>CM055092.1:55336054-55718973 GCA_029204225.1 Diphasiastrum complanatum | reverse complement strand
TGGATCTGATAGCTTCTTGGCTACATGAGACTATGACAAGATAGGCTCTGATACCACTAATGACAATCGAAAGAATCACAAAAGTGAAGCAAACGACTCAATTCAATTCGGATGGATTTCAGATATGATCGCTGGTCACTGCCAACTGTATCATTCCTACAATCCTCCAGAATGGTAGTCAGGCACTACTGATCTACGTTTTTGAAATTAACACAACATTCAACAAAATTCAAACCAAGATGCAGAATTAAATGAAGCGAGTGAATCAGACACACGAATAACAGTAGATTATTTTGCATTCAAGATCAGACATAATAGAAGTGATGTGTGCGCAACAACTACAAGATCATCTATTGATTTTCTGATTCTTCAAGCACTGAATGCAGATTCACATAGTGCATTGGCGTGAGAGAAATATAGTTCTCCCACGAATAATGTCTTGCTTACTAGCGGGACTTGTGGATCTACAGATCCTATACAAAATTTTCTCGCACGCAGGTGAACTTCTTTTCTGTATTTCGTCTTCTTGCTTACTAGCATTAGACTACATCATATGTGTGTGTATCAAGTATCATCCAGAATGTATATAGTCGTGTCGTGTAACTTCTAGATTAGAGTAATTAAGCATCTACAACTAATCAAAAATTACAAGAGTGGCAGATTAACCATGACCTAGAGTGTATCTGCTGACGTTCATGCTATCAGATCAGATATCTGTACTTCTAGGTACTTGCATGATCTTGCTGGTCTTTTTTTTTTCTGGAACGTGAGGGGCAGATAAAAGTGTCGTGACTATTTTCATGTCGCGTCGTTTGACTTTCTCCTGTTGTACCGCGAAAGATTCTCTTTCACAAATCTTTCGCATTCGTGTCTTCTTGTCAGGGTGTTCGCAAACATTTTTGCCTCATGCCTTTTGACTTTCACGTTCATGAACATTTTCGTCAGGCAGAGGGCTAAAAGCTAGCAAAGCTAGCAAAGCTATGGTAATAGAAACGTTTTGTTTCTTCATGTGCAGTGTCAACACCTAACACACAGGAGGTAATCCTAGACTAAGAGCTACATCACACTTCGTTACATCATGACGAATCATGTCTGATCTTTGAAGTGCAGATCTATCAAGATTCATTGTCTTGGAGAGATGGATCTAAACATCAAGGTGAACGGTATTGGTTCATTGTGGCTCAACACACGAATGGCAGAGACAGACGACTCGAAGATGTTCTATTTGTGCCTACATTGCGGCATTACTTTGCTATCTGTGACATGAATAGCTGATGTAGAGAGTGCGTGTGACGTTCTCAAACGAAGCATGCAATGTTGTTGATTTGAGTACCATATACCCTGATCACTCAAGGCAGAAGAAAGACAATCTATATCACCTAAAGGTACGCCTGTCTACAGATCAGTGCATCAGACTCATGATGAATTGCCAGACACTCTATGGCACAGGAGACTATGCCATATGAATCAATGGCACTTTACAAGCAAGCCATCATGGGGCAATCACAGGAGTGAGCATCTCGAATGCAACCAGTTCGACACACTTGTGATGCAAGTCTGAAGGGTAAGATGTATGCACCCCATTTGGCAAGGACTCCTACAGAACGACCAAGATTTTGGAGTTAGTGCATTTTGAATTTGTGGGCCTTTCAATGTGATCTCAGTAGGAGGCTCGAAATATTACATTACTTTCATTGATCATTACAGTAAATTTTCCAGAGTGCATTCAGAATTATTTGACAAATTCACAGAGTATGTGAATTGGGTAGAATGATGCACTAGCAACAAAGTGAAACAGATCAGGACAAATCGATGGTGAGAATACATCTCGAATCGCTTCACTAACTTCGACAATGATCGTTGGTATCATTCACTGAAGGACTTCATCTTACACACCATGCACAACGATGTTGTAGAAAGAAAGAATAGAACTTTGATAGAAGCTTCCAGACGCAATGATGGCCTACTCGAAAGCTCCAAGAGTACTGTGGGCTGAAGCAATAGCTACAACTGCATACATTCAGAATAGGAAAATGTCTGGTGTCCCTCACATGACACAACACGATTTATAGTGGGGTAGAAATCCCTAATCTGGCTCACATCAGAATCTTTGGCTATGCAGCAATGCACATATTCCTGATAAGGTTTGAAAGAAGCTTGATGAGAAAGCTAAACAGAGATACTCTTGTAGGATATGACAACAATTCATCATACTATAGAGTCTATATGCCAGAAACAAACACTATGAAGATAGTCAGGAATTTGATGAGAGCAGAAACAATGGCCAACGATGATTTTGTCAGCTATGAAGTTGTTGAATTAAGATAGTACTATGATCTTCCAACTGTGACTGAGGGAGCAGGAGATGAACACAAAGATGAAGATTTTCGAGTCACTTTCGCATTCGAGTGATGAATCAGAAGACGAAACTATTCGAGAGGTAGCCGTCTGCTACAGTACTTGTAAACCGAGATGGTTCGGACCTAGCAGAGCAGACAAAGACAAGGCATTGTAGTTCCAGGAGGATCTCCTAGAAGGTCAGCAAGACACGAAGAGCCAGTGCTAGCATGATATGTGACAAGCAGCTCTGCTTCTACATCAGAAGAGTTTTGTGGATTCAGTGGTGAACCACAAACATTCGAGGAGGCAATTGAATGTCCAGAGAAGGACAAATGGATCCAAGCCATGAGATGAGGATATGGAATCCATGAGGAAGAACCATGTATGGACGATGCAGCCATTTACCAGATAAGCGAGAGGCTGTAAAATGCAAATGGGGTTGTACAAGCGTAAAGTATGGACCAGACGGAGATGTTTCAAAGTATAAGGCAAGTCATGTAGCGAAGAGATTCATCTCAGAGATATGGTACTGATTATTCTAAGACCTTCTCTCCTGTTGTGAAACATTCGTCCCTTCGTTTACTATTTGCATATGTAGCTGCTTATGACCTTAGGATCCACATTGTGGATGAGAAGGACAACCTTCTTGCATGGTGAGTTAGACGAAGATGGTCTACATGGACTCAACCCCCAGGATATGTCCCGAATTCACTTCCTAATTATGCATGCAGAATGCATAGGAGTATCTATGGACTGAAGCAGTCAGCTCGATATGGTACAAAGAAGAAAGATCAAGCCAGTAATGGTTGATTCCAATGTCTATGTGAGAATCACAGATGGGAAGATCATCATTGTGGATGTGTATGTGGACGACACTCTGATACTCTACAAGAGTGAGAAGTTGATTGCTGAAGTGAAAAATGATATCTCAAAACATTCAAGATTGTAGATCTGGGAGAAGCCAGGTGTTACCTTGGCTTACAGATTGACAGGGACTATGAGGGAGATAAGTTGTACCTTCATCAGTCCAGATACACCCAGAAAATCCTAGAAGATTTCGGGATGCTGAATTTGCAAAGGAGTGAATACTCCAATGCTTGTAGGAACAGTACTGACGAATGAAAATTGTTCGAGGACTGAAGAAGAGAGAGAATTGATGCAGCTCAAACCATACAAAAAAATTGATAGGATCATTCATGTACCTTGCAGATAACACATGTCTTGACATTGCTTATGTAGTGTTCAGGATGAGCCAATTCTGTACGAATCCAAGCTCGACACATTGGAAGATTGCAAAATGAATTTTGCAATATCTTCAATTAACTAAAGATTTTGGTTTGTGTTATTGTCTTGATGCAGGGTTCTAGATGCTTTCCTATAGTGATGCTAGTTGGGCATCTCTCAAGGACGACTATAAAAGTGTCTCAATAGGATGCACCGTCACATCAGGAGCAGCAATTCTCTAGGTCAGCAAGAAACGGACCATTGTAGCTCAGTCATCCTGCAAGGCAGAGTACGTTGCAGCAACAAAGATGGCCAATGAAATAATTTGGCTTAAACAGTTTACATTACAGGAGTTCTGAGTTCCAAAAAGACCCTTTAAGAATTCGTGCAAGATGTCTTTTTTCTTATTAAAATATTATAACATAAATACTTTTGACTTGCCATAACTTTTTAATTGTAGCTTAGAAGTATGCCATCTAACATATCATTGGAAAGCCCTTGTCAAGCACTTTCTAATGCACCAAACTCCGCTAAATTCGGACTTACCACTAAAAAGTTATGCCATTTTAGTATGGAATCAAAATGTGGACTCAAAAGTTATGTTACGTAGATTTCAAATTTGAGTGTTTTGATTGGTCCATGTGTAAGAAAAATTTGAGAAAAAATATAAAAAGAATCTTTGCAAAGGGTCTTTTTGGGATTTAGAACTCCTCTAATGTTGATGAATTGGGTGAAACGAGAAATGAACCTTTGGTTTTGTAGATGGACAACAAATCTGCAATACATTTGACAAAAGACCGTAGTTTCAAGAATAATGTTTCTTGTGCAAATGATTGTGTCTCTAATGATGTTGATGTCAAAGAGTTTGCAAGGATCAAGGAGCAGCACCAAGAAGAAGGAAGTGTGTCAAGGGTTGCAAGAAGCTTCTCAAGAGACAAGGCTAAGCCTATGTGGCTCACATTTCAAGGGAAGGAGGAACAAATTCTAGGTGGTATCTACTCCAACACATTCACTTTTGCTTCCTTGGTATCATTTGATGAATCACTTTGTTCTTTTACAACTCAAGTTTGGAGTGAGACAAAACTAGTTTTGTATGATGTCTCTTGTTAGGACATATCTCTTGTTCTTAGTGGCTTAAAATTGGTTCTAAATAAATTGGAAAGCAAGTGGTTATGTCATCAAATGTATGCTCTTGGATCTTGTAAGAGCAAGAATGAGTTTCTTATTCATAGTGTGAAAAATTGTCTTTTCATTTTGTGTCAACTTTTCATGAGATTAAGTGAATCATCCACAAAGAACACTTTTATCCATGAGCAATTAGGAAGCCTCAATGAGTTCAAGATTGCTATTGATTACAAGATTAGAGCTATTATGCAAAATGTTCATAGTTTGTCAACTAGTCAAGCTAGTATGCAAAATCTTGATGATCAACACTTGTGCCTACTTTGTGATCTTGATTTCCATGATCATTGTGAGAATTTTGAGGCCTCATATTCCCATCATTATGGTGCAACTAGTTTCAAGGAAGAGGAGCTTTTAAGTCAAAGGTCTTCTTCAAGCACGAAAGGAACCAAAAGGAAGGGTGCCAAGATGGTGGAATGTTCAGCAAGAAAGGTGGCAATGGATCTTCATCAAAAAAATTCTCTCATGGCTATGGTGAATTGGCTGCTACCACAAGTCCCTTGGCTAGTTTCACAACATATCCATGCCAAAGGATTCAATTTAGAAGCTAGGATTAGCATCTTAAGTGTTTTTTTTTATCTAGTACCTCATCAAGCTAATTTTTTAGTAGTGTGAAAAATAGGCAAAATTTAGCTTAATTGATGTGTCAATCTCCTTGTACAAATGTCCATTAGTGTCTTGTACATATTTCCAAGTTTAGTTTGAAAACTCAAGAGGTCTCCAAGTCGAGTTCTAGTGAGATGGTGACATGTGTCACAAAATGTAAGGATTGGTATTTTGCTAGTATGCAACCAAATCCACATCTCAAAGATATGGCCCAATCAAATGAAAAGGTGTAGATGCTAAAGCCAATCACATTAGGAGGTGAAAATGGTTTGCCCAATCATATTTAGAGATGCAAATCACTTGGCCAATCATATTGTGAGGTTCTAACTAGTTGGTCCCCAATCATGGAGAGAGGTGGGGACCTAGAGGTCAAATCATCAAGAGAGGTGGAATCCATGAGGTCCAATCATATTCAAGCATTCTTCATGCTAGATCTCGAAATACTCCTATATGGAAGTGCTCTCTCATTGTACATGCAAGTTTTTGTAAAGTTATCTTTGTGATACACATGCTTTTTCCTCATATTCTCTCTCTACTTGAGGGCTCACTCATTTTCCCTCTCTACCAGAGAGTAGGCTATTTTTCTCTCTCTAAAAGCATGTTGAGGACTTAATTTTTTCATGTACTTTGATTGCTTTGAGTGCCAACTAATTGTGGATTCATTATGCAGGGAATTGTGCTCTTGCCTTAGAATCAATCTAAGAAGATTGTATGCAATCTATGTGATAGATCTATTTTCAATCATAACTATCTTAGAAGATCAATTGTGGGTGTTGGGCAAGTCTTCACATGTGTGAAACATTCACAAAATCTTTGTTCTGTTACTGTAAAAAAATTAACTACTTTTGTGATAATGATTTCAAAAATGTGAATATTCAATTTTGAAAATTGTGAACAATTTTGTGTACTTATAATGATATTGTCAATATTTAAGTTTGAAAATTATTACTCTGCTCTTAAATCATTACCACCATTATAAAAGTTTTAAATCATCAATGTCAAATAACAAACTCAAAATCTTGAACTATCAAGAAAAGAAAAGCCACCATGTAATATTTCTAAGATAATAATATGTGGCAAAATAGCATAGTACTTTTCATGTAATATATGCAATCATATTTTTCTTTTCAATTACTCACAAAAAGTTAATATACCACATTTATGGCATGATAAGACCTTTGTGGTATATACGCTGCAACGTTCTTGTTTTTAATCCTTTTGTTGCATGGAGAGTTCTCTATTGGAAGTTGAACTTCAATTATAAAGTCAAAACTGCATATCCACATAATTTGTTTTGATATTCTTTATGAAAATTGAATTTTGTCAAAACTTCAAGGTGAAAATTGGGGGTCTTTACTGAATTATAAAGTCCTTATTGAGTTATTCCAATAATGTTTATAACAAGCCAACACTTTAATGCTAGTTTTGTCTATTCTTAAAAATGGCTAAAAACCATTTATTAAAAATTCTTGGTTTTGCCTAAGTGTGTCAATTTTCAACAAACATTCAAATGTGAATCTCAAGTATGCAATTTTTTCTAGAAACTAAGAGTGCAATAATAGTGACAAATCATGTCACTTCTAGATATATCAATCTAATCTACAGTGGCTAGTGAAGAACGCTTTAAAATATATAATTTTTTTTCCCTCTAGTTGTAATTAGTAAAAAACAACTTTAAAGAATGGTAAAATAAAGACTTTTTGGAGGTGTTAAAGAGCATAATACAACATACAACGTGCAGTGGTTCTTGGCATAACTACCAAATCATGGCATATCAACATCAAGATGCATAGATTCTAAGATGCAAAATAAGTGGAGGAAGTTAACAGTTTTTTAAAAGTATGCAAAGTCAATTATCACGTTGAAAGCTCTTTGGCATTTACATCTTCTGCAACTCAAAACTATGCATTTTCAGCTATATTTGTGTCTTGTAGCTCCAGATTTTATCTTACAACATCAACATCTTTATGTTTGGCACATCACCAAACATGTTGATAACACCATCCTAGTCCCTTTGAAACTTCAATATGTAGAAACGATGAGATAAATAGCAATAGATACTCCACAAATCGCTGGGAAAAGTCCGTAAGCACCTTAGATAAATGAAAGATTATATGGTGGATGATTGATCATAGTATAGGGCACTGAAGCTTGTAGCACTACTTCATGAGTCCACCTTTGCAATACGTTCATATTTGTTCATATAGTAGTAAGCAAAAAATGAGGATTCTATGTAAGGTAATATCCTACACATAATTGATAAAGACTATAACATTTTATTGCAAATTAAATGAAACATACGCTTTAACACTGTTAATACTAAACTTTTTGACTCTACCCAAGGAAGAAGTATACAAACAATAGTGGCAACCATTGTCCATGAAATTGTCAGCACAACCCAAAATATGAAGTAGTTCTGCAAAACACAATAAGCAGTAAAAAATTAAACCCAAAATATGAATTAGTTCTGCAAACACAATAACCAATAAAAAAATAAAACTGATAGTTGAGTCTTTAGGGACTTTCCTTAATACTTGGCGCCCTTGTGTGTGTGTGTGTGTGTGTGTGTGTGTGTGTGTGAGAGAGAGAGAGAGA
Organism: Diphasiastrum complanatum; assembly: GCA_029204225.1. Classification (NCBI taxonomy): domain Eukaryota; kingdom Viridiplantae; phylum Streptophyta; class Lycopodiopsida; order Lycopodiales; family Lycopodiaceae; genus Diphasiastrum; species Diphasiastrum complanatum. The sequence goes on along the minus strand of CM055092.1, from coordinate 55,711,026 downwards.
GAGAGAGAGAGAGAGAGAGAGAGAGAGAGAGAGAGAGAGAGAGAGAGAGAGAGAGAGAGAGAGAGAGAGAGAGAAGATTAAATTAGATTGATTTTATCATACTAGACTTGTAGCAGAAGGTATACAAAAGTGTGCATCTCAAACACTCTTCAAAAGATTCATTTCTCTATCACGATGTCATCAAATCCTTTCATTGACATAATTTTCATACATACATTTAACGATTAAAAATTTGAGCCACGAATTTAAAAAATTGCACAAGATATGACATGTCAAACATGCACAGACACTAGTAAAACTTTGATGTTTTCAAATTTGAATGTGTACTACCATGTGTTTTCACCATATTATTAACCATTGTCAACTCTAAATAAATCCTATGACCATAGAAGCATGTCCAAAATAATAATAATTGGAGTTCCATAGAAGTATGTAGAGACATCAAATCTCCCATGTCAAGAGCTGAAATGTATTTTCTAAATTAACAAAGATGGAGACATCGTTTATAAGTAAAAAATTACAACACTTTAGTTTATGTGCACTTACGTAGAAATGACAAAATTATTTTCAAAAAAAATATCAAATTAATGCCTAAACGCATTTGCCCAACCCGCAATTTTGATGACTGGACAATACTTCGTAGGATTGGGGACATAGGCCATACAATTGATTGCTTATCTCGGATAACCCCTTAAGGTTTCATCTCTGTAGCATTCTTATGATAATCTACTTTGGATCTAGATAGCTTGATAATGTTGAATCGAGACTTGCATTGATAATTATCTCCATCATTCAAGAGAGATAATTTCTAAACGTCCATGATACTCCTATTTGTGCTTATTCATTTTTCTCTTTGACAATTCGGCATCTCTCTCTCTCTCTCTCTCTCTCTCTCTCTCTCTCTCTCTCTCTCTCTCTCTCTCTCTCTCTCTCTCTCTCTCTCTCTCTCTCTGAAAAAAGCTAATATCAAGCAAGGGAAAGTAAAGCAGCAAGAAAATTTAGCTAAAGAAAATGTGGAGGAGGATAATACCAATGTGTTCTCATTTGCATTGGCTTCGCAGATTGATGATGACACAAAATGGTTTATTGACTCGGGTGCTACTAGACACATGACCCCAAAAAGAAGAAAAAAAAGATTTACTTCCAACATTGGCGTCGTTGCCGCTTCTTAAACATTTTTTTCACCTAGCTTCTTTTCGTTTTGTTTTCTCGCTTCCATGTTGTGTGTTTGCTTGTTTTCCTGTCTTCTTTCTTCCAACCACAGCACGAGTCTTCTCTCCAGGTCCTACACGAATTGCGGAGCAACTTATCAAGTTGGGGGGAAGCAACAAAAGAGTCAACTTGGGCATTTTCTTTGAAAAGAAGTGACCCAAGTGATCTTTTTTCAAACCAAACGGGTATATCAGAATTCGCCAGTCTGTCTGCCGCCCTAACAGACCCTGATCTTTCATTTTATCACCTCCACGAATTCTAACCACGGTCAGATTATGAGAAAACAGCCTGATATACTGTCAAAATCCCTTATTTCTCAACCAAATCTTTGTCCTAGAATTCGTTGGCCTCACTGAGGCTAGATCTAATCAAGATCAGTCCTCCAACAGCTCCGCGAATTCTATCTCAAAAATTTTGCCTGTTTTTTTCTGTCAGAAAGTCACATTTTTCCCCATATTTTCTATCTGCAAGTAAAACCTCTGTATTAGAAATCGCCATCCAGCCTACGAAATCATTCTCAGTGAGCACAAACTGTCGCACCCGCGAATTCTAACAGTACAATTTTTTTTTCAAAAATATGAAAAAATCAATATTCTGATAGACATCACTCCTTGTCAGAATTTGCGAGTTTTACGTTTGATTTATCTGCCTCTCCACGATTTCTCAGCCTGTCCGCGAATTCTATTTCGGCGAGAAAGATCAATTTTTTGTTCCTCACTAATTATTCAAATTTAAAAAAGAGTGGAAACCACCGGGGGGAAATCTAACTTTATTCACTTTAGGCCCTGCAACATTAAAGGTCCCGCAAAAGGCCTAAAGTCCTTTTATTGACTTTCTAATTATCAAATCTCTATGTGATTATCGGGTTGGACTTATACACGCAGAGTGCCAAATCCCTCTCACTTATTAACTAGGGTTAGGGTTGCCTTGGGATCCGCAAACCCTCCAACAGTATCTCCCACCAAAACTGGTGGCGGTCCCACGACACCTGCGAGATGCAGTTATGGGGGGCTTTTATTAGCTTCGCGATGAATCTTTATTAAATGGTACTGCACCTTCTCCATAAAGTCGAGTCGGGCAGCATTTAAATCCAAGTTATGTGACAAAAAACAACGATGGGCTCCTGCAATCCACTTTGAGGTCGTTCAAGATGTGAAGCGTGATTCCCAAGAGCCTCTCATCATGGCTGCACAAAAATATAAACGAGCAACCGGCAGATGATCTTTGATATTCTTTGAGGCCATTGGCTTATTTGGATCAAATGCCAGAGAAGGAAGACAATCATCCCATCTAGTTGCCATTGATGCCAACATAGTTAAATCTTTTGCAAACATTGCCGATTGTTGCACTGTCGGATCGGGAGAGTGGATATACTCTCGCTGGTATGCTTGTAAGGCCCTGTGGAAATCCACTGATATCGTCCACTGATAGGGCTGATGGATGATTGGCCAATTGGGCGTATGGATTGTGATTTTGTCCATAGCCAATCCCAAATCCTTCCATTTATTCCTTCTCGGCATTGGCACATAATAGGGATCTACCCGCAATTGGCGAGGGCTGGCCACATAACTCCTAATTGATTCCGGAGTTTTCTCAAAAACGGTAACTTTCCATGACGGCTGCTCTCCCAATGCAGGTATTTTGTCCAATTCTTTGCCGACCTCTATCTCCGAGGTCTTGAGCTTAAAGACCCAACCACCACGCGAGGACTCATGAGGATGTTGCGATAAGAAACTTTGGATCTGGTCCTCAACGTTGATGGGCCTTCTGAATAACGGTGTGGTCCTTGATGAGGATGGAGCCGCTGGCACTGCTTGTACAACTGGCGGTTGTTCTTCTATTTCTGGAGCTCCCCCCTAGTCCATGCCCGAATCCAGCCCGGAACTTGGTTGAGCTACCTGATGGTAAAACGCCTATCACTTGCAAATGGATATACAAGATCAAATATGGAGCTGATGGGCAACTTAACAAGTACAAAGCACGGTTGGTTGCGAGAGGATTTGAGCAGCAGGAAGATATTGATTTTGAGAAAACCTTCGCACCCGTAGCTAAGATAATAACAATACGTTTTATCATTGCTATTTCCGCTTTCTATGGTTGGAAGATCCAGCAAATGGACGTTAAATCTGCTTTTCTTAATGGAGTGCTAGATGAAGAGGTGTACTTAGTACAACCTCAAGGATTTGTTGAGCCAGGGAGAGAGCATCTCGTTTGTAAGCTCAACAAAGCCATTTATGGATTGAAGCAAGCACCACGGGCGTGGTACTCTTGCACTGATGAACACTTCAAGAAAAGGGGAATGGTAAAGAGTGATGCTGATCCTAATCTTTACATTCTAAAGCAAGATTCAGATATAGTGTTCATTGTGCTGTACGTGGATGATTTGATTATTACAGAAAGTAATGAGAGCTTAATTGATGAAATAAAATCAAATCTTTCCAATGCTTTTAACATGAGTGATCTAGGATTGATGCACTATTGTCTTGGCATTGAAGTATGGAAAAAGGAAAACATGGCCTTTCTTACACAAAGCAAATATGCACGAGATTTGTTTTATAAGTTCAATATGCAGGATTGTAAGCCTTTGAGTACACCTATGGATGTCAACATGAAGCTTACTACATATGATGAATCTGAAAAAGTAGATTCTTATTTGTATAGACAACTGATGGGTAGTTTGAGATTTTTAACACACATACGACCTGATATTTTTTATGTTGTTGGTGTTGTTAGTCAATTTATGCAAGATCCTAGTCAAGCACACTGGAACTCTGCTAAACGTATTCCAGATACATTCGAGGGACATTGAATTTTGGTTTGAAGTATGATTAGCTTGAAGCGCCAATGTTGGTAGGTAATACAGATGCCGATTGGGCAGGTAATATTGATGACAGAAGATCTACCAGTGGTCATACATTCAGTTATGGTACAGCTGCAATTTCATGGAACAGCAAAAGCAACCTACAGTAGCCTTGTCATCATTAATATACCTCGTAAACAGTAATAATGAAGTTTATCATTGATTTCTAACAACATCTTGGTCGACCCTAAGTGTGGCTGGACTGTCTACAGCTTGAAGTGGCTGGCATGACTCTTCAACACCAACAGTAGTATCATGAATTTGTTCGAATCCTCTTCCACGGGATTGGAGTTCAAAGGGCGTAGAGCTCTGGGGCATTTCAAAAACTTCAAAGGCCCCAAGGGGGTCGGAATCATCAAACATATCCATAAAGTACTGTGTGTTTGGTGAAATAGCTTCGGTGTGCGGGAGTGAGGCGGCCTGGGCAGTTGTGATGGGAATGGTAGCTCCAATAGTCACAGCCTGTCCTTGAGTGGAAGCAGAGGCAAGGGAAGCATCAGAGGCGGGGGGAATAGGAAGTTCAGTGCAAGTAGCAGCAGGGGGTGGAAGCGCAGCTGACGATGTATGGCTAGTGCGACGTCGTGACGTGGAAGGCGAGTCAAGAATGATGATCTCGCTGCATGGACGACGCCGACTATGTGAACTGGAGGCCTGGTGGGATGACTCGACCGGTGCTTCTTCATAGACCGAAAGTACAGAATCCAGGTGGAAACCATGGATTTTGTTTTCAAGATGGGAGGCCGCTAGAAGCCTGAGGCAACAGGGAACCAACAGTGAATTTTTGCTTGGTATTACTCTTAATAGCTCTTTTGAGCTCACCTGAAATAGTCTTGAACCAGTTATATGGTTCAAGAGGGGCCTTGGCTATCTTGGCATAGGACTCGACTATTCTATGTAGGATCTGTGAAGTGATGCGGTCTTTTCTGAGGCTGCCAACCATCAGAAAGTTATTCAGGAGCTGGGCAGCAGCGTGTATGGAAGGCTCAGTGATGGCATCGAGGAGATAGCCGTCATTGGTCCAATGCAGATCATTAGTGAGGTTGATGAAAGGCTTAATAGCCTGCTTGGACTGCTTATGGTTGGGTGAGGCTTGGGTTCTAGACGCTATACCTATGGCAGCAAGGGCGGCCTCAGTCACATGCACTTTGTGTGTGGCTACCTGAAAGGTGGTATAAAACTTGGATTTCTCTTCCTTCCGCGTACTGAAGGCAAGAGTGATGAAATCCATATTGATTCTACCAGAAAAGGCTCTCTCATAAATACCCATTGTAGTGAGTAGAGGCTCCGCAAGGGTCATCCACTAAGTGACCATGCTTGTGCTAGGAAGTATTATGATATCCGTTGCAAATGGGACATCACGATGGATAGTATAACGTGGAGACTAGGATGTATCTGTGGAAGACATGATGATCAGAAATGAAAAGTAAGACGCACGAATGTATATCAAAAAACAAATCAAAAAGTTTGGAAGGTTTTGGTCGCGGAAAAAAATTGCAAGAGCTTCGCTAGCACAAGTGAGGAATGAATCAAATTCAGCCAGCTTATAAGTGAATTTGGAGGGTCCATTACACTGAATACTAGTTTGGCTGGTCAGTTCTGAACAAAAATTTGCATGCATGTACAGTACTGTGAAAATAGGCTATAAAAATCTCGGCGAAGATTTCTGGAGATCTGAACCTATCAGGCGAACGTTTTTCAGGGCTGGCGAAGGATGAACCTTCGCCCAAGAGGGTCTCAGGTACTATCATAAATGCATTTTTTCAAAATCTGAACCTCTGGCCAACCTAATTTTGACATTTTAAGACCATCTAGCATGTCGGTGAAGATTCATAATGAGAGTAAAGTGCTCAGCAAAGGTTCCCAAAATGGCATATTGATGATCCTTCGCCTGACTCAAAAAATGGATTTTTCTTGAAAAAGAACTTTCGCCCACCTCAATTTAGATAAATCTGAAGTGGATGTATAGTCTGGAGGCTCAACGAAGGTTTCTGATACTGTATAGGCAACATCTAACCAAAACAGTGATTTTATAAGTCATTTTTCATCAAAAATATTGTCCTTCCTTTTTTCATGCTGATGACTTTTCTGACTTTTGCTCATCAGTCTTTTCTCTGTTGTTTTTTTTACTGTCTTTTTCAAACAAAAACTGAACAAATTGAAAACAAAAAATTGAAAAACAAATAAAATTAAAAATCATTGAGATCTGGCTTGCTGAAATGGCGGAGCAAACTGCCAAAACTTGCGTAATCGGTTGCTATTCACTGGAGTATCAAATCGTTTTCCGTCCAAGTGCTCAAAAATCATTGCTCCATAGTTCAAGATTTCCTTCACTTTATACGGGCTTTCACCAGTAAACTTCAATCTTGACCATAAACTAGTTGAAAGGGTGTTTGATTTGTACTATTTTTGTAAGCGGTTCTAAATGCCCATAACGCTGCATACAATTTATGTTTCCAATCAGACCGACTCACATGTATAACAAAAATCTTCCAGTAAACACTTTATTGTTTGATTAACAAAGTGTGTATCGCGGTCACTGACAATCTCAATTGGACATCCAAATCTAATTATAATGTTTTCATAGAGAAACTTGGCCGTAGATTTTGCATCAACAACTTTGACAACTTTGGCTTCAACCCACTTGGTCATATAATCAGTTGCTATGATAATGTATCGGGCCTGAGATCCTTGCGCGGCAGGATGAATAGGACCAACATAATCCAGTCCCCATTTTTCAAATGGTGCTTGCAATAAAATCGAATCCAAAGGTTCATAGTTCTGTCTAGTAGGCCGTCGTGCTCGATGGCAAACATCACATGTTTGAATAAAATTTTCTATGCCCTTATGAAGCATAGGCCACCAACAACCTAATTGCAAAATTTTGCGAACAATAATATCTGTAGAGAAGTGTCCTCCGCCTATGCCATCATGTGAAAACATGATTAAATCTGGGATTTCATGCGGTAAAACACACCTTCGTAGAATATTGTCTGATCCACGACGATACAATTGTCCTGCAATCAAGTGATAAGGTTGAGTCTTATAAATCAATTGTCTCTTCTATACTTTTGTCAAAGAGTCATTCGGTTGGCCTAGCATCAGGTACTCAACAATATCCGCTGCCCACTCAGGGACTGCTTCTACATAGAACAATGCAGCATTTGGTAATTCATCATCCACCTCAGTATTAATTGGTGCGGATTCGATTCGCGAAACGTGATCGGCTAGATAATGTTGCTTCCTCTTTCGAACCACAATTCAAAAGTCAAATTCAGTCAATAATAGTAATCATCTTGCAATACGTCCCGTATTGCACGTCTTGTTTACCAAGTAAAGTAATGGCTGGTAATCCGTATAAAATGCAAAATGTGTTTCCATGAGGTAGTGACGAAATTTTGAACAAAAAAAATCATGAATAACGCTTCACGTTTTGTTGTTGAATAATTCTTCTCCGGATCTATAAGTTGTCTGCTTGCAAATCGTATAGGATAGTCTTTCTTATAATGGCGTATTTTGAGGCATCCGTGTGAACATGAAATTCTATCGTGCAATCTTGAGGAAGCAGTATTGGTCTTGAAGATAATGTTTTTTTTAATTTTTCAAAGGCTTCTAATTGTAGAATCATCCAGTAAGGGTGGCACATTCCCTGAATCAATCTTTTGAGGAGGATTTTTCCATTCCAGAACCGTATTATAATGTTGCTTGGCTTGTTTCTTCGTCATTGACCCTGTGATCATATCTTCCTTCAATATAACTGCTTTGGGTGGTTTTATTGTTGGTTCATTAGGAATATTACGCACTCAAAATCTAGTCGGATCCATATGATTGAGAATCTGCTCATCAGTAAGTTCTGCATTGTCATCATAAGTCAAGACATGACTCACAGGTATGAGGTCATTTTCAATCGGATCTGGTATAGGTTCCGTTGATATCCAAGCTACATTCAGCACATTCAATGGACAAGTGATCGGTGTATCCAAGGTTCAATCCAATAATGAAATCTCGCTCAAATCTGACTGATTATTTTGTTGACACATATCCTGCTGTACAATCAATCGTTGCAAGAGCTTCATTCCAGTTGACAGTATCCGTTTGAGAATCGTAATGAACTCCCAATTTTTTCTCTAGTCGGTCACAAGTATGATCTGTTGTTGATGAATCATCATCTTCTTTTTGAACCACTGGTTTGATAGTCCAAGCTGTAGGATCAACTTTAATTGCACGTTCACAATTTTCAAAAGTGATTTTTCTGGTACCTCATTTATGGAATTACTTGCACAACTCGTAACCATGGACGTCCCAATAGGACTCGGTAGACATTCGGTGCTTCTAGTAAGTCCATTACTACGAAATTAATGACGAACTGTACTCTCGCAATTCTGACAGGTATATCTTCAACCATTCCTCGTGGATGAACTGTTGTTTAATTAGCTGGCTTAATAGCAAAAGTCGCAGGTTTGATCTTTGTAAGGCCCCATTTTGCACATAACTTTGTAGAAATCAAGTTAACTCCTGAACCGCCATCTATCATAGTTGCTTCCTTAAGAAATTGTCTATGCTGTATTGGCAGAGTGATATTCTTTTGTTCACTTTTCCAAGCGGCTTCGACATGGAGTATCTCATTGGATTCTCCAAATCCAGCACAAAAGAGTGGCTCTTGATGGACTTTTGACTCTGCTTGAGCTAATTTTTGCGCTAAGACTTCGTTTTTTTTTGGCACCAACTTCAAGAACTCTCCCAATGAAATATTAATCTTACTAGATAAAATATTCATGAGCAGTTCTGTTTGTGGCACTTCTGGTTCAGTCATCTTGAAGGGTTTTTCATGATGGTACAACTGATCATTCATATCTATACGTGAATTTCTTGATAGTTGCAATGGTGAAGAACGAACTTCGGCTGTTGCTTTAGCAGCTTCAAGCTCTTTTTCTTCTTGTAGATGTTTAATCCACTAACCCATATCCTGATATCTTCTTTTTTATGCATGAAGATTGGGATAAACTCCAAATGCTTGGTATATTGGTTAATGGTGTAGAATCAACAGGTACAGGATCCACTACTGGTTCTTTCTGCTTCTGTGCTTTGGTGACCACCATCAAGGGTGTACTTGATTTTTTTTGAGCTACTGGGCTTTGTTTGATTGTTATCAAATTTAATGGAGCTGTAGCTGGTGGTGGCTTCGGTCTTGCTGGACAGTTTTTATAGCAATGCCCATAACCACAGTCACGACAGAATGGTACAAATTTTTCTTTATTTGGACATTCTGCAACTCTGTGATTTTCTCCACATGCAAAGCATCCAAGTGGTGCTATGGTCCAGTTTCTAGATGCTTGTTGTTGCGCGGCAGCGTAAATAGCATATTGTTCTGAAGATCCACTTGAGGATTCACCTTCTTGATCAGTATCATAGTTCCATTGCTCGGCACTTATGTACGGTTCTGGTTCCATCAAATTGGCAGGAGGAGCGGAGTGCTTTGGTGGGGCAGGTAAGGCTAAACGTTCCGGGTATCCAAGAGCAGATTGTCGAGGTCTGGCTGTTGGATTTCCTCCATACTGTGGTTCTCGATATCTCATTTGGGCATACTGTTGCTGAATTATCCGAGGATTAAAATTGCAAAAAGCAGTCTCGTGATCAGGCGAATTACACAAATGACATACACTAATTTCCATTCGTTTTTTCAATTGAGGACACTCATTCACTGTATGATTTCTTGTACAAACATTTTCTTTGGTAGGAAAAGTCTTCGCAAACTTTTCAGGTTCCTTATTCGCTTGTCCGTGGAAACCTTTCAATGCTTTGATCTTCTCATCAAATTGCGACTGCAACTTTTCCATCAATTTCTGCTGGTTCTTCCCGAGTTTCTCAAACTCATTGAGCATTATTTCTGCAGTAGTGTTGGCATTTGTTGATGCAATAGTGGTGGATGTCGTAGTGGTCTGCCCTACTGTATAAGGCAACATAGTGATATTCGGCTCATCATCTGAATCTTCATCCTCCTCCCAAATTGCATCATCCATAGCATTTTGCAAGAGTGCATACTCATTATGGCGTTTCAGCTCACGTCTGATCCGTTTAGGTAAACCTAACAAAAACCACATAATCATGGCATTTTCGTTAATCAGCTCAGGTTCGCACTCAGATCTGAGGCGTTTCTCTCGTTCAATGTAATTTCGAGCCATTTCCCTCTTTCTCATTTTAATTTTACTTAAAAGTAGGAAAGGGTCTTCCATAAACTTCCGAGGTTTGAACCATGTGATAAGGGCTCGTTTAACAGCCTCCCAATCTGTACGCTCAGTTTCATCTTGATTATAGTACCAATCTTGTGCTGCACCTGTTAAGGCCATAGGAAAAAGCTTAAATATATTTTGAGGGAAAATTTCGCCATAGACTTGACAGGATTCAGCATAGAATTGAAGAAATCTAACTGGATCTATATTGTATTTTGGTAGATTCAAACAGGGTGCTCTTTTAACAATGATTGGATTGACTTCCTGAGGGGCACCTCCAGGAGCAGCCATCTTAACAGATTCAAATCAAGCAGACAATGAGATTGGATCTTGATTTTTCAATCAATACTATCTCAGATCAAATTTGCTAGATCTATTCCACTTTTCAAAAATTTGGTTTCTATTTCTCAGAATCCAAATCAGAATGTATCAGATTTGACCCAAATTTTGACAGAGACTTGATCTGAAAAATCAGAACCTAAAAGTACTACTGGCAAAAGTTTTCTAGGCAAATGTTGTCTCGACGAAGGTTCAGTAGTGCTATTTTTGAAAAAAACTCTCTGATCAACTTTTCTAACACTTTTTAGGGAAATAACCTTCGCCGAACTCTCAGATGCAAGATCTGACACAAATAAAGCTATGGTATACCCCGCGAAGGTTTCTAGAAAGTAAAAACACAGTTTCTATAGTTTGGCGAGAGTAAAAATCAAGATTTTTTATGATCTTGATATAAAAAATCTTCGTCGAACTCAAGAATAGTATTTACTATATATAGAATGTTTTGGAAACTCAACGAAGATTTTGGTGAAAGATCAAGAGTAATACTGATATTTTTGCAAAAAACTGACTTTTTTGGCAAAAATATAACAATATGACAACTGATCTTCTGAAAAATCTTCTATTTTTGGTATTATTCTTCGTCGACCTGGCAGTAGATACATCTGAATCACACCTATGCTCAGTGAATCGAACGAAGGTTCTTTTTTTGTATTTTTAGGGTTTTGGTGATTTTTTGGTGCTTTTTGACGATTTTTCTAATGTTTCTGAAAATCTGCTGGGAAGGATTCTTCGCCTTTCAAACTGAAGGTTTTGTGATCAAAACCGAAGGTGTCTGCAATTCGACGAAGGTTTCCTGAAAGAGAGCGAAAAGTTATCAACTTTAATGACGATTTTTGCCTCCTTTTGACCAGAATTTGGTAGATTTGACCGATTTTTGTTGTTTTTTCTAATATCTCATATCCAAATGGATCTTAAGATTGGTGATCTGAATAGCTTTTTCTGTTCTACAATTAGGTTAGATTTCAAACAAGCAAATCCACTCAAATCAAGCAAATCACTCCCAAACTAACCCTAAATGCAGATCTAACACTATTCATGCCACGACAAGAATCCTAATGCAAGCTAACCATCCAACAAACTGCAAACTGAAAATTGGCGTAGCTCCCCGGCAACGGCGCCAAAATTGTAGTGGATTTCTTTCCTTGCCTAACCTCAATCCAAGATCTAATGAATGTAGCATCAAAGAGACGAAGTTAGTTGTCACGCATAGATTCGTTCCCATGAGAGCGATAGTATAGTTCAGATTTTAGCATAAATGGAAGATTCAAATCTAACTCTAACATCCATTAATCCTAAACATTAACATTACGATCCACAACAAGATAGATTACTCTCTCTCTCTCTCTCTCTCTCTCTCTCTCTCTCTCTCTCTCTCTCTCTCTCTCTCTCTCTCTCTCTCTCTCTCTCTCTCTCTCTCTCTCTCTCTCTCTCTCTCTCTCCCTTTCTCTCTCATAAAAAATATAACAACATGCAATCCCAATAACAATCAGACTTAACAATTAGCAAAATCCAAATAAAGCATGAGAGATGAAGGAAAAGTGATAGAGATCAAGGACATTCATCAATCCATTTCTGAAGAGAACCAATCTGCTTTATTGAAATGAGAAATGAACATGTATAGGAACTCGAGTTGGTCTCTTTTTATGGTAGAGAGGAGGACCCTGGCCTCTGAATCCTATTGGTCCATTTCTGCCTCCCTAATTATTCAAATTTAAAAAAGAGTGAAAACCATCCAAATTGGAGGGAAACCCAACTTTATTCACTAACTTGACATTTAGGCCCCACGACATTAAAAGTCCCGCAAAAAAGGCCTAAAGTCCTTTTATTGACTTTCTATAGTATCAAATCTCTATGTGATCATCGGGTTGGACTTACACACGTAGGGTGCCAAATCTTTCTCACTTATTAACCAGGGTTAGGGTTGCCTTGGGATCCGCAAACCCTCCAACAATACTCAACTGTAATACTCTATTGAAACGGATGTTTATTATACCTATGATTCTAATGCTCAAACAGTGGATCCCAATGCCCAAGCTTACAATCCAAACCAAGCTGTCTTTGCCACACATCAACTGCCCGCAATATGAGAATGTTTTATCTGTGCAGGTAAGCATCCTAGTATTCGCTACCTAGATAAACTCCATTTTTCTCCAGCTTGTGAAAACTATGGTATTGAACACCACGTGAATGACTGCCCATCCTGATCCAAAACCTGCTGCTCCTGCCTATTCAATGCAAGTAGAAACTTTACCAGTTGAAATTCCTCCTACTTGGGTCTTGACTCAGGCACAAACCCAACGCCAAGCCCCTACACTTGCACCCAACAAAACTCAGCAGCAGGCTGTCCCTCCAAGTGAAGATTCAACCCCAATAGTTTACCCTCACTCATCTGAAGAAATTTGACTGCATCATTAATATCACCAACAAATCCGCAATGTTGACCAACAATCTTCCACTTCCCATAAAGTACCTCAAGTCTTTTGAAAGCAAAACCCTTGAAGGTACCAAAGTCTGGGGAGATTTACCACAAGCCAATGTCACTCTTCTTTTCCATGTTCTCTGGAAGCATGCTGGCAAATGGAAATACCAGATCCAATCCAATAACACCACCAGTCCTGATGAGTTGCCTGAAATGCCCTTACATCTACCAATCCACTTAGCGAACGAGACAACATCAAAATCCCAGCTACACATCACCAATCACGTGAAGCGGTACTTGATGGTGGCTCTAGTGTCAATATCATTTCCACATCCCTCATGCTAGAATGGAATCTGAGAGACAAGCTGGCCAAACTCACTTGTCAACTTCGGATGGCTGATCAAAGTGTGGTCCGACCTACCGGTTTCCTTCCACAAGTGTTGATCAAACTAGGAGGTCTCAAGTTTTCTGTCGATCTAGTAGTACTTGATATTCCCAATAATGCCTATTCATATGAATTACTACTTGGTCGTCTATGGCTCACCAATGCAAGAGTCGTTCATGACCGGAGCAAAGGCCGAGTCACTTTGAAAATCGTGACAGTTCTGTCACCATTGATTCAACGGGCAAACTCAAACCTGCACGCATCCATGACGAAGGGTCCTCGACCACCAACTCAGAATTTGAACCATACTAGTCCAGCCATGAAAAAGGTCATTATGTTAAATCTACTGATATCATAAACTAGAGTCACAATCTAGCCATCATTGATTGTGTGAATGCCGATTACTGTGTTCAGCATCAGGATAATTGTACCTCTCCACTCCCGATCGATCACGACCAATTACCTGATCTTGATACACCTATCATCAATATCAATTTTATTGATATCCTTTCACACAATGATGAGTTAATAAATGTTGCATGGCTACCTACTAATGAATCAGAAGATTTATTCGTCGATGACGAGAATGTTTTACGAATTCAAAATTGTCCAGAAGATTTGGACATTTTTTATATTCAGATCCTCAATTACATGGAGGCACTTCCACTTAGGGCCTATCTACAACATGCTTCCAAGGTGGAACCGGTTGCCAAGGTTACAATTGAAAAGCCTGATACAAAATTCTACCGTGCCAAACGCCCACACTATCAATGGGATCTCTGCGAGGAGGAGACCATATTTCAAATTGATGACGAGATCCTCCATGACGTACCACCCATCCCTCATCCCCCACACACCTCCCCACAGCCAAAGCCTCAACCACGTGGCAATACTATGAAAGAGAAGATGAAAAAACCACTTCAAATTCAACCGCCTGGCGACCTCACAACTGTTAGGGAAGTTCCTGAGATTGCCTCTATTCCTACACCAACCCTTGAACGTTCCCAATCACCATCCTGTTAGGTGAACGACAAGTCCCCCTCGAATCTCCAGCCCATGATGTCCCTGCATACTTTAAAGACTGTACGATCGAGGATGTCACAATCCAATTACCCCAAGCTCAGCGTGAGCCAAATGGTAATTCGCCCTACGAAGGCCCTGCGAGAACCATCACCCTTTCTTTGAGTGAGCCAAATGAAACCAACGAATATATTGTCCACGTCGGAGCTCATCTCAATTACGAACAATGCAGACGGCTTAAAAAGCTCTTGCAAAAATATCGACATGTCTTTGCATGGACCTATAAAGACATGAAAGGTGTCTCACCCCAAGTAGTTGTGCATCGTATCCCGCTTAAACTGGGTGTGAGGCCAATTGCTAGTCGTCCATACAGATGCAATCCAATCTATAAGGACATGATCAAAGAAGAATTACAAGCCTCTTAGATGCGAGATTTATCTATGAAATCGAACATACTGAGTGGGTCTCTCCAGTTCGTTCCCAAGAAAAAATGGAAAACTCCGCATCTGTGTCGACTTTTAGAAACTTAAAGCCGTCACCGAACGTGATCATTTTCCATTACCTTTCGGAGAATCCATCTTAGAAAATCTAGTAGGAGATGAGACTGACTCCTTCTTAGATGGCTTTAGCGGATACAATATGATCCAAATTGTTGAAGAAGATCAACATAAAACCGCTTTTGCCACAGAATGGAAAATCTTCTGTCGAAAAGTCATGCCTTTTGGTCTCTGCAATGCCCCTAGCACCTTCCAACGTATTATGCAAGTTGTCTTTTCTCAGCAGGTGGACGATACCCTAGAGATTTACTTGGACGATTTAGGTACACATTCAGAAGAAACATGCCATTTGTCTGTGCTCGAAATTTGTTTTATCCAATGTCAACGCTTCGGCATCTCTCTTAATCTTGAAAAATGCCAGATCTAGGTGACACATGATATTGTGTTAGGACATGTTATTTTCCAAAATGGCATTGCCATTGACCTCAAAAATATCCTTATCATTCAAAATCTACCAGATTCATGTATGATACGCAAAGTTTACTCTTTCCTTGGCCACGCCAACTACTATCGGTGCTTTATTCTCGATTTCGCTAACAAAGCACGTTCAATCTACAAAGTAGTTGTAGTTCCCAAATGGACAAATGAACAACACGTCGCATTTAATCAACTCAAAGAAGCCCTTACCAATGCACCTATCCTCCAGGCTCCTGATTATTTTAAAGAATTCCATGCGCATACCAATGCGTCTAAGTATGCCATTGGAGCAGTGCTCACCCAACCGGGAGAATTCAAAAAGGATTACCCAATCCGTTTTCTTAGTAGACAATTGATACCTGCTGAAGTCAATTATACCACTACCGAACGAGAAGCCTTGGCAATGGTATATGCAGTTCAGAAGTTTTGCCATTATCTTTTGGGAAAAGTTTTTGCATTCTTCACTGATCATCAAGCATTGTTGTATCTCATCAACAAGACTTGCACCACAGGCCGTATTACTAGATGGATCCTATTACTGTGAAAATTTGAGTTTAGGATCGTGGTTCTAAGGGAGTTCAACATTTTCTAGCAAATCATATGTCCCGAATCCCTAACCTTCTTACCCCTGATCAAGGCGTCAATGATGATTTACCAGATGCCATCCTTTTCCAAGTTGACTCTACACTCGTATGGGCTTAGGAAATCACAGAATATTTAACTTCAGGGCAGATGGATCCTTCCTTGTCTAAACCTAAACATTGTGCGTTGGTCCTCAAAACCAAACCTTATCCGTTAATTGTAGGACAACTCTACAAGCAAGGACAAACTTTCTAGAAATAGAAAAAGTTAATTGCTCATCCAATATCCACTACCAGAATTCACAAACAATTCGCTGAAGCTTAAAATAATTTTCACGATTTCTCTATGATCTCCGCAAATTTTGATCAGACAAATTTTTGCATTGTCAAACATTTTTCTTATCACTTACAGGAATTCGCCGACCCTCAGAACGTTGTCTCAAAATTCCAAACACCATTATCAAATCGTGGACAATTTTTGGGTAGATTTGCGAATTTCTGACAAAAAAAATCTATATATAAACCTCCACCCTCCTCTCCACGAATCCATTCTAGAGTTCTGCTCTCAAGTTCATGCCAAAATTTTTCAAGATTTTCAAACCTTCCAGAACACTCTAGAATCACTGTGCTCATGGCCTCCCAGGATCCGACACTTTCTCTACATCGTCCTAAGACCCCAAAGCCTTACACCGACGACCTATTCTTACTGGAGGTCAAGAACCACTCCGATACAGTACGATTAGCCAATGAAATTTTTCTCCGTCTTGGTTTTAATCTCTTGCATCTTCCAGAACACCAACATGAGAGCCTTATACGTGCTGCCTATTCCTCCTACTCTGACGAATTCCAAACTTTCTATATTCTGTCCAAGGATGGCAACTATGACTCCATTGATATTACACCAACCAGGATCCAACTGATCGGATTTCCTGATTCTGGCAAATCAATCCAAGGAAAGGGCACCAGCTACGACCCAAATTATTTCAAGACGTTCCTGCTCGACGACGACAAAACCATCGCTCACACGCACAATGACATCGCCACGAAACTGATCAAAGATCCCAAGTTACGAGTAGTCACAGAGATCTTTCTCATTCTGACGAAGGTCCACATCGTTCGCATGGATCATATTCCTCCAAGTGACCTTTTTGCACTCACCATGACACTGAGTGACCCCACTCACACCTTTAAGTGGGCAGACAAGATTGCCAAGAAACTCTGCCTGGCCCTCAAATAGCGTAAGGCAACCACTAAATGTAGTTACCTCCTGCAGATGATCCTCCAACAACACCTGGGCCGCCGGACAATAGTCGCTCTCAAGGAGCTGGAAACACTATTTTCTAGCACCAGAAACGAGCCAGCCCCCAGGTAGCAGATCCTCAGCCAGATCCACCCACCAAGAAGCAGAAAGGCAAGGCGGTCAGCACTGAAGCCGCCATATCTACTGAGATTTTATCTAGTGACATTGGGGCCGAGTACGTTGAATCCGGCGGGAGCCTTAAACCCTCTCAGATCCCAAAGGAGGTCTTAACCCAACAAGAAGCCCTACTCCAACAGGCTGCGGCAAGAAGGTAGGCGGTAGCAGCAACAGGCAGCTCTGGAGATGCTGATGCATTTGGCTCTGTTTCAATTGGTGGGATCCCAATCACTCCGGGTACTTCAGTAGTCCAGGAAACTACGCCTCCACCCACCACCTCTCTACCACTACATACACCACTTGCTATCACTTCCACCTCTCCCATCACACTTAACACTGGATTTGACTCTACTATTCCACCAAAACCTTCTCCGGTACCTACCTCACCTTTGTTTGACTCCTCACTTGACGTCAACGATTTTGCTCTCCAATTGCTCAATCGAATTCCCTTCATATCCTCTCCTCCCCGCGCTTCCTCTCCCCCCAGAATTCCAATACCTCCTACCTCACCGCAATCACCTCCTCAAGAAACACAGTCTCCTCCTTTGACACCCCACTCACCTTGACCTACTTATCCCCCAAACCCCTCTTCTACACAATTTTCTAATCTTCTCCCTTACAACCCTATGCCTTATCCAGATTACCAAAGCTCCTTCCCTGACATTGGCATATGGGAGCAATTATCACTGACTGCCCAAAAGATGGTTTGGTTGGTGAATGAACTTCAATACAACATCTACGGAACCTTGTCAGGTCAACAAGCAGTACGCCAGGTCGATGACGGTGCCATCCTACAACTTTAGCAGAAAAATCAACGGTTGGTGGCTGAATCTGCTCAAAAACAACAACAGATCGATAACCTCACCACGTACAATCAACAGCAGCAACAGATGCTCAGCCACCTACAAAGCCAACTCCAGCTTAAAATCTCTCACATGCAAACCGTCATCGACAACATCACAACAGAACGAGACGAGGCTGTTGCAGATGCCCAAGCCGCACGTTCCGCTATGAAAGAATAACTGAATATGGTCGATTTCAATGATTTCGCACCACCAACTGTTCATGAGGGAACCCAAATTCCAGTGGAAGCATATAAGCAGTTGGCCCAAAAGTTGCAAGCCACAACGGAACAGCACACCAAACTCCAACCATCATACACTGCTTTCGTCGAGGCCCTCAACCAGCACATAGCCAATTTGGAAGAACGATTGAAGGCGGCCGCTCAGTCCACACCTTTTGTCCATGCAGAGCATGCTCAATTTCACGACTCCGAACATCACTTTGATGGTTCAGATGGTGGCGATGAGACAGGATTTCAACAACCGCCAATAGATAATCAAGGCTCAACATTTCAAGAGCAGTCTCAAGGACCACAAGCTCAACCACCAACCAATCCTCAAGGCACCGGTGGTACTTCCTCCAACACCAATTCACTTCTACTGCCTCTAACCCCCATCGATACAACTAACCTCTCCTTTCCACGTCAATTTTCTCCCAAATCACAATGGATCGCTGCTTCTAACCCTTCACCTCCCCTCTCTCCCTGAACCAGACCCCCAACTTGAACATGCCTTAGCTGATGAAGCTCCCACAATACGACACCGGATCTCTCCAACTGCACCGAGCAAGGAGCAACTCATCTCCTAGGAGTTTGCACGAAAATACCAACCCAAGGAGCGCGGTGGATACACCCTACCCAACCTGGATCACTGCAAGACTCACAAGGAAGTAGTTAAACTCTTGGATCCGCAACCTGCCTGGCGACACCAACTCTTTTTGCAAAGCAAAACATCCATGGAGCGATATCTCGAAGCCCTGACATACATGCGCATCAATCCATATTATTACCCGGTGGCACGTAGAGAGCCATTTTCCACCACAAAGCCGGAAAACAAGATTTATTGGCCCAAGCTAACTGGTGTACATACCGGCAATCCCGCAGATGACATGATTACCAATTGTCGTGTCTTTCACCAGAAACATCATGGCCAAAGTCAAAGTTGAAATGGATTTCAATTCTCAGGGTAACTACGGGGTTGGATTTAATAACCATTGTGACTAAAAGCCAATGGCCATGCCAATGCTGATTGAGATGGATTGAAAATTTTCATGGAGTGACAACAAAAAATCTATAAAAGCTTGAAATTCTATAGAAGTATAATGTAGGGTAGCAAAAATTTTGTTTCGTGAAGGTTGAAACTACTTGGTTAAGAGACTACTTGAAGACATGCAGGTAGATGAAATGGAAGAACATCTACTATATTGTGGTAATTAGAGTTTGATACAAGTAGCAAAAGGTCCAATGTATTTGCAAGAACGGAGCATATCCAGATTCACCTTACTATTCCAAGTGGAGAAATAGAGCTAATCTATTGTGAATGAATGATATCGGCATATATCATTACCAAGTACAAATATAAATTTGAAAACGTCACAAATATATGAGCTTTTAAGGTTTTGACAATATCCATTGACTGAATTATACAAGATTATGATATTATGTTTATGTGTGTTGGGGATGGGGGGGTGGGCTTGTTGATCATGGAACAAGTTTGAGATTTCTCCATGAACTTTTCAAGATGTGAACATATGCAAAAATTGGAGTCTTTCACAAAAAGGTCCACCAAGTTAGAAAAACCTTCTAGATAGAAAATTAATCCTAATAAACAACAAAAGGTTGATAAAAAAGATGTTCAAATATTGTGTTGGGTGAGGTGGTCCATATTACAAGCATAAAACGACGACTTGATTTCATGTTTGAAGAATGTTCACCTTTAGATTATTTACTAAGCAGGTTGTCAAGCAAAAAAGGCAAAGACATAGTAGCAACAGTGTAGCACATCAATATTAATGGTAATTCAAAAACCAACCCTTTAACATTCTTGATTTACCTAGCATAACACAAGGGGAGAATTCACCTTAGAAAAAACTCGAGCTGGTAATGTAAGCACAGGCCAGACTATGATGACCATGACTGTAAGAATGATTGCTAGAATGGTAATGAAGTGTGTGGGTTTTTGTGATTCCCTTGTATTTGGATCTGCCACTTTTACTTCATCCATCAGCTCAATCTCCTGAAACCTGTATTTTAAGTAGGAAATCTTTTTCACATAGGGCATTGCAATTAAATAGTTTGCTTTGTTTTTTCTATGCATTTATGTTGATAGATATGATTAAATATATGCTTATGTTCATTACACACCTTGTTGAGCCATCAGTTGTATCAGGAAAAATAGTTGACCATATGACACATACAATAGCTGATAGAATGAGAGATACAAGGCATCCGTCCAAAGTTGGACCAAGCTTCTGAAGAGTATCACTAATAGAGAGGCGATGGTAAACTACCTGTAAAAACAATGGGAAAACATTTTTTTAATTTTATATCACAAGAGAAGTTCATGTTGCTATGTTGAAATCTCATACAATGAATACCAATAACTAGTGGCTGCTCATCACTTATTCTAAATAGTTTTAACAATACCATTCAAAATATTATTTTAGAAAAAAATCACAAACAAAACTTATTTCTATTTATTTGTTTCATACAAATAGAATGTGCATCTCTGGCTATATGCAAACTTTGGAGTATTTTCACTAAATGCACCTTTTATTTGATCGTATGTTTAACCATGTGAAATTGTATGGATTTTGACAATGCTAGCAAATTCTTTATAGCTAAGGTTGATTCGTTGTTTTGTTCAAACCTAAACTCCATTCAATAAAAATGTGTGAAGAATAGGCAAAATCTAGCTTGATCATTTTGTAATTTCATGTACATATTGAAATCACACGTGTGGAACATGTTCCCATGTGTGGAAGGTAGGCATGATCATTTTATCTCATTTATGTTGAGTGAATAGTCAATAGGCTTTAAGCTTGAGTTCTAGTGAGATAGTGATATTTGTCACATGATGTTAGGATGGAAATGCATCTATTTGGCGCAATCACATTTGGAGGCATAGATCACAAGGCCAATCACTTTAAGAGGTGCATTAAATGTGGACCAATCATGTTTAGTGGTGAACATCATGAGGCCCAATCAAATTGTGAGGTGGAGATCATGACCTTTTGATAGCTCCTTGGTGGGTAGATGCATGCTTGTGTGCTCTTGCCTTGAAGATTGTCAAGATAGATTGGTAGCTACAATCAAGAGATAGTTTCATGTGCATTTTGGATGTCCTCACACGTGTGAAAAGTACACATGGTATCAAAGCTTGCCTAAGGATGGATGACATGCATCATGCTTGATGAAAATTGCTTGAAAAAATAAGTTTTTGAGAGCTAGTTTGGACATAGTTTGCTATCAAGTGGATTTTGAGATCAAAAGGGGACAAAATCATGATGATTTGATCCAACCTAAGTACTGTACTGACAGAGGTACTCAGACACGTGTGAGATCACCTAACTTTGAGTTGGTGGTGTTTCTCCAAGGTAGATCCAAATCTAGTGCTTGATGGCTTGTTAAAAAGCTAGTGAAGTCTAGTTTGTGTAGCAAATTGTTTCAAGTCAAATGAATGTATCTTGAAAAAATTATTGGCATGAAGTAGGTAGGGCAAGCAACCGGGTTGGACATGCCATGAGAAGCTCACAACTAACTTAGATTATCAAAAATTCATGATTCTACATTGTCAATCTTGTTTAGGATCAACCTAGATGTGATTTTGATGCCATAGCCACATAGTTTCAGTAATGGACTCGACTCATTACATTCACCACACGTCCATTTACATTTACTTTACTTTATGCATAAGCAGATCTTGGGCCCTTTTTTATTCATCATTGACACTTAGATTTTATGGTTGGGATTGGGCCTTATTATTCATTATTTGGACATCTGGACATATTACTGGAGAGTGGGGGCCTTCTTGGAGGGCGCACTATTATCCCTCCCAGTTGGGCCCTTGCCACTGGAAGCTTCCTTTTTAGGACTTCCTTTAGGCTATAAGTAGGGAATCTGTGTCATTTATTATTCAACTGATGATATTGATCTCTCTCTTTAGTCTCCTTAATCTCTCTCTTTCCTGCTTTCTAGGGTTAAGTCTTGCTTATGTGATGCTTTCATAGCTTAGCTAGAGTTAAGTCTTGCTTATGTAATGCTTTCATAGCTTAGCTCTAGATTAATTGTGGCTTCACTCGTAACTTGGTATCAGAGCACTTTCCTGATTGCTGAATTTCATATCTAATTTTTTGATTGGGCGCCCATTTTCTATGCTGATTTTTATTTTCTCTCTTTGCTGAGGGCTTTCATCTCTTTGCTTCAGCAACATTCAACATAGTTTGGAGGAGGACCAGCGCCCATCAAAGCATTTTTCTGGGCGCTAGTCCTCCTCCAAATTTAGCGGAAGTACTTCCGCTAATTGTCCGCTAAAGCTTCGCTCACTGTTCGCTAAATTTGGCAGCCAGAAAAAAAAATTGGTAGATTAATTCCAGCACCCAAGTCCAGCTTGTTTGCAGGCTGTCCAGCACCCAATTCCCTCATCTCGTTCGTCCATTTCTCCTTCCATTTTTAGCCCTCTCCATTTTCTTCACTTTTGTTTGCAGGCTATCCAGCCCCTTCATACTTGTCACTTTCGTCCGTTTTTGTCTCCGTTTGCAACAATTTTTCACGCTATCGTTTGCAGTTGCGAGGTACTACCTACACTATTTGTTACGTCTTTTCATTGGCGTACCTGTTGTGACGACTTATGTCCTCTCCTTCAGTTCGTCACTTGATTAGCGTCTTGTCTAGCTTAACTTTGTGCCTTTGGCTATTGTTTTCTTATTTCCATTTCATTTTTTAGTTTGTGTTGTCCATCGCATTTTCATTTTGCCTGCTAGGTCGAAGTGGTTTGACTATGTCCATGTCATCCGCCTATCTCTGAGTGGCATGACTTTCTACCAGTACTTCGCCTTCTTATATTTTCCGATGATAATTCTATAATTGTTCCTCTTGTCGCTCTGACGAGTGGTATTATAGATCTTGAGAGTTCTCCTCCTTTTGATTCCTCTTGTGAGCATTCTTCCATATACGAAGTTCCATTTTCTTGTGCAGGACAAATAGAGATAGAGTCACACATGAGGTTGATTCACACATTGCTAGCGATACACATGAAAATGATTCTATATCACATAGTGTGAGCGAGTTGCCTAATTTACTTGAGATAGTTATTGACAGGTTGCGGCTGATATGGTCTTTGATACTGATATAGCATGCTATGACACTATTGATGATGTCATTGCATGCTTTGATGGTGCTATTGCATGCTATGATATTGTTCCATGCTTTGATACTGATATAGGATGCCTTGCTACTATTGTCGATGTTGCATGCTTTGATATTGTTGTTGAGTACTTTGAAGCTACTCATGTTCATGAGCGCCATGCTATAGATGTTGTCGCCTATGCTTCGCTTGGTCTCTGATGTTGAGTTGCCACTTTGTTCTGGTGTTCCGAGACTATCAGGGTACCTTGAGAGAGTTCCTTCTCCTCTCTTGTATAGTTTTTGGGGATGCGGCCGCTTTGGGGATGCGGCCGCCATATACTTTAGTCTTGCTCATATGTGCTTTGATACTCATTCTCAACTACACGTGGATATTGCTCTGATGCTTGCTACTGATGTTGCGGATCTTGTTCCTCATTCCAGTGCATTTCTTCTATTCCTCACTTGTGCGCCTAATGTGTACTTTGGGATTACACTTGCGGCCAGTTCCAATGGGTCATCCGATTCTCCATCCGTTTTTGGTGTATCCTATGATGGATTGGTATGTCCATATGAGGTCTTTTTGGATGAGTTTTTTGGCTACAATTTTTCAATTGGGGCCTCTACTATTTCTAGATTTGTTGCTACTGTTTTCATGCATCATGTCTGTTTAGATGATGCATTGATTTCTTGGACCTTCTGGAGCTTTTGGCATGTTGCTCTTCTCGTGATATGGGCCTTGAGGGTACCATGTGCCATTGCTACTTCTCATTCATGGATACCATGTGCCATTGCTACTTCTCATTCATGGGCCTTATGGACACCTTGGGCTTTTGACCATGCTGATGCATATTTCTCCATTTTAGCTATCCTTTGGCAGGATGATCTTTTTATACTCCATGTTTCTTGGCATATCGCTTGCTTTTCCATGTTGTTACAGCGTGTCTGTCATCCTACTTATGTTCCTACTCCTTGGTGTTGGTCTTCCGATGCTGCTTTCTTTTCTTGGGGCACCTTGCACATATGGTTGATGGTTACGTGTATGATGCGGCTATTCGTGATGAGTGTCCATCTCTTTTCTAGTTTCCTTATTGGCTTCCCGTTGCTGATGCAGTTCTACTTTCTCGGGCTTTTTGGATACCTTGGTATGATGTCCCTATCTTTTGGGCTGATCCTCTACTAGCTTGGGCATTACGGATACCTTGGCATTCCTGGTTGATGCTTGATCTTCTTCTGGTTCCTTGGTATCCCTGGTTGTTCCATATTGTTTGGTTTCTGATGACACGGCCGAGATGTTCCCTTCGTCGCCACGATGTTGATCTTGAGCTGTTCCCTTTCTTACCAGCTGCCATTCACCATGTTCGCCTTCACCATAGCCGACAAATTCAGTTTTTGATCCAGTGGGATGGTCGTCCTGTTGAGGAGGTCACATGGGAGCCTATTGATGTCTTTTATCATACACCATCACTTGCGGATCAGGATTGTGCTCTTGCTGCACCTGTTGAATCCTCTACATCAGATGCTGCTCTAGTTGTTGATGACTCGGCTCATTACATTTACCACGTCCATTTACATTTACTTTACTTAATGCATAAGTAGGCCCTGGGCCCTTTTTTATTTATCATGGACACTTAGACTTTATGGTTGGCCTTGGGCCTTATTATTTATTATTTGGACATTTGGACATATTATTGGAGAGTGGGAGCCTCTTGGAGGGCGCACTATTATTTCTCCCAGTTGGGCCCTTGCCATTGGAAGCTTCCTTTTTAGGGTTTCCTTTAGGCTATAAGTAGGGAATTTGTGTCATTTTTTATTCAGCTGATGATATTAATCTCTCTCTCTGTAGTCTTCTTAATCTCTCTCTTTCCTGCTTTCTAGGCTTATGTGATGCTTTCATAGCTTAGCTAGGGTTAAGTCTTGCTTATGTGATGCTTTCATAGCTTAGCTCTAGATCAATTGTGGCTTCATTTGTAATTGTTTCATGCAAATCAAATGTATTTTTTGAAGATGGAAATGCATGGTGGATAGATAGTGGAGCTAGTTCTCATATGACTAGCTCAAAAAAAAGTTTCACTCATCTTGCACCTTACAATGGATCTAGAAAGTTCATCTCCATTGCAAGATAGAAGGAATTGGTAGTGTACCAATTGGTGTTGGATCCACTATGACTCTTAATGATGTACTTTTTGTGGCTAATCTCACCATGAATCTCATTAGTAATGGTCAAATGCTTGATAATGGCTTTCAAATTGACTTTGGAAAAGATGTTTGCTTGATTAAGAGGTATGGTGGAGTGGTAGAAAGAGGGACTAGATGTGGAAAACTTTCTAAGTTGGAAGCTAATCCTTGTGAAAATATGGTCAAGAGGAGCTTGGATCATCTCAAGGAGGAGAAGGCAATTGGATTGCCTCAATCTATGTTCCATGATGGTAAGGCTCATGAAGATGGTGCTTTGGCAAAAGCACTTGGAGAGTTATTGCCACGGTGTTCTACTTCTCATCAATTTTTTCATCTCGTTCATTTGGATGATCTTGTTTTATGAAGTAGAAGAAAAGATTTTTTTATGTAACTCCTTCATTGAAGACTTCAATTGGATGTATCTCTTATCAATGGTGCTTGATAAGAAGATTGCTATAGTTGACACTTTGGGGATATTTAGATCCATGTGCTTTGTCTACATTCCTTTGTGACTAAGAAGTAAGGAGAATCTCATTTCAATAAAGAGGATGATGGTAGAATTCACATATCTACCAACAATCCAAGTGCATGATATGGAGAGTTGCCAAGGCTTGAGGAGGAGTCTTCTCAACTCATGGTTCCAAGGAGATTTTTAAGAGGCAAGGCCGAGCCCATGTGGCTCACATTTCATGTCAAAGAGGAGAAATTTATAGGTGGTATCTACTCCAACACATCCACTTTTGCTTCTCTTCAATCATTTGATGTACCATTTTGCTTTGATGAGATTTCTACATCTCAAAGTTCAAGTGCAATGCTAGTTTTGTATGATGCCTCATATCATTAAAGGCTTAGCTCTGGTTCTAGATCATTTAGAAAGGAAAGGTTGTGTCATCAAATGTATGCCCTTGGATCTTGTAAGAGCAAGAATGAGATAGTCATTCATAGAGTGAAAAATCATGTTTTTTCATTTTGTGAGGCAATTTGTAAACTTCTCATGAGAATAAGTGAATCATCCACAAAGGACACTTACATCCTTGAGCAAGTATGTAGCCTCAATAAGATCAAGATAGCCTTTGATTACAAGATTAGATCTATCCTGCAAAAAGTTCATAGTTTGTGGGCTAGTCAAGCTAGAATGGAAAATCTTGATAATCAACACTTTTGCCTATTTTGTGATCTTGATCTTCATGGTCATCATGAGGCATGGAGGCCTCGGGTTTCCCTCATTATGGTGCAACTATTTTCAAGGAGGTGGAGCTTTCAAGCTCGCGATCTTTTTCAAGCATGGAGGGAACAAAAGGAAATGGTGCCAAATTGGTGGAATGCACATCAAAGGAGTTGGTAAGAGATTTCCACCAAAGGAATCCTATCATGGCTTTGGTGAATTTGCTGCTATTACAAGTCCATTGACTAGTCTTCACATCATATCCATGCCAAAGGATCCACTCAAGAAGTATTTCCAGTTTTTTGTTTGATCTAGTATCTCATCAAGCTAGTTTTTTTAGGAGTGCGAAGAATAGGCAAAATCTAGCTTGATCGTTTTGTAATTTCATGTACATATTGAAATCACACAGGCCTTAAACTTGAGTTCTAGTTAGATAGTGACATCTGTAACATGATGTTAGGATTGAAATGCATCTATTGGTGCAATCACATTTAGAGGCATAGATCACAAGACCAATCACTTTAAGAGGTGCATTAAATGTGGACCAATCATGTTTAGTGATAAACATCATGAGGCCCAATCAAATTGTGAGGTGGAGATCATGAGGTCCAATCATGATGAGAGGTGCAAATCTAGGGGTCCAATCATGATGTGGAAGGCAATCAATGGGGTCCAATCATTTTAGAGTATTTCCCCTTGCAAGAACACGAACTAGCACTATTTGAGAAGTGCTCTCCTTTGTACATAATATTGGAATGATGGTAATCAAGTTTGATGAGTGTTTTCGCTTCCAACACATTCTTTTTTCTATGTTCTCTCTCTATCCGAGTGTATGTGCTCTATTTTCTCTCTCTACTTGAGAGCAACTTGTTTTGGGACTTAGTTTTTCATCAAGTAACTTCTCGATATGTGAATGATACCTTTTGATAGCTCCTTGGTGGGTAGATGCATGCTTGTGTGCTCTTGCCTTGAAGATTGTCAAGATAGATTGGTAGCTACAATCAAGAGATAGTTTCATGTGCAATCACACACTCCTTAGAAGATCAATCACACACTTTTGGTTGTCCTTACACGTCGTGTGAAAAATACACAGGAAGCACATGTGACATTTCAATTTTTTCTTATAACAAAGTTATACTATTTTCAAAAAGGTAGCAAGAAACTAAACATCATATAAGAGCTCTTTCTAAGCACACCTTTGTATGTACAAGCCAAGCAATGATGCCACCAATTTGGCCGAGAATTGCACTAGCTATTGCTGCGTTTGCCGATACCGCAGGCCAAGTAAGCATGAAGGTGAGTGGTGGAACACCTGAAGATACCAAAGTTCCCATTACTAAGAATAGAAAATTCACACTGATTTTCACCTGCAAAAACATAAATTATAGTGTATAAGAAATAGACAACAAGCTCAAAAATTCACAAATTTTGTTTAAACCAAATATTACTCACGAACACTGGCATTATAAATGGAAGGGCAAGTACCCAAATTATTATTTTTCTCTTGCCTTAAGTACCCGAATCATTACTCCCTACCAAATTCACTTCTAGTCAATGCAAGATTTTATACTCTATTATGCTATGAATGGTCAATAACCAAATTATCAGAAGCTCAATAAGGGCTTTTTGAGCCTTAGGACACCCAACTATAGGACCAAATAGCCACAACCAAGAAAAGTATCTCTCAAAAGTTTTGAACTAAAATAAAAGTCCAATCAAAAGTTTTGAACCAAATTGAAAGTCCAATATAAGGTGGAAAAGCCTTCTCCAAAAACAACCTGCCTACTAAAACAATAAAAGTCCATAATTAGAAAATGGCATGTCTATATAACTTTGATACTAATGGTACTTTTCTACCAATTCAATAGATTAATCTATCATAGAGAATGATGCCTCATTTTATTACACATTTAGGATCATTTTTTATAGTAGTTAAATTTTTCACTTAGGGAATGGTCTTTCTAGAGACTTTTACTCATGTTTGGGTAGAAGTAACATCTTACCCTAATGGGCTTGCCATAACTCCTCAAATGGCCCTTACCACTAGTAAAGTTCACTAGATGAACATCTCCCCATACATCGAACTACCACATGCTAACTCTTTTGAGCTTCAATAAAGTGTAGGTCCAATCCAATTGTTACTGAGTTAGACGAATAAATTTGGGAGTGACTAAGAGTAAGCAAAGTATAAAAACAAATATTGTTCAAATCAAACACCAAGACAATAGGAAACACGTAAAAGGACCTAAAAATATATATGCGTGTTCTACCCAGGAAAAAAAAAATAAGGAGAATACTTTCATGGTTTTCCTAGTACAAAAGCACTAACTTAAAAACAAACTCTTCTTAAAGGCATTGAGACAAATGTGGAAGTATTGTAGACAAGGAATCATGAACACTTCCAGATTGTGATTGAGTTTCGTCACACATGAGATGGGTACATACAAAACGCTAGTGCACACATGTTCCATATGAATTGTGTTTTATGGTGTGTACGAAGCAAAATGTACATGATTCAAATGTATTGAACAACTATCTATGATTGTGATAGTAGTACCACAAACCACACAGTGCAACAAAGAAAGCGACATATCCTATTTGGGAGCCTCTTTGAATGCCAAATATTGATTAGGTTATTAAACTAAGAATGGACCAAAAATACATTGGAAGTGCCAAGAGAAACAAAACAAATCCAACACAGTAGACTCCAAAGATAGAAGGTGCTCTCAATATGAAAACGCAACCATGAATTTTGCTTCCAATTTATTCAAGTTAGCAAATTGATGGCATTAGTACTTGCATTATGCAATACTACAACAATAGAACAAGCACTTCCAAATGTGTTAAAGAAAAAAACTAAGCAAAGTGTTTGAAATCAGGAAATCTCCTACATGCTATTTTCAGTGTGAACACTATAATGTTTCATGCCAAGATGATCAAGGTAGATAATAGGTAAATTATCTCAACCATAACGATAGGGCTTCAAGCTTTCTTTTCATGTATCCAAAAACCAAGCATAAGTTAATGTTATTGAAAAAAAACCATCTGTATCTCAAAGATAGCAATACAACAATTGACATCGATATGTGCTTGTAGAATTGTATGAACTTTCAAGCTCAAATCCTATAGCTTCGATATAATACATCTCTACAATCATGGACATCAAAGGTATCATAAATACTTGAGAAAATCACAACACATAATAAGAGTTCTAAATGAAATTTCATGGAGGAAGAGATAGTCGCTTTGATACCAACTATTAGGACCACCAAGCCTGCATATTTTAAATTCGATAACCACACTATAGGAGATGAGATTGGTGACTCACCACCCAATCACATATTCCATTCAGGCTCACACCTATGATCAGCACGTGTCTAAGTTTGATGTTCCATCCCTTGCCCATCACTAGCCCAAACATATAGCTAGAATAACATAACATGTGTACACCATCCACCTCTTGCGCTTATTTTAAGAATGGCATAAGAGAACTCCTACCTCTATATATCGTACTGGCATGTGCTTTTCCGTGCACAAGCCAAACCCCTATACTTGACAAATGGAAGGAAATATGGTATACGCACATATTGACACATGTCATGGATTTATCAATAGCTCCAACATCTAGCCATCCATCTCCTAACATGAGGTGTTCACCTTGGGTCAACTATTACGTACCAATAGGGGCCACACAAACAAAGGTCAATTTTGGGTAACTTTTCATTTCCTTTCCAAGTGAACTATTTTTATCACAAGATAGCACTATCTTCATTGGAGTTTTGAAGAAGTATGGTGAAGAGAATGTCATCAATCATGTAGGAAGCTTTTTTCTTCCAAGGGAAATTGGATTGTTGATCATGTAATCTCATGGATTCAAACGAAAGGAAGAGTCCTTTTTCAAAGTAGAGGATTTTTCTTGAGATTATAGAGAACCATCGAGCAAAATCTATTTCTATTGGAAACACGAGCTCATAAAGGTCATCCGAAGTGAAGAATATCAAACATCAAATTCTAAAGATAAAACTCAAAAGGGAGAGAAGAGGCCGGGGGCGGGAGAGTCTTCCAAATTAATCATAAATTTTACAATTTATGTAGGAAACAAAGTGAATGTGGAAATTATTAATGTTTTGACATTATAGGGTGATTGATTTTGAGATTAAGCTTGATCTGTCTCTTGATGACTTCCTTGACAAAATAGTCAACTCTCACCAAAGAATGAAGAAGATTCATGAGGCTCCGTTTACATGATCTCAAAAGTTGGTTTGGAAATTATTGATAATGCCATGTACACTTGGTGTTTAATCTTTCTGAATGCTTTCAAGGGTAACATTCCTCTAAGAAAGGTTCATCTGATTGCTCCTACTGATGAGGGAACAATTAATCTCTCATTAAGAAAGTTTATTTTAGGAAGGTCAATAGTGAGATCCAAGGAGATATCAATATTCCATTGCCAATGGAGAATATGTCGAGAGTCTAAATGTCTTATCGTGAGAATAATTGTTGAGGGTGCAAAAGTTACAAGAATGGACAAACTAGGCAAGCTCAATTTTCATAGAAGGCCAATAAAAATAAGCATATTAAGGTGTGAGAAGACTTTTGGGAACCATAATGACCACCATAATGGAAATAATGAGTATTGGAAAGGAGCTTGTGACAAAGACCAAGTGCGTTGTCAATAAGAGAGTAAATTTGAGGAGGAGCCACATTTGAAACTAAGATAGTGCACATAAGCATTATGAAAATCATCAAACCAAGTAAGAAGGACCTCAGTAAGGATAGAGTGATAGGTAGAAATGAAAGAGCATCAACAACGATATTATTTTTGCTAGGTTGGTAGTGGATTTGAAAATGAAAGGAGAATACGAATTGCACCCAATGGAACTAGCGGTCACTAAGAGTATTTAGAGTAAAAGAATTATTGAAAGAGTGATATTAAGTATTTGGATAAAAAAATAGGTTTAAGGTAATGTTTCCACTTCTTACAATTCTTTCTCATGTGCACGATAGCGAGTCTCATAAGATAAAAGATGTTTAGATTCACATGCAATAATACCAATAAATTAGCATTGGCCTCAACAGAAAAATTCCTATCAATATTTGGTAAAGAAATTTAGGAGTCATCACAAGATGTTTAAGATGATCAAATAATACTTAGGCATGAAAATTCCCATTAAAAGTAAGATTTTTTGAAGCAAAGCATATAAAAGATGGGCTACAGTAGCAAAATCAAGAGCATAATTACATAAATGAATAGTGAGTCCCAAATATTTGAGGATGTCATGAGCATAAATTGGCCCAAGCCAAAGTCTAGGTAGATTAAACCTTACACTTAATTAGGCTAATAATATCCCTAGAAACAAGAAACCCTAGGAATCAATCTAAGAAACATCAAAGGGAAGCATTGCCACAACTTACTTTCTAGATGTTGGTCTTTAGCTTGCTTTTGAAAAAACAATTGATAAGGAGTGCGAGAAACTAGAGCAAAACCAAGAAGAAGATCAATGCAATGGCTAAAATCACATAATGGTAGCAAGATTGAGGGCCTTGAAACACATGGTTATAGTATTGCAACAAATAAATATATCAAAGAGGAAAAGAAGCAAAAGACTTAGGGGAATGATTGGCATCATGAACACATGTAAGGGTTGCACAATCAACTTTAGGAAGACCTTGGATAGACTTGTTGCCACAAATAAGTTGATCATAGACATGAGAATCAGCAACAACAAAGGTGTAATAGCAATGATTGACATTTGTGTCCCTAACATATTAAGGACAGTTTGGATAGTGTCAAGAGTGATAAGGTGAGATGAGTGAGCGTCCAAAGAAGTGCATTAGAGATTGAACACGAGCTTGCCCTCTTGGTGTCTTGTGAGCTTTATCTGTAATAAGTAACGAACACTAATTGGTGATTGATCTAGTTGCTAGCACTTTGATTTCCAACACTTGGAACCCATTGAAGGAATGCTACCTTGTGACAGCCTAAAACTATTCTTTTGGAACAAGGGTTAAAAGCCCGAGGAGTGCCATTGAGAATTATCCAAGTAGCTGAAGTAAACGTGAGGGTTGAAGGTCTTAATTGACTTGATTTTGACTCCTATTTTTTAATATATTCCTTCATCTACCTTCGAACCAACACTTTTCAATTTATTCATGGATTTTAAACCCCAGTCTACATGTGGACCTTTTCAATGCATTGACGACCTGTTTCTTTGGATTCATTGTTTAAGGCCAGAAAAAGCTAGGAGCTTCACTGAACCTATCAATGTTCCCTAACTGAAAACTTAAAATTCTCATTTCAGACCATTTAACATGATCCTTGGTTGGAGGTGGAAGGAGGGAGATCATATAAAATAAGAAAAAGTGCATCATTGAAATGCAAGAGTATTTTATTCATGAATGCCTTCGCTTAACTTGCAGATAACTTAGATGAGCATTACAACATAAACTGATACTTTACTGATTCATGCTTGACTATTTTTTGATCGTATAATGGAATATTGTACACGCTTTTACTAAAGCCTGCATCTTCTACATTGGATGCTACTCTAGATTGGTTCCTCATGTCTCAGATTTTATCATGGAAACATTGCATTCACCAATTTAAGGAAAAGCATATACGTAAGGATCCCAATTTATGCATAAAAGGAAGGCTTTTGAAAATTTAAAGAGCAAACCTTGAATATAAAACACGAGAAACCTCCCATTGCAATGCCAGTAATGAACACACAAGCTCGAGAAACGACAAGAAGCTCATTCCCTGTCGATTTTGGCCTAATGTAAGCCTGTGTGCTAGAATACAATTAGTAAAGCCTCATAACTATATCAAGAGAGACATCATGATATTTACTGAGTCACTAATGTTCATCACTAAGCCTTTCACAAGAAACAATAGTAACAAAAACCTTTTCACAAAGGAATGGCTGGTTATTACTAACCTTGTAGATGTCATAGGTAAATAGAGAGCTCATGGCAATAAATTCAGCAGAAACAGTTGATGTGACAGCCATATAAACTATTGTGACCAATAAAAGGACTCCCCCTATAATCCACATATAGAAAACATTAGTGGCTCAAAAATATTTCAAAACTTAAGCAACCCATTATAATCCAAACAAAGTAAAAGGATTGGAAAATGGTACCTTTCCCAAACAAGAACTGGGAAGCAGCAACTGGAACCAGACCCTGGTTTATCTCATATTCACTAAGAGGAAGATCCAAAGCTAGTGCACACAACCCAAGTGATATGCTTATTGCAAATGGAATTGGAAACCAGAGAAGCCCACCCAGTATGTAGCCTTGCATGGCTGCTTTCGGTGTTGCTGCAATAGCACTCTATAAAAAAACAAAAGACTCACTTAGCTGCAAGCTTGCAACTCAACTAAAAGACAGCAGAGGCTTTCTCATCAGAAAACTTTTTCATAAAATATTTGAGTTTCTTTCAAAAGTGGCTCTTTTATGGAGAAATGTAGGAAATCAAAGTGCCAAGATCCTTCTAACATTCAATCTCCATATACAAGAAGAAGAAAAAGAGGAAGAAGAAGAAGAGGGAGAGGCTTAGGCACCCTCAAGGAGAGAGAAAGTAGTAGCAATGCTTGAAAGGGAATGAATTACAAATGAACAAAGAGTACATATAAATAGGCCTTCCAAGGGCCCAGACTCTTCCAAACTCTAAGTTCTAGAACCTTCCAAGACCCACTACTAATTATAGGGCACCCCCAAAAGTCAAGATAGGGTCCCTTAACATAATTAGACTTTACTTGGACCCACGAATTACTACTGGACCAAAATTGGGTCCAACTCAACTAAAACTGACTTAACATGGTCTAAATAATAAACCTAACCCATGGTTACACAAGTCTCGACCTTTTGGGTCAAAGTAACCTATGAGAAACTATCATTATCATTTATTACTTCTAACACCCTCCTTAAATGATAATGTAAAAAACATAACATGACATGAAGTATGAGAAATTGCAACAAAAATGCAAAGTGTTGCATGCTGCCCAAAACTCCATGTAGCCGAAAAAGAAAAGATGTAGCTTTCTGTCCAAGCTTAATGCCGCCAAAAAAACACTTCAGCTTGAAGTAGTCGAAGTAGCCGAAATCTCAGCCCCAATCATGCCCGATGTAGAAGAGATGTAGAATACGAAGTGCGGTAGCATCAAGTCGAAAAGTGAAGACAAGCATGCTCCATCCAAAGTAGGTAACAAAAAACCAGCCACAAGCCGAAATATGGATTTGCAATCCATCAATGGTTCCCACATGATTCCATAAGTCTTCTTACCACAGGAAACATAAAGAAGAGTATGATATTCTTTTACCATCACATCCTCCCGTATCTTACTATCAATGATCTGCTCACCAACACTAGGTAAGACAACACCGTCATCATAAGAAGTAAGCATCAAAACATGAAAATCAGCATAAGGTACTGATTTTGGTGAGGCATGTGTGTTTTCTCCAAGGTAAAAAGATGCTTTGCTATCCCGCAAAGACTCGGACAACCAACAAGAGGCTGTAGCAGGCTGTCCAACAGCCACAAAATCACCAACACTTTGCTGTCCAAAGTGTTCCAAATGTGGACCTTGCTGTCCAAAACCCTTCCGCAGGCCGTTCCCGATGCATAATAGGATGCTCACGATGTAACATAGGCTGAAAATGATCAATAAACTATGGCTAAATCTGGTGTCCACCATCTTCAAGAAAAAAACCAACAGCTTGCCACTTTGAACACCCAAATAATCTAGCAACACGCCACTTTGAACCAATGTACTAATTGACATGATTTTTTTCCCTCCTCCATTAATACAAAATGGCTTCAAAGAATGCTTGATTTCAGCCTTTTCCAAAACATTATCTTGAGAAGCTTGCTCATACAGTTCTTCACTAATGCATCCATCATTTGCAACAAATGGCTCAAGAGAAGAAGAATGCTTTACCATACCAACATTCCGATGCAAACTTGTACTTGTAGAAAGACAATGATCAAACTTTGCATGACTTTGCCCTTCTACCTTCAAAGAGGATGAACTAGAGAGGAGAAAGCATGATGATTAATCCTTTATTCGGTACATCTTTAAAAGTGTTTCCCAAGCACTTTTAGAGGTCTTGCAAAATCTCAAATGATATAAGATAGATCTTGTTACCAATAAAATCTTGATCATCACGTCGATGCAAAATCTCAGCTTGCAACTCCATGAAGAATAGTTGGTGCCATCCAACATATCTTCACCTGAACAAGTACAAAATTGCTCCCAAATCTCTTGCCATAAGAACCAGCCAAGAAGATAAACTTTTTCAAACCCTAAATGTGCCCTAAAAGACACCAAAACCAGCAAGTATCAAATCTGACAAATCAGCACCGGAATGTGTCGAAACCACACATTAGATGGATGTAGGAACTCACCCTCCTACAAGCCTTGTGTGCTGAAAATTTCAGCCTGAAATTGCATTACAAACTCAAAAACCAGCAAGCAAAGAATTAGGTTAGCCTCCAACAAAGCTTTTTTTGGAACCCTTCTGTCTTGCCAAAAAGTGTGAACAATACACACACGGATAGGGCTGTTGCAACACCCTACAAATGGTAATATGCTGTCCAATTTTCAGCCTCGGAATGTGATCGGATCATCACAAAAAAATCAGCGCCTTCTTCCACACCTGGAAACAAGCAAAAAGAAGCGGATCTTCACTTTGTAAAATCAACAAGAGTGCTGATTTTTCAGCCAAATCAGAAGAATAGAAATTGCTCGTAGATGGGCGCCCTCCTGCAAAGGAGCAAATCTGAAAAATAGGGCAGCAACGGACCAATGGAAGTAGGATAAACCTACACGGATGTGGGCGACCTGAAAGAAGCCCCGAAGAAGATAATTAATGGCGCCTTCCTGCAACCTGAAAAATCAGCAAACAACAAACTGATTTTTGGGCGCCCAAAATCCTGTTATCTTCTTTGATGTGTGGCGCCCTCCTGCAAAACGGAAAAGAGTTTGGTAGGGCGCCCTAAATCAAGCATAGAAGATCCATGGCTCTGATACCATGTAGGAAATCAAATTGCCAAGATCCTTCTAACATTCAATCTCCATATACAAGAAGAAGAAAAAGAGGAAGAAGAATAAGAGGGAGAGGGTTAGGCGCCCTCAAGGAGAGAGAAAGTAGTAGCAATGCTTGAAAGGGAATGAATTACAAATGAACAAAGAGTACATATAAATAGGCCTTCCAAGGGCCTAGACTCTTCCAAACTCTAAGTTCTAGAACCTTCCAAGACCCACTACTAATTATAGGGCACCCCCAAAAGTCAAAATAGGGTCCCTTAACATAATTAGACTTTACTTGGACCCACGAATTACTACTGGACCAAAATTGGGTCCAACTCAACTAAAACTGACTTAACAACTTAAGGCATTAGGATTGATCAATAGTGCACTATTGTCCATGCATCCATGCCCACTTATGAAGGAGCATTGTTTCAAGACCTCTCCAAAACTAGGATGCTGGATCGAGAAAAAAAGTTGTACCGTATTAGATTTGGGTGCCCAACTCTTAGGTTTATTCTTGGAAACTCCTTTGGGTTTCAAATAATCATAAATTGCATTTTAGGGATCCAACGTTGATGAAAAGGCCCCAAGTGAGACTGCTAGATAATCTATATTTACCCGTTTAACTCTTCTCTACCAAAACATATTCTCAATGATTTCCGAAGTAGAAAGTAATGAGTGGGAAAATTGTTGCAGAATAAATACGTCAAAGATGTGTTGCAACAATTGCATATGTTGAAGAACATGCCAAACACATATATTTGCTAAACAAGATTTTTTACCACATGAAGGTGCCAAGGAATGTTGAGGTTTTTCACTTACAGCTAACAAGTCATACTCAATGAAATACATTATCTCAGACAATGCATCTTCCACATGGTTCTCTTTTCCAGTCATGAAACGTATTTCTATACGAGTTTCATCCATCAACTCAATCCATTTAAGATGTCCTTTTCTCAAGTTCAATTATCTGCAAAAAGATCACAATTTATGTACACATATATCTCATAACCATACAAAAAATTCCTTGATACTTTCAAGCATGAATTGTGGCATACAACTCTTTCTCATGCCACAATTGTTTCTTTGGTTGAAGAGGAGCTTCTCGCTTTCAAAAATTGCATAACGTCGCTCTTATTTCAACACAATTTCAATATTGATGTCACTCACATTCGCATCTTAGGTAGATGATTTTTAGAGCCCACTGTTTGCAAAGTGATGGATTAAACCAATAGATGCTTCAAGGCATTTCTTGTTGCTTCTTGGCCCACTCACCCATCTTGTTCTTGGTAACATAATTGTGATATGTGCAACCACTGTAGATTAACCACTTACAAACTTCCTATAATATATTAAAAAACCAAAAAGGCCCTCCATGATGGTTCCTAAGAATGGAACTTAACTGCTCATAGGAATGGTTCCATGTCATTTCTAGGGTACCTAACCAATCTTTAGGTACATTTAAAGCAAAAAAATTAAACCCCCTAAAATTCTATTATAGCCTAACTTAATAGGGGATGAAAAGCCATTCATTCAAATAATTAAAAATTGATTTTAGCCCCTAAACCCAAAAATCGAAAAAAACAAGCACATCTAGAAAACAACAGAAAAGGTGGCTGAAAAAAAAAACGCAAATAACTAAGCTCATGTTGATGATCTAAACGCATTGGAAACACTTCCATCGATCCAATGGCGTCAAGTAGATGCAATTTGATAAAAAATTCATCCAAAGTGGCAACACAAACAAAGATCTAGAAGGCATTTGAGAAGAGTTTGTGTGATGGTTTCTTTCTCTAGAACCAGCCCGTAGCATAAAAAACCAAATTTTTTTAGGAACCATTCCTTAGGACTATTCCTTAGGAATGAAATGCTCAGAAAGGTGTTACTCCAGCAACATGTAACTGCTACTCCCTAATCAAGCTCTCCTCCTGGAGAGCCCCATGGGTATGCTCATACTAGGAGTGATTTGTGACACCTCGCTAGGACACCTCAACAACCTAACTAGGCCACATCTATCACTGATAAATGAGTCATTGCTAGTTCCATATAAATTCACCATCACGAATTTTAATTATGATGTATACCATGAGGGCCCCAACCCCTCGTAACCATAATTAATTTACGGGTCAAGGTATGCCTACCGACCTCCTTGCTAGATAATAATCCAAGACTAGTTCAATCGTGGGCATGACAAGAGCCTTGACTCCATCGTTTGTAGCAAGGAGAAATTGCATTTCATACTAGCTCTCAATATGTAAGGCTTACTATAGAGTTTGGATACACAGGCATGCATGCCTAGAGGAAAGTCTAGAGGTAGCGACTTGGAGGAGGAGTAGAGGCAGCCTCAGGGGCAAGGGAAAGATAGGGAGAGGTGGAGGTGGCAGCCAAATTGGGAAGGGAGGCAAAGACAGAGGTAGAGGCTCACCATCAACAACGTCACCCTCAAAGTCCAATGAAGAGGACTTGTCCCATAGTGGCATAGAATCTGATGATGACGACTACTCGTCAGGGGATGAGTTACATTTTTATAGATGTCATACTGTCATCATACATCATTTTACTTGACCACTTTGGTGCCTTGCCGACATTATATATTGCCATATTTTAGCATGTATGTCTTATCTAGATTATGTTTCAATGGGATGTTTAGGTTGTTTTTTATGGTTTTCTTCAATCAACAAGTAAATCAATGTTTCAATGATCATGGTATCTTTGGTGTGGAAGAATGCCCTTCATTGGAAAACCAAAACAAAAACTTTTTGATTCCATTCTTGAGACAAGAATATCTCATGCACAAACAAACGAGAATCAAATATATCCAACAAACATTTTAATGTTGCTAGAGCATTAGTCAAATCAAATGACATCACAAGAAACTTAAAATGGAAAAACAAAGTCTAGAAGGAAGTCTTTGAACATACTCTTCACAAACTCTAACCTGATTATAGCCACTCTTCAAGTCTGGCAAGTCATCAATACATGGCATAGGATATTGACATTTAATAGTTGTCTTGTTCAAACCTCGATAATATATCCACATTGTAAAACAAATGAGAAGTTGTCAATGAATTATGTTGAAAAATCATTCCTAATTTCTTGATCCAAATACTTTGGGGCTTTAGCTTAATAGATACCAGGTTAAGAACATATCCACATAAGGTGATGCATAAAATAAGGTCACTCAAAGAAACAAAATCATGAAGAAAGCTTCACTACCTGCCAGTAAGCTTGATCAGTCCATAGGTTTCCAAAGGATGCTACAGCATTCAAAATTCCAAACTCTACACCACCTTTACTCAACAAGGTCAAATAGCTTCCATCCTTGTTTCCTGAAACAATAACAACTTAGAAAGACACTATATGTGAGGATTAAGACACACATAATTATAGCAAAAACAATTGCGATGAGATAAGCAATGCAATATTAAGATATAAAGCCATATTTTAGCTTACGAAGCTCTATAATGTAGAAATGACAAACATGAAATGCTTAGTTGAGAACTATTAGAAAAGGTAATGTTTGATGTCATGTCACAATTTCTTATTTTACGTGCAAGTAATTTCTTTTAAAGCTCTATGTTGAAAGAAGAATAATTTGTAAAAAAGTTACAAGTAAAGCAACACAAGCAACACTGACATGGTTGCAAATAATATCAATACATTGATCAAATTTATGGACAACAATGCTCTATGCTCGATAGCCTAAGACTTTCAAAAGTCAACTATCACAAATAAGGCCCAGCTAGGCTATTAGTGGACTATTATTGGTATCATGTGGTCTAATGAAAGGGCCCAATGAATAAACACTCAAAACAATGTCAATCGAAAGATCGAGTCCTTAGGGCCCCAAGTCATAAGGCTTACTACTAAATGACTAAAAGTGCTATTGGCCCAAATAGCATTTAATACAATAAAATCTTGTCAAGGGCGGTAAGCATAAGTATCTCCCACCAAAAAACTGAATGCAAACCTCCCAACTCGTCAAAGGCCATGCCCCTTGTTAGTACAATAATGTAAAGAGAGTATCATACATTAAAGCCAGGATCACTGGATAGGACAGACACAGTATAAACTTTGGAAACTTCGAAGGGTCCATAATATATAGCAACAAACATAGCAAAATAGACCAAGACCTAAGACTAAGGACCAACGGAGACCCCATAAATATATTGATCCTCAACAATAGTGACATTAAAATAGCGCTTGACATGCTAACCTTGATATTTTTATGTACTATTCTCTAAGATAATATTAGCAGTCTTAGTAATATCAATCTTGCACAAAGTAGTAACATTGAAAAGAGCATCATAGTTAGACTCAAGCAAAATAGTAACAAGGCTGAAACCCTTGGAGAAACTAAATAGGCATAAAGCCAAAACAATTATTGATAAAATAATTATAGCTAAAAATAACAAAGAGTAAAAGAAAGTCCCAATCAATACCACAAATAGACACAAAGTTCTTGTATTATACCTTGAAATGTTTAGGCTAGATCCCAAGTCACTTAGTGAAACTTAGCCAAAAAGCTCCAGTAAACTTTGTTTCACAATTGGTCAAAATACAATTAACTAGTTGAAACAACTTAAAAATCTAGACCTAAGGTTGTCAAGGTCTTCTGCTTAAAGCGTCTCATAGACTTCCTTTAGTGGTATCAGAGCGCAAAAAGCGTCTCACAGATTCCCATCAAAAAGGGTACAAGTAAAGGCTAGTGCACAAAGAATGCACCCAAATCTTTTTACATGTGAGATTGTTTAGTAGCTACTACAAGGAGTTTGATTATAAGTGAAATAACAAGAAGCGATATACGAATAGCAACCTAAGAATGAAGAAATAGTGCTCAATTACTTGGTATACAAGTATATAATCTTTGCTTTTGCAACCAGGTTTTGAAAGAACAATGGTAAACGCATTGGTTTATATTAAATAGAAAATTAACCATTGTAGCACTCTATATTCATGGTTTACTTTCCTCAAATAGCATTGCAAAATATGGAAAGCATCAAAGGCTAATTACAACATAATTCTAAATAAAGGACCTTTCGATTATACATTATTACCCAAGAATACAAATATATGAGCATATCGTCCACCTCTACGTTGGGCCAAGACCTCTTTAACTCCATAATGACTCCTCATTCTCCTCCTCTCCCCCCTATAATATACAGGAGGGAGAGACATTCCAAAAAGTGATCCCTAAGGTTCTCTCTTGCTGTTAGAGTCCAGTCACGACTCTATCATGAACTTGGCACAGCCGGTCACCAAAGGGCCTGAGGCCAAGTATTGGCAAGGGCCGGTGACCGAGGATGACATCTGTCCCACGTTGGGACCGGTGCATCACGAGCAGTGACCCGGTGTGGCCGCCTGACAAGTTGTCAGAGATGCAGTGTGTCTTGACCGTCGGGACCCTAGCCGTCAGTGACGAGATGCTAGCTGGCAAGTAGTTGGGGTGACTAAGAGGGTCACAGGTCTTTGGCGGAACACGGGGGTGGTACCCTATTAGTCACTCAGTATTCACAGGTCACAGGGGTCATGCATGCCAAGTGGAGTGATCACCCACGGGTGGATACCATGTGCCAGTTGACGGGAATAGTAGGTAGAAGGACTCAAGGAGGGGGTGCCTATGGTTGGGAGGTTCATTCTACACACCGGCTTCTAGGATTCACGAGCTTGGAGAGACTGGCTTGTGACACTTGCACATCACTTGGAGATGGCATTAGAAGTTGGATATCTTGCTAGTCTAGTCTCTTGAGTTTTCTTTAATCTTCAAATGAAATTTACTACATGCTAGTGCTAGGGCCACACATTCTTCTACATAATCTTCTTAGGTTGCGATTTTCTCCAAGCTATGTGATTGCATAAGCTTCTTGGAGAACCATTGGTAGATCACTACAAGCAGCTATGGGTGTCTGGATTTCTGTGGTTTTGTCTGTGGCATAAAGATTCTAATTCTTTTGCATGTGGTTTCTCATTCTTAACAATTTTTCTTATGTTGCTTTTTGTACTCAAGTTGAAGTGCTGATAACACTTCTGTTTATTGATGAATGGTATTCCTTATATTCTCATGTTGTGAGATGAGGCTTGGGAGATATCTAAGGAAAAACAAATTTCTATTATTGTTTGGATGGAATGGCTGCCAAAGTGAGTAATATTCGAAGTACACGTCCTTGCAAGTGAGAGGAGACTAGAGCGATCGTGAAATTTAGAGGAAACAATCTCGTTAATGTAGATCCTGAAGTGAGCTGATTGTTGAGGAGTGATCTTAGGTGGAGCCAAGGTTTTATGGTACCTTTCAAATCGCCTATTTAAAACGGGTTTGAATCAGCTTCTCCAGGTTCGAACCAATTTTTTAGGTTTTTTTTTTTTCAGAACATTAATGTCACATCATACATATTACATATTACAATGTACCATGTACATGGCTAGTTAGTAGTAGATTAGCAAATGTTCAATGATTCCAATTTCACAAAAATGACAATGTATACAATGTGAATTGTGTAACTGTTAACAGGTAATAGATTATAGTAGTAAATACTAACTTCTAAGTTCTAACTTATAATTTCAACATTGAAATTTGAAACATTCCACATTTGAACATTACTAGAATATAAACTTGAGTCTTGATTATAAATGTAGTTTAAACTCATCCATAAATGATAATAACATCGTACACATAACAAATTACTATCTGCTAGTAACTAATAGTTTATAACCTTAAAACATCAAAGTCAACTCCTAGTTTTTAGAAACTAAATACCTAAATAGTAAGTAATACTCTAAGTACACATCCTTGCAAGTGAGAGGAGACTAGAATGATCATGAGATTTAGAGGAAACAATTTCGATAATGCAGATCCTAAAGTGAGCTGATTGCTAAGCATTGATTCTTAGGTGGACCCAAGGTTTATGGTACCTTTCGAATCACCTTTTTGAATTATGTTTGAATAGCTTTTGAATTGGGAACGAATCAGCTTCTCCAAGTTCAAACCGGCAAATCGGTTTTAAGTTTTTTTTTCAGAATATTAATGTCACACCATACATATTACATATTACAATGTACAATGTATATGGCTATTTCATAATAAATTAGCAAATGTTCAATGATTCCAATTTCACAAAATGACAATGTATACAATGTGCATTGCGTAACTGTTAACAAGTAATAGATTATAGTAGTAAATAGTAACTTCTAAGTTCCAACTTCTAACATCTTACAATACTAAA
Organism: Diphasiastrum complanatum; assembly: GCA_029204225.1. Classification (NCBI taxonomy): domain Eukaryota; kingdom Viridiplantae; phylum Streptophyta; class Lycopodiopsida; order Lycopodiales; family Lycopodiaceae; genus Diphasiastrum; species Diphasiastrum complanatum. Next base: position 55,666,811 of record CM055092.1, on the reverse strand, counting down.
TAGTAAGCACTAACTTCTAAGTATTAACTCTCGAGTTACTATGAGTACAAATCCCATTCAACATTCAACATTGAAAGTTGAAACATTCGACATTTGAACATTACAAAAATATATACTTGACTTTTTATCATAAATGAAGTTTTAACTCATCCATAAATGATAATGACACTATACACATAACAAATTACTATCAGCTAGTAACTAATCTCAAGTTTATAATCTCAAAACTCCAAAGTCAACTCCTAATTTTTTAAAACTAAATACCTCAATAGTAAATACTAGATAGTAAATGCCAAATGGGCCAACCTCTAGGGCCAGGGCAGACTACAGCCAAGGCCAGCGTAGCCTTCTCCTAGTCACTTGTGGAGTCTATGACCTGCTCGCACGTGCAAGCTCAGGTGCAGGATCCTTGTCAACGCTATCATCATCATCAGATGAATCACTCTCATCCTTCGAGGAATCATCAACTTCTTGGAGTCATCAACTTCATCTTCTAAGGTCTTTGTATCATCTTCGTCTTCTAGTGGCTCCTCGTCCTCGAGAGCTCTGGAACCTTTATCATGCCGATTTCATCCAGATTTACCTGTAGTATGTACAACACGTGTAACCTAAAATTAGAGGCTAACTTTTCTATTCACTAGAGTATTTACTACTTACTTTTAAGCTATAGAAATATAGTTCAAAGTTGAAAGTTCAAACTTCAAATTTCAATGTTCAAACACAATTGCAACTCACAAATTAAAATTGACCTGTACGTTTCCTTCAACTTTTTCAAAAGTCCAAAATTGGCATGCACATACACCAACCTATCTATCTCTGCAACACTAAGCCTGTTCCTCCTCTTTCTATGAAGCAGAAAGAACACACTCCAATTCCTCTCACATGCAACTATTGTGCAATCCTGTGAGAGAATGCGTATGGCGAGCTTCTGCAATCTAGGAACATTGCCCCCATACTTGCCCCACGGGGAGCAATTGTCCTGCTCTAAGCCGCGCTCCTGGACCCAAACTCAAGAGTCTCGCACTTGCACACACAATGCACATTGAAGATCATTCATGACTGGGTCTTATGCAGTGCTGAGTGTGGCAATATGGCCACTCACAAGATTAGGATTCAAGAAAGACTAAGGACATGAAAAAATAACAAATGTATTAGAAATGTCATGAATCATACCTAAAGACATTGAGATCATCCCTAAGTGAATACTGTATGCCAAGATCAGGATAGACCATCAAAATGATGCAGAGGCTAATGGAACCACTCACACCTGGCTTGCCACTTCTCTCTTATTTCTTCAACCCTATAAAAATTGATAATCATACATCATACATGTCGCATGATACATAAATACTCATCAATCATGATAAGAGATAATAGATAATAGATCTGATCAATGAATATCAACACTAGTCACTTTGGAAGTTCAAATTTCAAACCTCTGTGTACTGAAAGTAGTGCAGGTAGTGCAGATCTGTTCTCCTAGCCTGTCCATGAACTCATAGAGAAGGCCCAAAGTGCAACCTTCTCCATCTATAAGGCATAGGACACTGTAAAAAGCTGCAACCCTGTGACAATGCCTCGTGCCTCATCCCAAAAGGACATGATAGCACAGTCCTCTCAAATTGCTGAGCCCTAGGCTCTTGTGGAGACCTCCACTCTTGCCAGTGGTTTGAGACCACCATCTGTCTCAAGCTGCCATGCACCTTAAAGAGGCACTCAAGAACAATGAAAATAAAGGCCGATTCTCGAATCATGATTGCAAATTGTATTAGGCCTCAACAAATCAATTATCGGACAACAAAGTTGAAAGTAGTAAGCTACGTAGTAGCTTCTAAGTGATGAATCAAATTTGATGAATGGAAGACTAGACCTAGTGGGAGTAGGCCTCAAAAGATCGAGGCTAGAATGGGCCCTGAACATTTTCAAGACCCTCGGACTCTTGGTGGAAAACCTCACCAAGAACAGGTCTGTGTCTACTACCTCGGCAACTTTGCTATATCCTCAAATAAGAGGTCTAAGCAATGAGCAGCATAGGGTGTCCAAAAAATCCATGGGTACTTCTCAATTAAGAGCTTCCCCATTGCAACACAATTTGCCACGTCGTCCGTGACAACCGTAGCTACAGCTTAGAAGTTAGTACTTACACAAGTATGTAAGAAGTTCTAGCTTCTCACTACTCAATTGAAAGTCAAGGCTCAATACCTACACAACATTTTCTTACTCGACCTCCACAATGGCCTCATCAATATATCTAGACAATGTCTGGCCATCCAAGACTAAGCCCACTTGCGAGGTGTCGATTGATCTCATGAACATCGTAGCCAAGCAAGAAAAAACCAATATATTTACAGTATTGTGCTTCCTGGCATCAGTCCAACCTTTCTAATATGATGGAGCACCCATACCTAATTCAAAAGATCCCATTGCCCACAAAATTCAATTTTCAAATGGCAACTGTCAATAACAATTACGATTTTACATAAATGGTCATTAAATATATTATTTCAATCATTCTTAAAACATAAAAGTTAAGACATAGAACTTGCCACTCCAAACTTGGAATTTCAACTTAGAACATAATACATTAAGGCAAGGTTTAGGGTTTACATGGTCCATGATCTCCTTATAGGCTCTAGCTCCCTATCCACGGAGTCTCGCTCTGCAATTCTCATGGATGGTCCCTCCCACTCTGAACCAATCCTAGACACATGACTCATCATCTCCCTCCATGCAGGGGTCACAAACAAGTGAAAGGGGAGGTTGCACATGTAGAAACACCTCCTACCAGACACATTGGCTATCTCCTTGTTACTTTGTTGGAAGCATCCTTATACACATCCCTACCCCTAAGCTGTATACAACACTAGGCATGGGAAGAGCCTCATGACGACACCACATCTATCCGAGTACAAGTCTGAGTCTGACCCTCTGCTGTGGAAGGGTCTGTTGGAACTGCTACAAATTGCTAGTGGCCACAAATTAGTAGTTACTATCTAGATTCTACGACAATGGACATAGATGAATCATGATAGTAGATTGTAGTAGTGTCGAAGTACATACTACATGCAATGAATCATGACACAATCATCAATGCACATCTAGCAACAACTTACAAGTTACAACAACTTAGTATTTAGATGCACCTACAGGTGCCATCAATGAGTCTGGTGCCCGCATACAACCTGCGATCTCATAACCATGAAAACACAATAGGTATGCCTTTGTTCTTTGGGGCCACCTGTGTAGTCCTTGCCACAATACTGACATGTCCACCTCTTAGTGCCTGAGGTGCCATAATTTCAAGAAATTGTCACATGATCCCACAAGAGATCCTTCTCTCTCGCCATGGTATCTACTCTTTCTCTCCCTCAAGAGTCAAGACTCGGTAAAAAGTGCTCACTCAACCCGTATGACCTAGATTCTATCTCAATAAACTAGCTAACCTAAGCTACTAATACTTTTTACTAAATTCTAACCTAAGTTGCATCGAAACAGCATTCTAGAGAGTGTTGCACACATACTGCATCCCCTCTTCCTCTCTCCGACACAGATCGCAGACAGGGAGCTCGAGGTCGATTGGCTTCAATACATTCACAGAGTGCACACATTGGTTTGGATCCTATCAGGCTCATGGAGGAGCTCGATGCATTTCGTTTCGGCATGGGCACATTCGGCCACCCGACTGCTCAGGATCCAGAGAGGAGGCAGCTACCCATTACCTGGTGGACCATGTTCGGTAGCACATACCCATCTATACAGCGTCTTGCACTGCGTGTCCTTTCTCAGGTATGCATCTCATTTTATCCTCCATTGTTGTGTTTCATTGAAGTTCCACCCCTGCCACAATGTGCTGAAGTATTTCAATGCACGTACCACAGGACTATGCTGCCTCCGTGTGTGAGCGTAATTGGAGCACATGGGCACTCATTCACACGAGGAGAAGAAACCGGTTGTCAGTGAGTCAGTTGGAGCGGTTGGTGTTCTGTAGCACCAACGCACGTCTCGCCAGGAGACTTCCGACCATTAAGAGCGCATTGCAAGTGATAAGCTAATCTTTCATAGCATGTTGGTTGACTCCTGGTATGTTGGTTTCATTTCTTGATAGAGTTGTCTCCCTGACATGCAAATTTTAAACCTTGCAGACGAAGATATATGATTTGGAGCGCCAGGTTGACTTGCCTACGAACAGCACCCATCCCATGCCTGCAGATGACCTGGGCACACAGTTGATGGCAAAGAGAGAGAGGGAGCTTGTCGAGATGAGAGAGAGAGAGCTTGGGCTTGAGCACAGAGAGCCTCCATTGTACGAGGCAGATGAGCCAGTGTCAGAGGATGATCAGGATGAGGATGAGCCCATTCGGGTTGTGTTCGCCAGATCAGAGTGGGATGAGGCATATGATACAGGTGTTGGGCACACGCCTAGAGCAGGGGTCACAGGTGCATCACGTGGTAGAGGTGGGACACATGCCACAGATTATACCGGGAGACGGGCAGGGCACACAGGGGGGGGCCAGTGGCATACCTTCTTATGTTGATATGATGGAGGAGGCTCTTTATAGGGGGCAGAGTGATTTGGGTTTACCTTCCGCAGCTGCTTGGATGCGTGCATCACAGAGCCACAGGCATTTCTATGACAGCACATCAGAGGAGTCACCAGATGACTTTGATTGTACCGATTGGGAGGCCATGCAGGGTCCGCATGGTGCACAGGATGAGGCACAGGATGATCCAGAGGATGGTGCACATGATGAGTCCCAGAGCCCAGAGCATTTGTATTCGGATGCCCAGCTGGACGACTTGATTGCAGACTTGGATTCAGAGGCCCAGCAGATGCCGAGCGTCAGGGTGCCCCCATCCTCTCTAGCCAGCATGCCCTACACAGAGTCTCAGCCAGAGCAGCTACACGAGGTGCCTGCAGTTCCTCCAGTTCCTTAGAGGGTGTATGTGCGCCGCACAACACCTCCAGTGCCACCGATACCGTTGAGGCCTGCAGCCCCTTCATCGCCATCCACTTTTGCAGCAGCAGATCTCCATGGCAGGCCACCATTTGTGCCCAGATCTTCTCTTGCAACACTCACATCTACAAACGCTCCTCCAGTGGCAGCACCCACAGCACATCCTCCTCCATTGGCAGCACCCACGGCACCGGCTCCTCCTTTGGCAGCACCCAGGATGTACCAGTACCGTCCACCACAGCGCCCCTTTCAGTTTGTACTTGCCTCCTGCAGGGACGGCCCCTCCACATCCAGTTCCTCCACCAGCAGCAGGCCCACGGGCACACACTCCTCGGACCTATCCTCCACTATCAACTGCACAGGGACACCCATCTTTAGCTACTCTATCCCAGCCGGCCGCAGCTTGGGCCCAGCCTAGTCAGCCAGGTGATCTGCATGGGGGTGATGAGGCATTGACGGCTCCTCTCGTCCACAAGAGGCCAGGAAGGCCCAAGGGTGCACCGAACAAGAAAGACAGGGCACAAAAACTGCCAGGGAAGAGAGGACGACCTTGAAGGGCTCCAGTTGCTGGTAGAGGTGCAGTCAGCCAACTGCAGCAGGTGTTGTTGGTTTAGCCTGCTTGGGGGCTGATGCGGAGGCAGATTGGGAGGATGAGGATGACGAGTCTTCCCCCTCGGATACACAGCCCATGCCAGTACCAGACAGACATAGATATCAGTTGCGAGAGTCAGCTTGGGGCCCTGAGTTGTCTCCGGAACATTCATCTGAGTTTGAGGCAGAGCATTGATTGTAGTTCCATGTTTGGCGGCCAGATGGTCGAACACTGTATTCAGACCATTTTTCATATTATATTTAGTGTTGGACGTATTCTATTCACTGCACAATGTGTATTTGTCAATTTGTAATTGTGATGTTCTACTTGCAGTTTTCAATTAGTTTTCACTACAGAGATTGAGAGCATATGCAGAACACAGAAATACAACCCCCCTGATAGCATTTCATAATCACATACATCAGATTGCAATACACAAGGCACGCATTGCACAAAAAACACACCGTACATTAATTCATCGGATGTATCAAAATAACAATACGTATTCCCGCCGCATACGGCTGGGGCTGTTCTTTACACTATGCTAGACACTAAATACTGCCTCATCTACTGATGAACATTACATAACAACAGTCAGCCACATACGGCTAGACCCCATCTATGCTAAACATTCCTATGGATCCTCCACTGACTCCTCGCCCTCGTCAGGAGCATTGTTATGTCGCTCACGCTCTGCCTCCCAGTTAGCCCGAGCTGCCTCCTGGTCAGCCCGACGTCTGGCCGCCCTTTCCCTGACCATGATGAGCCGCCGTCGTGTGAAGCTCATTCCGATCTGCTCATCCAAATCCAGCTCGACAGCGGGGGTGGGGGCCACAGCGGGGGCGGGGATCTGCAGCTCTGGGTGTCTCTGCCGAGTCTCTCGCAGCATCTCTGCAATGTCTGCCTCTTGCTTCCGATGCCTTTCGTTGTGCCTTCGGACCTCTTCCTCGAGCTTCCTCCTGGCTTCGCCCTCCGCCATCTCACGACACCCTGTTGCTCAAAATGACCCTCACAGCCTCTCAATGGCTCTCTCACAGCCTCTCACTCGGTCTGTGACATAGCCTCTCACAATGCCTCTCTCTCACAGCCTCCCACTGGCTCTCCCTCACAGCCTCTCACAATGCCTCTCACAGCCTCTCACTGGCTCTCTCACTGTCTCGTGAGTGCCTATTTAACCCCAAAGCCTGTTTCCCAATTTGCTTTTGTTGATGATCCCATGTGCTACTGTACCTGCCCCATGTATTGCGCCCCCACATGCTGCAGTCCGATTGGGTCCATAGTCTGCTCCTCCACAGTGCCCATGTGACGGTGTACCTGTCTGGATGTATTGCTCCCCCACATGCTGCACTCCGATTGGGTCCATGGTCTGCTCCTCCACAGTGCCCATGTGCTACTATACCTGCCCCATGTATTGATCCCCCACATGCTGCACTCCGATTGGGTCCATGGTCTGCTCCTCCACAGTGCCCATGTGCTACTGTACCTGCCCCATGTATTGCTCCCCCACATGCTGCACTCCGATTGGGTCCGTGGTCTGCTCCCCCACAGTGCCCATGTGACGGTGTACCTGTCCGGATTTGCTGCCCCCCCACATGCTGCACTCCCATTGACCACTAGGTCTGCTCTCCCACAGTGCCCCCAGTACAGTCCCCCTGTACAGTAACATCTTTTTTCTAAACCGTACCCCTTTTTTTTCCTGAATTTTTTACCTAGTTTTAGCCTGTTGAAAGGGTTTTTTTTTTTTTTAAATAATAAAAATATTATTTTTGTGATGCCGCCCTGGTACCGCTGGTCTGAGGGCAGCACCATAACTGCGGTACCACCATTATGGTACCGCGGTACCATAATGGCGGTACCACGTGCCACTATGGTTACAAGTAATTAGGATATTAATCATTGTATTATCTTTCTTTAGCACATTTCTATCATCACAATATTATCTTTCTTTTGTATTATCTTGATTTCGGAAAGCTTAGAATATGATATTTGATATAAGGTATTTAAATGTGTTGTAGATACTTTTCTATGGCTATTTTTCTTTTCTAAGACATTTAAAAAAAAAAAAAAACGTTCCAAAACGAGCGTGCCGGAACTCTACGTTCTAGAACGCGACGCATCTATGGTTCGAACACAACTAATATCTAACACCAACTTAACATTTCTAAATTTTCACTCACAGACTTAGCTCTATCTCCATCCACACACACACACACACACATAGAGCTAATTGTCTCTCTCCTTCACTCTCTGAGCTTTGATTGAGGAAGCCAAGACAGGAAAGAGAAGGTTTACTGTTGTTTTGTGGACTTCAGGAAATCCTTTGACTCTGTCCCACGCTCCCTACTTATTCAGAGACTTCACTACCTTGGCTTCTGCACTGAAATCATTCTGGCTGTAATGGCTCTTTATGAGAGTCTTGGGCTGTTTTTGACATGGCAATGGTATTTTGGAGCACATTTGGAGCACCATTGGGGTGAAGTAGGACTGATCTCTCCAGTTCTTTTTGGATTATACATTGATGAGCTAGAGAGGGTCATCTCACAGTGTGGCGGATCTGGTTGCAAACTTGGCGATATTCTAATTGCCATTCCTCTTTATGTTGATGATGTGGTACTAGTCTCCCCGACTAGAGGGTTTAAAGAGGCACTTGAATTACTTACAGGCCTTTTGTACCCGATGGGGTTTGGGGGTGAACGTTGCGAAGACCAAGGTTATGGTCTTCAACACTTCTAGAGCTTTCATTCAGCAACAGGAGCTCATTCATGATGGACAACCTCTACAGGTAGTTTCTTCATACACTTATTTGGGGAAACTTTTCTTTGGCCCTACATTCGGCATGCGATAGGCAGCTGTAATAGATCCTAACACCACAGTAGGGCAAACACTAACTGATCCACCCAACCTTGCCTACTCCCTGATATAGAGTAAGCCCCTCCTAGCCCAGTGTGAGGACTGGAAGCATGCAGCTGCCAAGTGTCGGCCACGTGACACTGACGTGGCCGGCTGCACGTCGGGACCCAACTGGGGGCCCTATCCTGCTGACAGGGTCCCTCGGCTGTGTTAGGCCCGCCATGGCTAAGGACCGTGCTGGGGCACACTACTCACACTGTCTTGCCCTGTTGGTCGTGTACGCTGGACACGACCCTGACTGTGGTATCTGACCTATCTGTGTGCTCTAGGGTTCGGCACAAGTCACGAGCTCGTAACACTCCCTCCCCCTTAAGAACCGTCTTGGTTCTCTAAGACAAAGTCTGGAAAAATCTTGCGAAGGACGCTGCCTCTTTCCCAAGTGGCATTCTCAACAGGCTGATTATTCCACTTAATCAGATATTCTCGATATAGAGTATGACGAGTATGAGTCTCTCTACTATCAAGAATCTCCTCTGGTTCATGTGGAGGTTGTTGAAGATCCAATGGGAGAACTAGAACACTGTCCCCTACCAGATTGTCTGATCTGGTTAAGGCTTTTCGTAACTGACTTACATGAAAGACTGGAAAAACCTTACTGCTGTGTGGGAGTTCTAGTTCATAGGTGACCTCGCCTAGTCTCCTACTAATGGTAAAGGAACCACAATACCTTGGAGACAACTTAGCACACACTCCTGATTTGAGGGTTTTAGAGTCGACTGGGACTCTCAAGTAGACTTTCTCACCAGTGGAGAACTGCACATCCCGTCTGTGTGGATTTGCATAATGCCTGGCTCGATCCTGAGACTGCCTAATGCTACGCTTAGCATGTTCTATCATCTGGTTTAGGTCCTCTAAAAAGTCTCTGGCTGCTTCAACTTCTTGTTTAAACCCTACAGCTGTGGGTGAGCGTGGCTGAAAACTGTACATCAGCATAAATGGGCTGTATCCCGTAGCTGAATGTTTGTTGTAAGCAAACTCTAATATCGAGAGATACTCCTCCCAGTTAGTCTACTTCTTGCTGACGTATGCACGAAGCATATCCTCCAGCATCTGATTTACCCTCTCTATTTGACCGTCCGTCTGTGGATGGTCGGTGGTACTCATATTAAGTTTAGTATGGAGATGATGAAATACTGCCCTCCAAAAATTTCCAGTAAACTTATTGTCCCGGTCGCTGACTATGCCGGAAGGTAGACCGTACAATTTAAATAGCCCGTCTACAAACAACTTCGCTAACTCTGGAGCTCTAACGGTTGTTTTGGTCGGAATGAAATGAGCCATTTTGGTCAAACGGTCAACTGTGACCCATATAGCGTCATTACCCTTTTGGGTTTTAGGCAGGCCTACTATAAAATCCATGGAGATACTCTCCCATTTACCAGCTGGTATTTCTAAGGGATGCAACAACCCTCCTGCCTTTAAACGCTCTGCTTTGTTTACTTGACATTTCAGGCAACTGGTTACATACTGGTGGACGACCTTTTTCATATTGGGCCAGAAAAATTGCCTACGAAGAAGCTCATAGGTCTTCTGTATGCCTGGGTGTCTCGCACTAGGATTGTCATGACATTCATATAGGACCTACTGCCTATAATCCTCTGAATTGGGGACACATACTCTATCTCTATAGAGCAAGTACTAATCCTGAATGGAATACTGTTTCCATTTGAATCCTTGAGTCAACTGACCCTCAACCACTGGGGGGTTTGCTTGGGTAATACAGGCTTAGAATCCTCAACGTCATCTGACGACGTATACTCGGACTCATCATCATCCTCAACGGAAGCTGCCGTATTCTTGGATGAACTGGCACCAGCCCCGGGAACTGGTTCTGGAGTCTGTAACTGTCTGCTCTGGACTGAGTTCCAGTTAGTAGAGAAGAATGCATCATGCTGGCATTTCCCTCTCAAGGACTCGAGTAACTCATTACGAATCTGAGTAAAACTCAGCTCGTTTATCATAGGCATTCTGCTAAGGGCATCTGCTACTGTATTGAATTTTCCACGTCTATATCTAATAGACATGTCAAACTCTTGCATCAACTCAGCCCAACGAGCTTTCCGACCTCTAAGCTCAGGTTGATTGCAAAGGTATCTGAGACTCTCATGGTCTGTCAGGACCTCAAAGTTGGCACCATACAAATAATGCCTCCAAGTCTTAAGGGCATGGACTATAGGAAAGAGTTCCTTTTCATAGGCATTGTACCTATCTGAGCTGGCTCGAGTTTTTTACTCTCGAACGGAATTGGTCGTCCACCCTGAGTTAGCACAGCACCTACTGCAAAGTCGCTAGCATCTGTTTCGACCACAAATGGCTGATTGGGGTCGACGACCTTTAAAACTGGTGCTGTAGCTAAGGCTGTTTTGAGAGCATCAAAGCTCTCCTGTTGTGCGGACTCCCAAATGAACTCCTTTCCCTTCCCCTTAAGAAGATTTGTCATGGGAACTGCTATCTGAGCATATTCCTTGACAAATCGTCTATAATATCCCGCCAAACCAAGAAAGATTTGAAGTTCCAAAATATTCTGAGGTCTCAGCCAACTGAGTATGGCTTTAACCTTGGATTGTTTAGCATAAAGCTTATGATTTCCGAGCAGTCGAAACATCTTTCTGAGGTGTTTTAGATGCTCCTTCCTCGTTTCACTGTAGACGAGGATGTCATCTAAAAATACGACTACAAACTTACCCAAGTATGGTCTGAGGACACTGTTCATCAAGGTCATAAAGGTAACTGGAGCATTTGTGAGCCCAAATGGCATCACCTTAAACTCATAATGACCGTGACGAGTCCTAAAAGCTGTTTTCGAGACATCTTCCGATTTTATACGGACTTGATGATATCCCGATCTGAGGTCTATTTTGCTGAAAAACTTAGTCCCGTTGAGTTGGTCAAACAACTCGTCTGCCCTAATTGTGACTTTATTGAGGGCTCTGTAATCTACGCAAAGACGCATAGACCCCTCTTTCTTTTTCACCAATAGGACTGGTGAGGCCCATGGTGAACTACTGGTCTGAATTTGGCCTTTCCTAAGATAATCTGTTAACTGCCTAGTTATTTCTTCATCCTCTGTTCAGCTGACCCGATACGGAGGTTTAGAAACAGGTGTTGTACCTGGTACTAGGTTTATTACATGATCTACCTCTCTGCTAGGTGGTAAACCATGTGGCAAATCTTCAGGAAAAACATCTTTAAATTTAGACAATAAAGTTTCTAATTTACTGATTTTCTGCTGAATAGAAATGGAAATAGAAACTTCAGGAATAAACTGAAAGTCACATAAGAATACCTGATGGTCTTCGTCTCCGATTAGCTGACAGAGCTCTGAACTGCAGACCATAGGACTGTTGGGAACATCATGCTCCCCATGCAACTGGATCTCTCGGCCTTTATGCGAAAAGCTGAGGGTGTTCTCCTGATAGTTTCTAGGGAGGGAAGGTCCTAAACTGTAGAGCCAATCTCTCCCGAGAACAATGTCTGTGCGATCCAGGTGCATTATCTGAAAGTTTATTTCATCTTGGTACCCCTGAATACCAAGATTCAAACTACTTACCATAGTTTCCCATATTTTTTTATCTTCACCCTTAGCTATTGAAACTATGTACCTATGCTGACTAGGTACTTCTGGTAGTTTAAGCTTTTCAACCAGGGTGTAATTGATGAAATTATGGGTTGCCCCATCATCAACCATAACTCTTACTGACTGGTTACCAACTTTCCCATGCATACGTACTAGGTCATGCGGCCCAAAGCTGAAGGGTCTCGCTAGCATTGCAGAGGTCAGCTGGCAATAGTGTTCATGATCTTCATGATACACTTTGATCTCGGAAGCTGCCGAGTCACTGGGGAAACATACAGTCTGAACAAGATGAACTTGTTTTTTATCTTTCTTATCTTTTTTAGTGAAAGGCTCCTTGGGACACTGTCTGACTGTGCGTCCCTTGCCCATACACACAAAGCACAAACGTTCTTGTTTGGCTTTCTCAAAATCATCTGGTTTTAAGGGTTGTATGAGTGAAGGGCGTTTCTGAGGAGCTTCACTTTTAAATTTATCTTGATTCTTTCTTTTTAAAAATTTCTTTTTAAATTGAAAATCTTTCTGAGGAGGCTGCTCAGAAAGTGACTGCTATCTCGTCCTCTTCCTACCCACTGAATCATCATAGATTTGAGCATATCTGAGAGCTTGCTCAAGGGTAGTAGGCAAGTTTCTCTGGACCTCTACTTTATATTCATCTTTGAGGCCACGGACAAATACCCTGATTTTATGATAATCATCCATATTTTTAATCTTTAAAATTGCTTCTCGATACTACGAGATATATTGGATGAGGGACTTGTCCATTACTGTTCTTTCCCAGGCTTCCCAGGCTCTATCAAGTTCATTTTCTGGTAGAAATTCTCTTAGAAAAGCTTCTTCAAAAGCTTTCCATGACCGGGGAGTCTGCCCAGTCTCCTGGAGATTTAACCACCACTTATAGGCCATAGGCCCTAAGGAAAGACTGGCCTCAATAGCTTGCAAATGGTCAGGGGTCTGTTTAAGAGCGTGAATGTTCTTCCATTTGCTGAGGAAGGTTTGTAGAATGTCTGCATTTCTATCCTTCTCTTCCCCATTAAAAGTAGGAGGCCTTAAATCTTTAAAAACACTGGGGTGAGACCGTAAAGTCTCACCCGAAACTGATGGAAGTGGAGAAGGGGATAACTGAGAAGTGGAGGGAAGGCTTCCTTTCGCAGAACTCAAAATCAAGTTTTTGAGTTCAGTGAACGAGTCGTCCATACTGGACTTGAAATTGGCTAATGCCAGCTTCAGTTCATCCACTTTTGTTACCAACTGGAGAAACTGCTCGTTGGTAACCAGTTCGTCGAGTTCTTCGGTGAACTGTTCCTGTTCTTCCAATTCCATTGGTTCCTTCCCTTTTCTGTAAGCCAAGGCTTCTGTTTCAAGTTCGTCGAAGCCTCTCTCCGGGGGTTGATCAGGTCCCTGAGGAGTGGTCATCTTGGAAACTGAAAGAGAGGTACCTTAACTTCTGATGAAAAAAGTCAAAAAGACTAATTTACAACTGTACAAGGGAAAGGAAAGATGACTTAGCTGTTTCTGAGGACTGTACTTCCAAAGAAATTACGAAGAGGAACCCTTTCAGATCCAATAAGAAATCCGGAATTTTTGAAGTCCCTGCCCTTGCTGGTTGGACAGCAACCTGTCCGGCCCGATTTGTCCAATTTACAGGTCTGAAATCACCTTGAATCTCTGATTTAATCTCAGCCTGTAGGTCGCTAGTCTGTAGCAAGTAAGTTTGAAGCTCAAACTCCTGAGAATTCTCAAAAAACAAGGATAAAATTTAGCTTTTTCACCTCCCTGTCCAGCGCTGGCCCTGCTAGGAAAATTTGCTTGAAAACCCCTCAAACTTCCTTGGATTTCTCTGAAATTTCAGAGGTAGATGTCTGATCCTACAGCGATGGACCTGCTCGCTGGTTTATACTCTAAATCCTTTCAAAAATCTCCTATCAGATGTCTGAAATCCGATATAGATTGCTGCCTTTCCAGCGATTTACCTACAGAAAAAATTCTACTTCCTACAACTGTAAATTCTCAGTGAATTTCAAGGGTTTGAAGGCTGCACTGCACCTACAGCGATTCTCCTCCTCTAATCTTTTCTGAGAAACTCAGAGATCTTTCCTATCTTCTGATAGCTTTCTCTACTGCTGCTCCTGAACTCCCTAGGATGGAGATGGCTCTGATACCAGTGTAATAGATCCTAACACCACAGTAGGGCAAACACTAACTGATCCACCCAACCTTGCCTACTCCCTGATATAGAGTAAGCCCCTCCTAGCCCAGTGTGAGGACTGGTAGCATGCAGCTGCCAAGTGTCGGCCACGTGACACTGACGAGGCCGGCTGCACGTTGGGACCCAACTGGGGGCCCTATCCTGCTGACAGGGTCCCTAGGCTGTGTTAGGCCCGCCATGGCTATGGACCGTGCTGGGGCACACTACTCACACTGTCTTGCCCTGTTGGTCGTGTACGCTGGACACGACCCTGACTGTGGTATCTGACCTATCTGTGTTCTCTAGGGTTCGGCACTGGTCACGAGCTTGTAACAGCAGCTACCACTTGACTTGGGAAGGGAGATACCTCCCTTGTTCAGCTTGAGCGGTTTTGCTTCCGGAAGTTAATTCGTGATGCTCAGAGTAAGTGTAGACTTTTTGATACCATTGCCATGCCCACAGCCTTATATGCAGCAAAGACATGGTGTACAGGTCTTTCCTCCTCACATTGGGCTAGTATTTCGAGATTATAGACTACCATGTTAGTTCGTACGATTCGGGCGAAGCCCTCTGTTCCACACGAGATCCTCCTTTCCAAGTTTGTTGTTCACCTATATAGATAGATGCAGCTTTGCAGCTTATCGCATATATTTAGAGAGTTATTCCATCTTCAGGTGCCCTGTAAACTACGAGATTCAAGGGAGATACTATTGCATGTTTCGTGACACACCCACCACACTATGATCGTTCATAGCATACGAGGACTCTCGTTGTGTTGCACTTATGATACGAGAGATGTTCCTCCTACGATGTGATCTATGTCATTAGCTCATTGGAAGCTAGACTTAATGACAATACCTTAAGGGAGAAGCCCATTGATGTGATTGCTCATCAACCTTCGATGCAGGATCATTGTCAAACACTTGACGTGGCTATTTAATCACAAGCTGTCATGACTCAAATCAAATGTTGACAACATTGATTGTGTTAAATAGGGAAGAGTTAGGATGTCTAGTAAGAGTTTATTGGCTTTTTTAGTTGTTTTGGCAGTTAGGGCCTCATTTAGCTACATTTGGGACCTCAAAAATATGTGAATGCATGGAGTGGCTCAAGAAGATATGAATGGCACAATCATTTCTACAAAGGAGACCTTAAGTCGTGGGATGGGAGGCTAGGAACTTTTATTGGAAACTATGAATACCATTGATGGATCCTCGTCTGGTAGCTTTTTACTGATAGAGATATGAGTTTCTTTGAGGGAGAACTAAGAAAGACACAATTTAGTATAACCTGCAAAGCAATGCAATATCATGAATATCTGTTTTTTTTTTTCCTCCTGCGATTCTGGTCCCAGAATCTCATTCTAGGAACGTTTTTGCCCAGAAACGCGATTTTCGGCAACTATGAAATTTCAAACAATAAACAGTTTTTGATAGTTTGACCAATGTTATAAAAACTCTCTTGCTATGTATGCAATGAGACCCAATTTTCAGGGGATTCAAAGATGCTGATTGCAGTTTGCTTAGATCTCCCAGTTCAGTGCCCCAAATGGCTGGAGACTGATCATCAGATACTTTCTCGTTCTTTATGAAAGGTGTGAGCATATTTTGTAGCTAATTTATGTGCTGGGTTGTTACTTGAAGGAACATGTATAAGTTATGATCGACATTGTGAATCCAAAAAAAAATGGATCAATCAACAAAATGGTGGTTGTTTGGCCAAGAACAGATAAATTTTTAAGGCCTAACTGATATGAGAAAAAGGGAAATCAACTGAAGCATAAAAGAGTCTTGTAGGCACCTTATATGGAGTATGTAAATTCTAGAATTCCACCAATTTTTATAAACTCAACTGTGAATAATTGCTCTTTTGCACCTAAATTTTTTTAAGAAAGTTTGTTGTAAGGATTGCTGGCTTAAATTTTCCAACTTCACCTTGAACAGGAACAGCTGCAGCATATTTCTGAAGGTTATCCCAAACTTTACTCATGCTCCCAATAGGCTTCGTATTAGAGGCAAATACCTACATTTTGCAAATGGGTCATACTCCATAGTGCACATAAGGAAGTACATGTGAAATTCATATGCAAGAATTATTTTTTTTGAAAGAAAATGAAATGGAAGATTACCTTGAATGCAAAAACGTTCAAAGTGACAAAAATCACTATGGTATGCAAATAGGATGAAATGAAAGTAGCCTTCAGGCCCCCTGTCACAGTGTAGACTACTACACTCACTGAAAGCAGCATCAAGGCTGCATAGATATTCATCCCTGCATCAGAAGTCAATAGAAAAGGAACCCAGTTGTCAGACAGTCACAATCTGTTCGAGCCAACAATCTGCTCTGTTTTACCAGAACTGATTTGCCAACACATGCTTATTATTTTCATTCTAACATACACAGTCTTTCGCAAGGACATCTCAAGAGTCTTAGAAGACTGCGATAAACTTAACAGCAATAGTGTAGAAAGCTATATCAAGAAGCTCCAAAGGAGCATAACTCTTTCTGCATAGGGGTTTTGGGGCAAGCTGTTGGCTTGCATAAATATTAGTTTTCAGGCATTGAACAGCCAAGCAAACCATTAAAGCAAGTGCTCAATCCATAATTTTGGAACAACCCACTTGGAAAATATAGACACTCTCAGAAACAGGATATATTTAGTGAGACATGATAAATGGGAAAATGTCATGTTACTTTAATCTGTACCATGACCAGAACATTGTGGTCAGACACTCTGCAAGACCAATTGAGGCTCTTAAACATGGCCCTCATGGATATTGCAACGGAGTAGCACCATAACCTTGACCATGGAGTTTTATGATTGGATCATCATCAAGAGAAAGGTTAGACTGATAAACCCTACTTATGCTTTAGACAATAAGCTTTACTATAATAGCTCAATGATATCAAAATGAAACACCCAGAGAGTTTGAGACATTAGATCAAGCCATTTCACCAGAATGGCAAGCATGACCCTTTAAACATTATTCACGTTCATATCATTACTATGAAGCTCATGGCCAAAGCACCAAAGAGAAAAGACAAAAAGATGGAAAGAATGAATACCTAGAATAAAATAAGGGGGCCATGGATGATGCACATGCAAGAAGGATGAAGGCTCCTATCATGACTAACATGCCGAAATGGAGCATAACAAAACCAAGATAATGATGGCCAGCCTCCTCTCATGCCAAAACCAAACTAGTCTTACAGAGGTTCAAAAAGATGCAAACACAAAATGAAGTCCAAATAAATAAGTAGGCCACTCAAGAGGATTAAGCTCACCAAAAAAATCTACCACAAAATAAGAGGCCCTCTCTTGGGCCTCTATCTTGAAGAAAGGTACCAAACCAAGTGCTCCCATATCCTACCATTTTGGCCACTATTTCAGAAGACAGATCCAAAGAGCAAAAAGCCCACAACATTAGAGTTCGAGGGATTGCAGAGGCCAAGTGGTTCCTGGACACCCCCTCAATCATCTCCTCACCCCACACTTGCCAGTGCACCTAGATACACATTCATCCCTCTATACATGCGGCTGATTTGAACCAATTTGAATCGGCTGGCTCAGTTCGAATCAAGAAAAGGTTCGAACATTGTTCTTTTTTTTTCTTGTTTGATAAGTTCTCATTGATAATCGTCTTTTTGCACATGCTTCTGTAAAATTGAATCCATGAGAGTAAATAATTGTTGTATTCTTTCGTCTAACCTCAAATCTTCACCACCTTTCGCAACAAATTTGTGATCCCTCTCATCTGAACCTCTCACTATCAATATTTTGGATCGTTGTTTTGAGCTAAGACCAATCAAGGTCTGATCAAATCCAACTATTTTCACATGATTTGAAGGATTAGGCTTTTGGTAGCTATCATACTGCCCAAGAATCTCTATCTCGTCAACAGAAGAACCCCCATGAGGATGCAAGGCCACTATATCCTTGTGCCTTTGCAGCAGGTCCTCATTAGGATATCTCGATCAGTCGAAGTTGCCATCCACTTGGTAAAGGACCCCAAGCTTAGCTCCCCAGTTGGAAGGATTGCCAAAGCCTTGTGTAGGTCTGCTGCTTGCAAATATGTCATTAGTGGCAGTCTCAATGCCTTTCTCGTCCATATGAAGCAACTTGCTACCATCTTGTCCTAGAGCGTTCATGATTTTTTTGGTGGTCATTTGCAAACTTTACATTGTAATCGCCTGCCTGTCGAGTGGCCTAACGCATTTCCTGAGTATCCAAACAATCTCAAAGCAAGCTAAAAAAGGGTTCTTGAGCTAATTTCCCTTAGCCAAGCACTGCTTCTCATGTGAAAGTCCATCATTGTTTTGGGAAAGTAAGATCCTCAAGAGCCTGGACAAATGTTTCCAAAGATAGGCTTCTTAAAATTGAGGTCAAAATGTATGTTCTGAATCTTTCCAATGCTTTTGGTCCAAAATTGCTTTTGCTCACATGGTATGCATAATACAAAGCAGGTGGATAAGACTTTGCGATGGTTTCAGGGATGATGACAAAAACTGCTCCTTCATTGCTATGAAGAACAGCAAGCATTTGGGGAATCCATGGAAGAAAGATCCAACTAGGCACCCTATGAAGAAAGCTGACAAATATATTTAGTGTTTGGAGATATTTTTCTAAGAAGGAAAGGATTCTGGCTACTACATGTTGTGCATTTAGGAAACTATCTAAACTCATAGCTTGCATTAGATGTGTCAAACTTCATTGATCTTTGTAGTCATCCATAACTAGGTTACAACTTACCAACCAGGTTAAAGGTTTAGGGTTAGAGCTTTTAGTAAGTACTAAGTTGTAACTACGCTTGACACTTGCAGCTTTAGCCTTTGAGTCTCTCTCTCTCTCTCTCTCTCTCTCTCTCTCTCTCTCTCTCTCTCTCTCTCTCTCTCTCTCTCATTGTAGAGGCTAGGATCATCACGTTCATCCACAGAGTCTCAGAGCTTGATTCTTCCAGATACGTGGTAGCGACTTTTACATCTTCTCGCACTTTCGCTGGGCAACGGGCTAAGTTTTCATGGTCTCAGTATGCTTCGGACTTTCTACATAGCTGGGGATTATCTATGTCTGACCTCCCAAATGGGACTCATGCGTTCATTCGCCGACAGATCTACAGAGCATACATACATATTGTTTGGTCTCACCTGGATCCATCACGGGTTAAGCTTCAGTTCTACCGCATTCACTTTCTTCACTTGGATGCTACAGGGCTTCCTGTCAAACCGAGTTATCTCTCTCATACACTATCTTTGGCCTGCGCTACCCCATTGGTCAGCTTCAGGTCTCTTCTCGTCAGCTCGCTATTGAGACCGGCAGATACACAGACACGCCACGACCTTTACGAATCTGTCAGTGTTGTACACTATAGGAGGTTGAGGATGAGTTTCACTTTATTTTCATACGTCCAGCTTACTATGAGATCGGAGGCGGATACCACTGTCTCTATCGGGACACTCCACTCACGCTTGGTTCCTTCTTTGCCTATCCAGATGTGAGATGTGTTGGTTTACTTTTGCAAGAGATGTTCTCTTTAAGATCTTCACTTTTGTCGAATGATCAGGATGTTGACCATAGCCAGCCACATATCACACTTTTCTTTCAAAAGAGAGTTAGGGAGGATACTTTGGATAGTGAAATTGACATTCCAGCTTGTCAACCGAAGCTCCAACGTCTTCCTCGACCATCCAGAGTTTGTCACCAGAGGCCACCACGTGCCTCACACTAGATCACACAGTTTTTCTCTCCCAATTAGTGAGTTTTATTCCTCCGCGTAGCTGGTGGTTAAGCTACTGCTTTTGTACCCTCACCATAGCTGGAGGTTAAGCTTTGGTTTTATTTCTAGTTTAATTATGTTTTTAGTTTTAGCTGATAGAAATAAGTCCGACATGGACAATGCTCCTTTCTGATGTACTTTTTCTTTGTCTTATGTGCCCAAGGGCACTTTATAGAAATTAATATATTCGATTCTATTCTATTCTCTCTCAACCTTTGGGTTGGATTGATTGTTTCCCCTTACATCTCTCATATCTTCAATCAGTCGATCATGTTTGGTTTCCGTATTGCCTAGGGCACTAACCTTTTACATCCTATACTCGAAGCTAGTGATCCAACAAACGTGGAAAACTATCGCACCATTATGATTAGCCACATCATGGCTAAGCTTTTTGGATCGATTCTTTAGTCTATTGTTAGTTCAGAAGTGGAAGCGGATGGACTCCATGCTCTTGGATAGGCAGGTTTCAGGACTGGATATTCTACTATTGACCAGATTTTT
This sequence comes from Diphasiastrum complanatum, assembly GCA_029204225.1. Classification (NCBI taxonomy): domain Eukaryota; kingdom Viridiplantae; phylum Streptophyta; class Lycopodiopsida; order Lycopodiales; family Lycopodiaceae; genus Diphasiastrum; species Diphasiastrum complanatum. The sequence goes on along the minus strand of CM055092.1, from coordinate 55,646,317 downwards.
ATCTTGAGATGTATCATTGAGGAGGCTAAGCATAGGAAGCAGCAGGTTTATTGTTGCTTTGTGGATTTCCGCAAGGCTTTTGATTCTGTACCTAGACATCTTATGCTTCAGCGCCTGGTCTCACTTGGTTTTTCACAGGAGGTTATTGCTTCTATTACCACCTTATATGAGAGAGTTTTGGCTAGACTCCGAGCCGGGACAGGATTGTCACCTCCGATGCACAGTACAATTGGTCTGAAGCAGGGTTGCCCCCTTTCACCTACATTTTTTGCTCTTTACATTGATGATCTTGAGCAGATTATCAAAGAGGAGAGTGGTGATGGCTGTCCTCTTGTAGATATTGTCATACCTATTCTCTTATATGTTGATGATATTGTCCTATTATCTACCTCAGCCAAAGGGCTTCAGAGACACCTTGACATCTTACATGGTTTTCTAAGACTAAGGTCATGGTGTTCAACACCAATAGGCAGCATATGCAAGACGATATTTTCTATTACGATGGACAACAGTTGGAGATAGTTGCCTCTTACACTTATCTCGGAGTTCTCTTTTCGGTCCTCTGCTTACTTTCAAACCTGCATCCACAGCTCGACTACGTAAGGGGCATATAGCCCTTGTTCAAATGGAGAGACTTTGTACTGCCCTTTATATTCATGATCCTGCTACACGATGTTTGCTCTTTTCTATTGTTGTAAGTGGCTATGTATTCGGCAGAGGCTTGGTGTCCTGGACTCTCTACGGTTACAGGGAGAGACATCACTCAATTACAGATTCTCATTCTTGGCCGGATGATCCGTGCAAAGGCATCAGTTCCTCATGACATTATACTAGCAGAGTTTGCATGTCCACCTATGGTTGTTGAGGCTATGTTCCGGATTGTCATGTTCTTACATAGGTTGGCAGATATGGATACCTCTAGGTATTTGGTTGCGGCTTACACTTCATCTCGGATTATTGCTAGTCAACAGGCTAAGTCATCATGGTTTGAGGATATCTTTGAGTTTCTTGGCAAATGGGGGATATCTATATTAGCTCTCCCTAATGGGTCTCATGCCTGAATTCGACGTCAGCTTTATCGCAGCTATATCCAAACAGTGTGGTCACAGCCAGATCCAAAGAGGGTCAAGATGCATTTTAACGGCACTCATCTCCTACAATTAGATGATATGGGGCTACCTACCCTACTGATGTATCTCTCACAAACATATCATATGGTCTTCGATACCGTATTGGGCAGCTTCGTGTCTCCTCACATCAGCTTGCTATTGAGACAGGCCGTTATACTGAAAGACTCAGAGACCACCTACCAGAGCCTCGCGATGGCCTTCAACATCTTATCGAGTCGCTCATCAGCAGTGCGCACCTCCTAGCTTATCACTCACTTCTTCACATCAGCCACTCAGTGATTTGTTTCTTCTTTAGTTGGTGCCTGGTGGTTAAGCTCTTGCATTCTGTACCTCAGCAAAGCGGGAGGTTAAGCTCTTGCATCTCCTTATTGCGTGAAGAGAGATTGTTGTTTTATTTGTAATTGATTGTTTTTTGGTCGAGAGGTAGTTTAGAAATAAGTCCTCATATGGACATTGCTCCTACTTTGTATGTATTGTATTTTGTCTTTTGCGCCTACGGGCACTAGATAAACATTAATAAACTCTCTCTCTCTCTCTCTCTCTCTCTCTCTCTCTCTCTCTCTCTCTCTCTCTCTCTCTCTCTCATGCAAGTTGCAATCGGAAAAAAGCATTCATTGAGGCAAAAGCTTTGGGGAAGAAGGTAGTATATCGGGATGGCAAGGCTTGATACATTGATCCTCCGAATTCTGACAAATAGGGATTAAGGCCCCTCGGACTAAGCGGTTCGGGGGGTCCTCCTCGAGCATTGCGGTTGAGGCTATGGAACTGCAATGGCATTCACTCTTCGGCTACTGCCGGCGATTTTAGAGACTTTTGTGCGGAGGGTGATCTCTTCCTATTCACCGAGACACATGAGAGTGGAAAGAGGTCTACCATTTGTTACGGGTTTTTGCTGATACTCTGCACATCGGCGGTCGACGAGAGCATTGACAGATCGGGGTTTTGGTGGGGTGGCTTGCTTAGTTCGCAACTTCATTCGGCCTTGGGTCGAGTTGGTGCATACAGATGAGCGAGCTCGCTATATTAGGATTCGGGTGGACCGGACTTTGATGGGACTGAACCGTGACCTCTTTTTGGATGCCATTGTTATTTTCCACCAGACACATCAGTTTTCACAGCAGATTACATGGATATTTCTTCAAACATTATCAAATATGAGGAGCGGGGTTATGTTCTTTTAGCTGGCGACTTTAATGCCAGGACTGGATCCAGGCAGACAAAGTTCCATAGAGCAGAGGATGATCCACAGCGGATACATGCTTTAGACTAGGATGATCTTGGCCTCCGACGACAATCAGCAGATGCAGAGGGTCCAGTTACTGCATATGGAGAGCAAATGCTTCAGTTGGGTGAGGCTCATGGATTGGCCATTTATAATGGCTTATTGCAGTTGCCTGATTCAGATGACTTTACCTGTTTTCCACACAGTGGAGGGAGTAGTGTTGTTGACTATTTCATGGGATTGTCGTCTCTCCTCCCCTACATTTCATCTTTCCTGGTTCACCGTACCACTTTGTCTGACCACTCATACCTCTCTCTCTCTATTGGCCTTCTTCACACCCCATGTACTAGTACCCTAACTCCTGGCAACAAGACAGTATACCGCTATAATCCTCAAAACACCCCCAGGTACAGGGAAGCATTATTTGACCTCTTGACTCATTTCCCTTACGACGATACTTTGACGGACCAATCTCTTTTTCTTGTCCGGACTTTGCATACCGCTGCATCCCTTGCTTTTCCATCTCCATGACCCAAGCACTTACGACATAATCGACCTCTGGTATGACCATGAGTGTAACCAACTTCATCTGGACTTGATCATATTGTAAAGGACTTATCCCGTGTATATCGTAGACCACACGAAAAAAGAAAATTACTTACGAAATCGGCCAGGGGAAGAAGATGATGGACCTTCTCTTTAGCACCTCGTCGCGATCTTTTTGGCAAAAATTCCTCTCACGGGCACCTCCACCCCAGATCACATATCTTAGCTGGGTAACCTATGCCACATCGTTGTACACTGTTCCTGACACCCCTCCACTTCCCACACATCCCTACACGCGTACTTCTGATATATTCTCTCCAGCTATAGTAGAAGAGGCCATTGACCGATTGAATCTACATAAGGCCAAAGATATTGATGATATAGAAGCTGAACTTTTGAAGCAAGCTGCTGACATTCTCTCACCCTTCCTCTCTCTCCTATTTAACCGGTTTCTGTTATAGAATTGAAAATAGAGATAGAAAGGATCGTTAAATCGAGGTTTACCAACCTAGGAATCCTTGATGGTCTTCTACAACTCAAAATAGATCAAAATCAGCAACATGCAAGCAAATACAGTGACATGCAATCAACATGCAAGCAACTGTAGTGACATGCAATCAACATGCAAGCAACTGTGGAAACATGCAAGCAACCTGAAGGATTCTAGAGGCATGCATGCAACATGCATGGACTAGTACTTGCACATGCAAACGGAAATTGATAGCAAATTGTAATTTTGTCGACATGCAATGAATAAATCAAACTTTCAAAGTAATCGGATCTGCTGGCTATGGAGGGCAACGTGCAAGATGAAGAAGATGCGAGCAGAAATTTGCATGAAAGTTCCGTCAGAAACTTGCTACACAAACTAAAATGATAGTATATGCTGTAAGGAGCATTCTAACATCATTAATCTTGGAAATTTCCCCTCCAATTGGGTCGATTGGATCACGAATGCTTGCTGTCCATGAATTTCCAGCAAGAAGAACTATACATTAGCAAGAATACAAAGCAATAAATCAGATCCAACAAGACACCAATCTAGGATAGCATTACACTAGCATTAATTAGCAAGAGATTCTACCACAAAAAAACAAATCACAAGAGCATATGTGAGAAGAAATCTCTCTCTCTCTCCAATAGTGCGCCCATCTAGGAGGAGGAGGTATCATTTATAGATTGGAAAGAAATGATATGTGATGTACATGGCTTCCAAGTGTCAAAAGTAGGTGAAATAGGTGTCCCACATGCTTAGTAGGTAAAATAGGTGTCCCACATGCTAAGCATGCACTTTCTCTCTTCATGCAATGATTTGCCTTGGTCCACAAGTTTCCTATGTAGGAAAAATGCGCCCTCCTACAACATATGAAAATTCATGTGGTTCCAACATATAGTTGGTAGCATGTAAAATTACCCCCTAGGGTCCCATGTACACCTTATGGGCCTACTCAAGGTTTTAAAACCTTTACAATAAATTTTTATAATGTTTACAAACTTGGTAAGCCTATTTGAACTTTGAGAGAATACAACACAAATTAAAATTGCGTGGCGCTAAAATACATGGTGAAATTGATCAAACTTAAACCATAACAGCTCCTTCCTAAGTTTGGTCAATTTTACATACTCCAAGCTTCTTCCTATGACGATGAAATAATTTTGCATGGAGTGGCTTTGTAAGAATATCTGCAACCATGTTACTTGAGTCAATGAAGATAGGAGAGATAATCTTCTTCTTGACTAGATCTCTCAAATGATGATACTTGATATGAATATGCTTGGTCCTCCCATGAAATACGGTGTCTTTTGAAAGCACAATAGCAGAAGTGTTGTCAATAAATAAAGAACTTGGGCCTTCATCAAATAGATGTAGATGTTCAAGCATGAATCGCAGCCAAACTACTTCATTAGAAACTCTTGAGGCTGCGATATATTCCGCTTCGCAAGAGGATTGAGCAACGAGAGATTGCTTCTTGCATATCCATGTCATGGCTGCCCCTGAAAGTATACTACATCCTCCTGTAATGCTTTTATAATTATCCACATTAGAAGCCCAACTGGCATCACTGTATGAAGCAAGTGATAGACCATCTTGTTTAGAGAAAACAAGTCCATAATTGGAAGTAGCTTTCAAATATTGTAAAACATATTTAGCATGCTTCCAATGAATAACACCAGGATTAGTAGCAAACTGACTAAGAGTATAAACTGCATAGGCAATATCAGGCCGTGTCCAAGTAGTGAGATACATTAAAGATCAAATCAAATTATGATAAGGAATCATGGACATTTCTTCATGTTCCTCTTCATACTTCGCTCCATCTTCCTTGGATAATTTGACTCCAGGTAGCATAGGAATGTCTTTGCCTTTGCACTCCAGCATATTGTAGTCCTTCAGGATCTTCAAAATATAATGTTGTTGATGAAGTGCAATTGTGCCTTTTACCCTGTCATGATGAATCTGAATTCCAAGGCAAAATTTTGCCTCTCCAAGGTTCGAAACATCAAAGATAGATCCAATTAACTTCTTACAATGATTGATGAAAGGAGTAGAATTTCCTATCAACAATGAATCATCAACATAGACTGTCAACAATACATAATACTCATTCACCCTTTTAAAATAAACATTACCATCAGGAATGAATGGTATAAACCCCAATGCTCTTAGGACGATCTATCTTCTTATTCCATTGCCTAGCGGATTGCTTTGAACCATATATACTTTTTAAAAGCAAGCAAACCCAACTAGGAAGATGTCTACTCACATAGCCTGATGGCTGCTTAATAAAAATAGTTTCATCAAGTGTGCCATACAAATATGCTGTTTTCTCATCTATTTGATGCATTTCCAGATCATAATAAGCGGCCAAAGCAACTAACAAACGTATGCTAGCTTGCCTTACAACGGGAGAAAACGTATCAAAATAGTCAACTCCAAACTTTTGAGAATAACCTTTTGCTACAAGGCGAGCCTTGAAGCGTATAATATCACCTTCAGGTGAAAATTTTAGCTTATAGAGCCATTTGCAATCTATAGCCTTTCTTCCTGGTGGTAAAGCTGTAGCTTCCAAACTTGGTGTCGATACATGGACTCCATCTCTTCATCCATAGCTTTGCGCTATTGATTTCGTTCTCTACTTTGCATATAAGTTGATGGAGCTTCCACTAAATATCCAAATTCTCTTGGAAGCGAACTGGCTCTCGTCTTTCTCTCCTTGGCCGTGATGTAGCAGCTTCCTCATCTTCGAATTCTTCTTCTTCCTCACCTGCATGTTCAATGATTTCTTCTTCTTCTTCTTCATCAAGAAGAGGTTCATGCATAGTTGGAACAATAGGCTGCTCTTCTGGGGTAGCATGAAACAGTTTGAAAACATCATATCCTAGAACATCTGCTTCTTCCTTTTTATGGAATATAGGATCATCTATGAACTTTGATTCATCAAAGCGTACATCTCTAGAAAAATGAAATTTCTTTGTACCTGGAATGTAAATCTTATAATAATTTGAGATTGCATCATATCCAACTAGAATTCCTAGCATAGCAGTATTGTCTAGCTTATTGCGTTTAACTTTAGGAACAAATACATATGCTAGACATCCAAAAATTCTAACATGTGTTAACTTGGGCTTTTTCCCAGTTCACCATTCATAAGGAGTTTTCTCCTTATCTAGAGATTGTAAAGTACGATTCTGCAAGTATTTGGCAGTATTAACTGCTTCCGCCCAAAATTTAGCAAGTAACTTTGCATGAATCATCATGCAGCGTGCTGCCTCAACAAGAGTTCGATTCCGCCGTTCTACAACACCATTGTGCTGAGGGGTGTACACAGCCGTAAACTAATGTAGAATGTTATTGCTGGTACAAAACTCCTCAAATTCTGTAGAAATATATTCACCACCACGATCTGAACGTAGTTGTCTAACTCTCTTTGAAGTCTTAGAGTGCACAAAACTGAGAAATTCTTTAAATTTCGAAAAAACGTCACTTTTATTAGCAATAAAATAGACCATTGCTAATCGACTAAAATCATCAATGAATGTGACAAAATAACGTGCACTACCAATAGAGTTAACAGGCAAAGGTCCACAAACATCTAAGTGAACTAATTCAAGAAGTTCTTTAGATCTATGGCCCTCCTTATTGAATGGAGAGTGAGTCATCTTGCCCAGCATGCAAGAGTCACATGGATGATATGAAGTGGGAATATTGATGTCAAAATCAACCCCTTCAACTCTTTGCTGCATCTAAAATGCTGCGCATACTCATGTGATAGAGCCTAGCATGCCATAATGCATGCATCTTGTCTTCGACAGCTGAAACTTCGTCACATGCAATAAGAACTTTTGCATGATATAGGTTCTCCCTCCTTAAGCCTATTGCAAGCTGCTTTCCACTTTCTGTGTCCATTAGCCTACAATCATTGTCAAGAAACACAACTTTGATGCCCACATCTGTCATGCGGGCTACTGACAATAAGTCCTTTTGCATGGTTGGTACATGCAATACATTTCGAAGAACTTTAGAACCTTCAATTGTGAGTAAACTCAAGCTTCCTATTTTTGAAACATCATGTTGACTACCATCTCCTAAAATGACATATCTCTGAGTGTAAGTAGGAGAATAACTAGACAACATAGCTCTATTAGAGATGATATGAGCAATAGCTCCAGAATCTATCACAACTTCCGAAGTATTATCAATAGAATTAAAACAATCTTCTACACAAACAAAAGCAGCAGCTAGAGTGTTTTCCTCTTTGCTTGAGTTAGAAGAAAGTTGTTCCTCTTGACAAACATTGGCTTTACTATTGTTAGGCCTAGAATAGCATTTGAAAGATGAATGACCAGTTTTGCCACAATGTCTACAAGCTACTCTAGAATTAGCCCAACATTTATCAAGAGTATGTCCTGGCTTTTTACAATAGTTGCAAAAAGATTTCTTTGACTTAGGCTCAGATGATTCCACTTTGGAACCTTTATTGTTTGGATCTTGCATGCTAGTAGCTTGAAACTGGTTTCCGCGTCCTTTTGCCTTGCCCTTTCCTTTCTTCACATATAAAGCTCTAGCTCCTCCTTGAGAAGGTAAACTTCCTTGCCGCATGAGATACTCCTCAAGGCTTTGAATGGCCTCTTCAAAGGATTTACCTGTAAGAACAGGTCGCATGTAGATGTAGGAGGGTGGTAGTGCTCGCAGCAGGTACGTAAGTTTCTCCTCCTTGGGAGTTATTCTATCTGCACTTTGTAGAGCACTAAACAAAGATTGTAACTTGAAAAGAAAAGTATCACAATCTGAAATTCCATCCCACTTTAAACTAGTAAGTTGCTCAAACAGATATAAGATTTGAGTTTGTGATTTGGACTCAAATCTTCGAGCAAGTTCATCCCACATCTCCTTTGTTGTAGCAGAATCGGCAACAGTGAGAAAGATATCTTCCGAAACGGTTTGGGAAATAATTACTTTAGCTTTCAAATTTGCATGCAACCAGGCGTGAAGATCTTTTAAATCTTCTTCATAAGCTGCTGTATTTATTACATTAGGTACGTGCGGTTTGGGAATGGTCCCATCAACATAAGGCCACAACTTCTCAGCTTGCAGAATCAGTCGAGTCTTTGATCTCCATGCAAGATAGTTGGATCCATCTAGGATTGTTGTCCATGCCTGAAAAGTAGAAGTAGAAGCCATAGCTCTGATACCACTGTTATAGAATTGAAAATAGAGATAGAAAGGATCGTTAAATCGAGGTTTACCAACCTAGGAATCCTCGATGAACTCAAAATAGATCAAAATCAGCAACATGCAAGCAAATACAGTGACATGCAATCAACATGCAAGCAACTATAGTGACATGCAAATCAACATGCAAGCAATTGTGGAAACATGCAAGCAATCTGATGAATTCTAGAGGCATGCATGCAACAAGCATGGACTAGTACTTGCACACAAACGGAAATTGATAGCAAATTGTAATTTTGTCGACATGCAATGAATAGATCAAACTTTCGAAGTAATCGGATCTGCTGGCTATGGAGGGCAGCGAGCAAGATGAAGAGGATGCGAGCAGAAATTTGCATGAAACTTCCATCAGAAACTTGCTACACAAACTAAAATGATAGTATATGCTGTAAGGAGCATTCTAACATCATTAATCCTGGAAATTGCTCCTCCAATTGGGTCACGAATGCTTGCTGTCCATGAATTTCCAGCAAGAAGAACTATACATTAGCAAGAATACAAAGCAATAAATCAGATCCAACAAGACACCCATCTAGGATAGCATTACACTAGCATTAACTAGCAAGAGATTCTACCAAAAAAAACAAATCACAAGAGCATATGTGAGAAGAAATCTCTCTCTCCAATAGTGCGCCCATCTAGGAGGAGGTATCATTTATAGATTGGAAAGAAATGATATGTGATGTACATGGCTTCCAAGTGTCAAATGTAGGTGAAATAGGTGTCCCACATGCTAAGTAGGTAAAATAGGTGTCCCACATGCTAAGCATGCACTTTCTCTCTTCATGCAGTGATTTGCCTTGGTCCACAAGTTTCCTATATAGGAAAAATGCGCCCTCCTACAACATAAGAAAATTCATGTCGTTCCAACATATAGTTGGTAGCATGTAAAATTACCCCCTAGGGTCCCATGTACAACTTATTGGCCTAGTCAAGGTTTTAAAACCTTTACAATAAATTTTTATAATGTTTACAAACTTGGTAAGCCTATTTAAACTTTGAGAGAATACAATGCAAATTAAAATTGCGTGGCGCTAAAATACATGGTGAAATTGATCAAACTTAAACCATAACAGTTTCCCCTCCCCCCGGTCCACAAACCTTATCCATCCTATCCATAAAGGCGGTGATCCCATGAAGGCCAACAACTATCGTACCATCATGATCAGCCACCTCTTTGCCAAGGTTTATGGTTCTATTCTTCAGTCAGAGATCAGTATAGAGATGGATACCCGAGCATTGCATGCCATAGGTCAGGCGGGTTTCAGACCAGGATATACCACATCAGATCATATTTTCACCCTGAGATCCATCATTGAGGAGGCTAAGGCCAAGAGAGAGCGTGTTTACTGCTGCTTTGTGGATTTCCGCAAGGCCTTTGACTCTGTACCTCGACATCTACTGATACAGACACTTCGGGACCGTGGCCTCCAGGAGGATATCATACAGGCAGTTGTGGCATTGTACAGACGAGTTATTGGTCGTATCTGAGTATCAGGAGTTGTATCACCATAGATAGAGAGTACCATTGGGGTTAAGCAGGGATGTCCTCTCTCTCCTACACTCTTTGGTTTATATATAGACGAGCTTGAGCAGGTTATACAGACAGAGGGAGGTGAGGGTGCACATTGGGTGACCTCGTTATCGCTATCCTATTATATGCTGATGATGTGGTTTTGCTTTCGAGGACGAGGGAAGGTCTGCAGCGACATCTTGATGCGCTTCACTCTTTTTGTACTCAGTGGGGATTATCAGTGAATGTGGCCAAAACCAAAGTTATGGTATTTAACACCTCCAGATCCTTCATGATGCGACAGGTGCTTTTATAGGAGGAGCATCCACTTGAGGTAGTTGACTCCTACACATACCTAGGTGTGGTATTTTATGGTCCCACTTTCAGCATGCGACAGGCGGCATTTTCCCGGCTACAGAAGGGTTATGCATCGTTGGTAGATTTGGAGAGATTATGTTTCAGCTCACATGTTAGAGATGCGACTAGTAAGTGCCGATTCTTTGACACTATGGTCATTCCCTTAGCTCTATACGCATCAGAGACATGGAGTACTGGCTTGACGGCCACCAAGTGGGCGCCCATCTCACGACTTCAGATTCATATGCTCTCTCGGATGATACGAGCTAAGCCCTCTATCCCACATCATATTATACTGGCAGAGTTTGTCGTCCCCCCTATTCAAATAGAGGCATTGTTCCATATTGTCACATTCATACAGCGCCTGTCGGGCACATTTTCTATCCCGCGATCCTGCTGGGTATCCCATTGTACCCAGATACCTAGTGGACAGTATCTCACACAGACTGCGGATAGTGATGGGTCAGTTACGGGTTTCCTCTCACTAGTTAGCTGTTGAGACTGGCAGATACAGGGGCATCCTGAGAGATGTGCGGATTTGTAGTATGTGTGACCTACACGATATAGAGGATGAGTTCCATTTTCTCTTCAGATGCCCAGCTTACTATGAGATTCGAGGGAGATACTACTGCTTGTTTTGAGATCATCCACTTGCACTCTCTACCTTGGTATCATATGAGGACTCCAGATGTGTTGCGTTGATGATACGGGAGATGATAGACTTGCGTATGGCAAGTCTTGACGCTGACACCTCCCCCTTGATACAACTGAGCATACAGGAGTGTTTATCCCGCCGGAGACAGAGGCAGGAGAGTAGTGATTTTGATGGAGAGGCTGACACAGAGACCACCATACATAGACAGCAGAGACAATGTCGTCAACCAGAGAGACAACCAGCCCGTAGGCCACAACCTACAGTTTCAAGACAGCATAGACACCACCGATCATCCACTCGACGACAAAGAGACACAGCTCGCTCAAAGACAGTGCCACAACATACTTTACATCATTTTTTCACAAGCAGAGAGACATTTATGAGGCTTGACTCTCCTTGTGCCTAGCACTATTTCCTGTTTTACTGTAATCTTGTTTCTTTTAGGTGGTAGAGCTTTCACGCTCCCACCGGGCATACTTGACATGTACCTTTTTTTCAGTCCTATGCACCTTAGGGTATTCCATGGACATTAATAAAGATCTTTGTTTCTTTCTCTCTCTCTCTCTCTCTCTCTCTCTCTCTCTCTCTCTCTCTCTCTCTCTCTCTCTCTCTCACACACACACACACACACACACATTGCACAATTAAACTGGCAATACTTGAAACTTGAAATAGAAACACAAATTACAAGTTCCAATGTTGAATGCTCAAGATTCACGAGTCACGAGTCAAGACTTAAGGCTCAAAATCTGAATCATCACAATCATATATGCATAAAATCAAAATTTTAAAACTTGATATTGATAATGATGATATGTAAACAGTAATTTGTATAATGTTATGACTCATCAGTACTGTCTACCATTCACTAATCTAGATTCTAAGCTCTCCTGGCTCTGAGCCTCCTCTGAGCAGGTGCTATCGAGCCTACTGTAGTCTCCTCTTGAACATCAGGGACGAAGTCCTCATTGGAGGCCGAGGCAGGATACCCCTCACCCTCATCCTCATCCTCATCATCACTCGAGGAGGCCCCTTCTCTACATACTCCTCCTATGAGAACTCTGACCCTGACGATGCCTCGGGCTCAAACTCATCATCAAGGCCATGAGCACAAGAGCTCGTACCCTCTCCTGTCCTCCTCCTATGCGCTCGAATGAAAGGTCCTGCACACAAGGATTGACAAAGTATTACTGCCCACAAATTACAATAATTAGTTCAACAATGTATTTCAAGTGACAACTATGAAGCGTCGACTAAGTAGCAAGTACTAACTTCTTATTTCTCACCTGCCCTTTGCATAACCTCCTCATGGAGAAATGCATTCACATCCTCGTCATCCTATGATCTTGTTGGCAAGTCTGGAATCTTTGCCACATTGATCTCATCCAAATTGATCTCATGTAAACAATGCACATTGAAATCAAGACAAAATCTGGAAGGGCCAACATGTGAACATTTGTATAGGTAAATCGTATTACGTAATACTTCTGACTTCAAAGTTGAAAAGTTCAAACTTCAAAGATACTACAGTCTAGTATCTGTATCTACTTGCTACTTAGACTTTAGAATTAGTGATACTTACACGTTAGAAATTATGACTTACCTAGATAGGCTCTGGGGTGGCGTGGAGTCTACCAAAAAGCCTCAAGTTTGTGTGTACATACACCAACCTCTCCAATTGCATAGAGAAGAGTCAATTCTTGTTCTTCGTGTGAATCGGAGAATGAACACTCCAGTTCCTCTCACAAGCGACTGCAGTGCAGTCCTGTGAGAGGATCCTGATGGCAAGGTGGTGCAATCTAGGGACATCAATCCCAATGCATGATGACACGGGACGCAGCTGGCTTGATCACAGTTCAAAGAGTCAGTAGTTGCCAGTGAGCAACACAAACCAAAAATTAGAATTGGGATTTTATATTCATAATGATTCAAATCTTATCAAAAATTGGTTATTAAAGCCGATATTTCATGTAAATAATGTCATCTTAGGTTATGAGTAGTTTCTTAGCAAATCAAATTCTTTAGAAATAGATTTCTAAAACTATTCATTGGAGCTGATGGAAAAATTGCATGATTGTAATAGGAGTTGTTTCACCTTATTTTTAAATCTCGTTTGCATTGTGATAGTGTTAAGGATTCTAATGTGAATGTGTTTTTTCTTTATAACACCAAAAATTCTCATCATGAACAACAATTAATGCAAGAATTTAAGGACATTTTCCCTAAACAACTACCTTATGGTTTACCACCTGCACGGTCCGTCGACCATAAGATTGAGTTGATGCCCAGTAGCCATTTTCAGACAACCTTATAGGTTTAGTCAAAAGGAAGAGGGGAAAGTGGCTAGCAAATTGAGGAATAATACCCTAGGATGGGACATATTAGACCAAGTAAATCACCATGGGGAGCACCCATTCTTCTTAAAAATAAGAAGGATGGCGGTTATGCATGGATTACAAGGGTCTAAACAAGCTTACCATAAAGAATAAATACCCGTTAACTAGGATGGATGATCTCATAGATCGATTAAATGCAGCGAAATTCTTCACAAAAATCGATCTTCGGACGAGATATGATCAGATTATAATACATTCGGATGATGTATCTAAGACTAGTTTTAGGACGAGATTTGGCCATTACGAGTTTCTATTCTTACCTTTTTGTTTTGACTAATGCTCCAACAACTTTCCAACAAATGATGAACGACTTGTTTCGTCCTTTTTTGGGGAAGTTCATAGTAGTGTCTCTAGGTGACATTTTGATGTATAGTAGAACACTAAAAGAGCATGTAAAGCATCTCCGTATTTTCTTAAAAATATTAAGACAAGATTGCCACACCTCTTAACAATGTTTTAAAAGGGTAAAAAATCGGAAGGAAAGGCCTAGCCCTCCCATCAAAGGAAATGAAAAGTTAGATGAGAGTTTTTGCAAACTCAAGCTTCTAATCGTCTCAGCTCCCGTGTTGAGAATCGTGGATCCAAATATCCCTTTTGTCAATAATACTAATGCGAGTGATATTGCTATTGGATCTGGTCTCTTACAGAAGGGTCAGCCCGTTGCTTTTGAGAGCCAAAAATTGTCCGATGCACAAGTCAAAAATACGACCCAAAAAAAAGAACTCTTTGCAGTGATCCATGCTTTGAAATCATGGAGGCATTACCTATATGGTAATAAGTTTGTCCTAAACATGGATCATCAACCTATGAAGTACTTTGCAATCAGAATGATCTGAGAGGTCTTAAGGCCCAATGGGCAGAACTCATGCAGGAATTCAACTTTGAAGTGCGGTATATCAAAGGAACCTCCAATTGAGCACCGATTTTTATCTCTCCCTGAGAGGTCTTTGTGAAAAAGACCCGCATTTTGGACCAATCAGGTGAGACTGATTTACAGAGGGGGGGGGGGGGGGGGGGGGGGGGGAGAAAGGATAAAAAGAGTGTTGATGACTTCTTTATCCGTAATGGACTTTCGTTCAGGAAAGGGAAGATATGCATGCCCGATGTGGATGCAATTAAAAAGAAAATTCTTTATGAATGTCATGACTCACCTTGTGCAAGGCATCCAGGCATACATCGTACTTTAAATTTAGTACGAAGGGGTTTTTATTGGCCAAAACTTAAACCCTTTGTAGAATTTTATGTGGTCAAGTGTGACCAATGCCAGTTGAATAAGGTCGAACGACTTAAGGCTGATGGATTGTTACGTCCATTGGATATCCCTGATAAAAAATGGGATAGTATTTCGATGGATTTCGTGGTTGGGTTACCACGGACAAATAAACAAAATTATGCAATTTGGGTAGTGATCGACTGCCTAAACCAGATTGGCTACGTTATTCTGGTACAGATTACCAAGTGACATCATTTGCGATCGCAATCCGAAGTTCACCAGTCATTTTTGGTTGGCCGTGTCATTAAACTAGAGACGACATTGAGCTTAAGTTGTTCTGATCATCTCGAGACGGCGGACAATCAAACAGAAAGAACCAATTAGACGATGCAATTAGACGATGGAACAGATGCTTCGGCATATGTTCCCTAACGACAATCTCATTGGGAGAAGTATCTGCCCTTGATTGAGTTTGTCTACAATAGTTCTCACAAAGCTATCTGAATCAAACCCAAAGCACACCAAAGTAGGCACCAAATATCCACTTTATTGATTTCTCATAAAAGTACATATCAAGTTACAAGCATAAACACATAAGAGCGCTGCTGCTAAGTCTCCTCCCAACCACCTGCTGCATAGACTATGATGAGGAATACCTTTCTCTAGGCTCACTTATACATAATCCTCAAGCACCCACTTAGCCCTGACCCTTTCCTAATGTTGACACATGGCGAGCCCCCATGCACAATCGACACTTGCCACTTGGCAGTACCCTGACACATTGGCAAGCAAGGAGGAAGACCGTCCGACCCGTGTCACTCATGCACTGAACCAAGTGTCCCAATGAGCATATGACACGTCTCGTTGACCGGTCAACCCTCCTACTTGTTAGGAGGTCAATCAAATGGCCTCTAAATTAAGACCCAGTACCCTATACCAAATACAAGCATGTCAACAAGTTACCAAAAACTTGCTATTTACATTCTCTTACAAATCACAAACACTAGATTGTAGTACATACGGTTTTAAGTTTTAACTTTTGTCGGCCCTCGAGATTCTATCTTGATTTCAATGTGCGTTGTGGCATGTGCGTAGATCAATCCGGATGAGATCGATGTGGCAAAGGTTCCAGACTTAGATCGGATGATAGTGGCGACGACAGTGACTCTTTACTACATAGAGACCAGAGACAGCATACTACTCATATGGCCCATAAACCCACTACTCAGAGACGACCCCTTTGGCGACGTCAGCAGCATCTATGGAGACCACCTCCAGGCGTTATCCCCATCACATCTTTCTTTCATAGCAGCAGTACTTGATGACACGGAGTTATACCATTATCTTATTGGCAGCATTAGACTTTTAGACCTACTTTATGTTCATAGTATGGTACATTGGCATTTCATTACTTTTCTATTACAGAGATGTTTCATACGCTCCCACTGCGCGCCACACACTTGACATGTACTTTTTTTTACGCTGGTCGCAAGTGCTCGTTTCACCATCGAGGTGGTGCTCCAGCGCCCTCATGGCACCCAGAAAGAGAGGAGAGGCAAGCCCTCCTCCTCCTCCCACCATTGCTATTACTGCTGCTGCTGCTACGCAGCAATAAATTGTCACTGATCTTGATGGGGGTAAGAACCCCACCCCCCCACCTCTTCATTTGCCTCCACTGCTGCAACATTGACTACCTTGCTCGGGACTCTCGCACTTGCAGATCCATACCCCCTCACCCCTCAGCATAATTCACACTCGGTCCTAACAACCCAAACCCCCTCATCAGCCCCAAGATGGGAATATGGCTTTACCGATCTATTCTTCAGGCAACGGTGAAAGTGGATGGACAGGAACAACAAATAGCTCACATCCTTCAATATCGCGACTCCATAGAGGTGCCACATACCCGACAGATGATGTGACATTGGCTAATCTTAAGAACCAAGTTCAGGCCCATGCGGTCACTACAGAAAAAATCCAAAAGATTGAGAACCAGGTTGAGGAATACCAAACGAGTGTAAAATCATGGGCTGACGTTCTTAAAGGTCGAAGTAAAATCACTCCAATTTCTTTCATATCAGCTACATTCACTGAAAACCGACTGCGAGAACAGAAGGCCTTGAAATGTTCACGTGTGCATAATCCCTGACTCATAGGACCCTATTAGGGAAGCCAAGAAGTTTTTGACAAATACACTTCAACATCATGACACTCGCCTTGATGAGGCTCGTCATACCAAGATAGATGGAGAAACGTTGGTTATAGTTTCTCATCAACAGAATGCTCGGCAAGAGGCTAAAGAGACAGGGAAACGTCTTATTTATGGAGATGGGATCGTGAGATTTGTTGAGAATAGAGTAAAAGAGTTAGAGAAATGAAGAGAAGTTTTGTAAATGCCACAGGTATAGGCCATTTTCTTCTAGCTGGTAATTTTAATGCTAGGACATCCTCTAGATAAGTCGGGTTTCATGATGTTGATGTAGGTCCTTTATGAATACATATACTGGATAGTGACAATATTGGTATTACCAGATATCCACTGATGCTGGTAGCCGACTACTTTATTCCATGAGTATTTTCCTCAGTTGGGGGAAGCACCTGAGTTAGCCATCTTTAATGGCTTAGCGAGATGGCCGTGATCAAGTAATTTTACTTGCCACCTCATAGTAGTGGTCGTAGTGTTGTTATGGGGTCACCATCTCTTCGACCACCTGCGTTACGTCAGGCAGGTTTCAGAGCTCAGCATTCAACTACCGACCATGTATTCACACTCGGGGCTACTATTGAGGAGGCTAGATCCAAGCTTGAGAGGGTGTATTGCTGTTTTGTTGATTTTCAAAAGACACTTAGTCCCGAGACACCTCCTTATATAGAGATTGAGTGATCGCCTCATGATATATGTGATGACCCCCTATCTTATCTAGAATATATTGTGGGCCATGACATATATGCGATCCTCTATGTCATCTCTAATATCCTGTGATTATGGCATATATGGCAATTTCCTATCTCATTTGGATGAACCTTGTCTCACCTTCACATGCTAATGATAGATCTCTTAAAGCCCTACTTCATCTGGGACGTCATGCATGATTATTGTGTCTTGTCCAAGTGCATCAGCTTCCACAAAATTGATTGTTCATGCTCTCAAGAATTTGTATGCATGTTAGAAACTTCAAGAGTTCTAGATGATTTGCCATTGTTTCTGGTTACACAATAGTGGATCTCTCTTTGGGTTCATATAGAGAATTATGCATGTGTATCTTGCACAAAACAAAATTCTATTTGTTCTAGAATATGAGGCACATGATTAATATTAGTTGCAAGAGGCTTGGTTGGGGCTTGATCCACCAAACATTATTAATTGAAGTATAGGCATAATCGATTTGTTTGCTGTATGATATTCAATGGCAATGAAGAAATAGGAGATGATAATTTCACCAGTTTAGGATTATTATAAGCTGACTACATCAAACTATTACCTGTCGCAGCAACGAGAACATTTCCAGCTCCAATCAGAGACAAAGTACAAACAATTGCATTGTTCAGGTAACAGAGATAAAAGAAGATCTGCAAAACAATATCCTCAAATTAGTGCATGTAGTACAATCTAGCCCTGAAAGCCCTTTAGAAAAATCAGATGAAAGCTATATGTAGATTCTCTTCTATGTTGTACAGTCATTCGGGGCCTCATTAACTGTATTTGTACCCCTTTCACCATTTAGATTTATACAGCATGATTGTCCAGGTTTTTCCTTTAAGCTAGATGGCCTATGGGTTTTTTGTGTAGAACCCTAAATCTACACCCTGTCCACAAAGCTCATGGGCTAATCCAAGTAAAGGGCAGCAACCTTATAATCTATTAGCTATGTGTGCTGCCGTTAGATCTGACTTTTGTCGATGAACAAAAATGAAGAACATAAAAAATTATAATTTTGATTTTTACGCAGTATATATTCCTACTAAGACGAACGTCCTGAGTTTTCAGTGCCTATCCTTGGCTCATAGACCTCTGGAAGAAGTCCTCAAACTCATGAAATGCCTTCTGCATAACTGTCCTACACATAACTATAAAGAAGCTCACTTGCAATGAAATCAGCGGAAAAAATAAGCCGTTATGGCATGGAAGCACAAAATCGCATAAGTATGCAGGGAACCCCTAAAAGAGCATAGATAGCATTATTTTGTTTTCAACTTTTGACAGAAAAATTCCGTACAACCAGGACCATAGGTACCTATTTTGGGTTATCGAAGGGTATGTTACTTCTATATACATATCGAATAAAAAGTGTTCTGTACGTATGGAACAAGGTTTAAACAACAAGGTACACTTTCTGATTTTTTTCTTAAACATGGGGCCTTTTGTGTGATATAAAATCTATAGCACTCACAATGCTGGCCGCATGTCCCCATCTGATCCGCACTAGCTCAATCACAGTGTGTGCCTTTGGTGCCCGGCGCTTGATTTCCATAGCAACTATACCGAATAGAAACAACTGGATAGCAGAAGTAGAAGTAATCCTGTGCCCATGCACATCCAAAATGCTTAATTAAGCAATACTATTTTGTTGTTGTATGATATGAAATGGAAATACAGTAGTGCTAAACCCTGGTTACATTTCAGTTCACAAAACAACAGCCAGCATACCAGAAAGCTCCACTTATTCCATAGTAAAACGTTTCTGTAGCAGATTGTAGCAATGTTGCCACCCTGAGTCCATAAGATCATCAAATTAGTAAGAACAGCATCGATCTCTTAAATAGTTCTTGAAGCAATCTTATCAACACTGTAATATTTCCATATTTAAAGCCACAAGGGGAGCAATCTTACAGCATTTGATTCATACCATGTCCAATGACTGACAACATCGACTGCCAGTAGACCAGTTTTTATGGCCCGTCCGGCAGTGTTGAACTCTTCAGAAGTGTATTTGGTTCCAGCAAAGTAATGATCAACTATCGTGACTATGATAGTTAACAAAGCAAATAACGTGCCATAGCCAACAATAACTGCATATCCAACACTCTGCATAAAATAAGGTAAGCCCAAAATTAAAAAAATTTTGAGAATTTTTTTTTTTGAGACATGAAAAGCAATCATTTGGTTTCCCTTGATTTTTTTTTTCCAACTCAAATCATGCTAATTTGTTTGCTTCCGATTCATATCTATTCGAGTTTCCTGACCATAGAAACATTCATCAAACATGGAACACTTTGATTGTGCTTTTGTTGTAGGTCTTCCAAATGTATTGACTCTTTGATCCAGTCGACTTGAAGATTGCTTGTGCTGCACAATTGGTTTTGTGGACATTCTTTCCTCATGTGTTGCACCAAGCGTCCAAAGCACAAATTTTATCTTTTTGCCTTCTCTTGGTCTTATGCAGACAACAATAAAGGATGTGATCTCGTTGGGTATTAGACCTCCCATACAACCCTTTTCCTTTTGGAGCGCCATTTTTGTTACCTTTCTAGTCTCCCTAAGATAAGCCTTGATTGGATTGGCTTTCAAATCTTTTGAATTTCTTGAACTAGGTTCTTGGCCACTCGAAGAAACCTTGATAGGCTCCTGGAATTTCTTCCCATTTCCATAATATAATGCCATTTGAATGGCATTCTGCGAACCTTGAGTTTTCTCCCTCCAGATGAAGGGTTGTAGACTCTCCCCCTGGACCTTTTACAAAGTGAACCACCAATATAAACATATTCTACCTTCCTCTCACTGAAATCTAGATCATAGCCAGCATTGCAGTTCCATGTACTCTTTCAGGTTCAAGTTTTCTAAACTTTAGTTGATCCAAAATTTGCTTGAGCTTGGCTTCCATTGCATCAACCGTTTTGGAAACAACATCTAATTTTTGAGAATCATGGCTAGACTCTCCACAAGCATCCATACTCGATAGATAAAGATGTGACGAGCTTGCCAAAAAGGCAAAAGCACTTTCAAAGCAAGCTTCTTGCTCATGTTAGCCAAAAGCATGCAAAAATCAGCAAAGTATATCTATTTGCAAACAAATGAGCTGGTTTTATTTGAGATGTGCAGTCAGCCTAAAAGGCCACATAGATCAGCAATCTACCGCACCCATTTGTGTTTCTGGCAATCCAACTAGTAAAGTAGAGCTCCAGAAATTGAATCTTAACAGAGCTCCAGAAATTGAATCTTAACAGAGCTCCAGAAATTGATTTTTAACTCTCACATTGTGTTGAAAATTTGGCATTGTAACGCTAAAGAGCAAAAGTTTTCCTCCACATGGACATCTATGTAGTAGCCAATTCTACCCAGAATCTTGGAAATTCACCTCTTTGATACCAACTGCAATAATCCACAACTAAAATACACAAGATAGAAGCAAAATCTCACTTTTATTTCCTCTTTACAAAGTCCAATGGTAAAACCCTAAGAGAGCACTGTTGCAAGTCTCCTCCTACCCAAAAATCAATAAGGAATTCCTTTCCAAAGGTCCCCACATTTCTCAGGCATATTATTGGCATTTGAGATTCATGTTGTTTTTTGTTATGATTTGGAAACATGATCTTTTGGTAAGCTTTTTCAGTTAAGCATCTTGGGGCAAGGTTTTTTAGACAAAATAAGTTTTTCAATGGCGGGCTCACCATATAAAGAGAGCAAGAAGTACTTTAGCATCAATTTTTGGGTCTATTGGGTGTTGAATTACTTTTTGCCTCAAATGCAACAAACAAATTGTCATGCTATTTAATGTCCTTACAAAATATTTTGTTTTTTGTATTATAGTTCACCTCTGTAACACCATACACTAAAAATCCTAGTGTCCAAGGGCT
This sequence comes from Diphasiastrum complanatum, assembly GCA_029204225.1. Classification (NCBI taxonomy): domain Eukaryota; kingdom Viridiplantae; phylum Streptophyta; class Lycopodiopsida; order Lycopodiales; family Lycopodiaceae; genus Diphasiastrum; species Diphasiastrum complanatum. The sequence goes on along the minus strand of CM055092.1, from coordinate 55,624,756 downwards.
TAACATAGCATATAATCACCGTGTTATAGCGTTATAGGCCCCAAATTAGTGCTAGGCATATAAGGCCCCCCCACCCCACTCCTTGTTATCTCAGCCTAGAGAAAACCAAGAAAGGGCGCAGTAAACAAGACTCCCAAGTAAGTATAAGAGGCAACAATGTCAATTTCCTGGCTGTCATAGAAGAATTGATAATTATGAAGGCTCTGTCGATTGGCGTTGAAAATCATGATCTTTGTCTTTTTTAAGTTAACAGAGAGGCCCCAAGTAGCACAAAATCTATGTAAGACCTGTAAGCCATCTTCACCTTCTTCACAAATGAGGTGCTAAAGATCATCAATATAAAGTGCAAACAGCGGAGGGGACAGTGGACAGCCTTGCTTGACACCAATAGTGCTACGGATGGGAGAAGACAAATCAGTACCCAGCCGAATATGTGCTAGAACTCTCTCATACAGAGCAACCACTGCCGCGAGAATAGAGTCGGAAAAGCCAAGCTGACGTAGTCTGCTGATCAAAAAATGACGGGGAACAGTATCAAAGGCCTTAGAGAGATCAACGAAACAAGCAAATACCTTCTTGCCCATATGCTTTACCTCCTCAATGATAGTACGTAAGGTGACATGATCAAGAGTGATATAACCTCGACGGAAGACAGCCTAGCCAATCGCATACAATAGTCGAAAATCAGCCTCTACTGTAACGAAGTTTTGGAGAATAGTGGCGTATAACTTGGCCATGGTATGACCAATCATAATAGTGCGATAGTTGTGGACATTCATGGCATCGCCTGCTTTAAGAATGGGGTGAAGGACATTGGTGGCCCAAGGTCTGGGGAAACCATCAACGACAGAGCTATTGAAATAGTGGGCCAGGAAAGGGGAGGCGAGTCTGGCAACTGGTTTGAGGAGCTCGGCTGAAAGGAGGTCAATGTCAGACGACGTACGATTGTTCTTGAGTTTGCAAATGGTGCCTTCAAACATGTCAGGAGCAAAGAGGTCACAGTGGGTAGGACGAGAAGAAAGAGAGATGGAAGGGTGAGCAGTTGTATATAGGTTGGTTGCATAGTCGACCGAGGATTGAAGAGGGATGGGTGCAATGGATAGGGGCTTATGAAGAAAAATATTCCAAAAAGTAGCCGAGGAAGCAGAGTGGAGGGAGCGAAGGAGGTAGGAGGAATGGGAAGAGAAGTAGGCCACTTTCTTTTTACGGAGAAGGGATCGAAGCTGCTTTTATGTTGAAGAAGAACGTGTAGAATTGGAGAGTTTGAGGAACTCGACATATTTCTGGAAGAAAGAACAGTCGTTGCCATACCATTTATTATGGGTACGACGATGAGAAGAGAAGCGGCGAGGGGGTGCAATGGCATGAGCGGCGGTAGTCAGGGCGCGTGTCAAGAAGGAGGCTTGTGTAGTGACATCAGAGGAGGAGGAAAGTTCCAGTTCACAACTCCACAGAGGTCGCCCTACCTCTGCCTATCAAATGCAATTTACGACTCTGAAATTGGTGCAATATTGACTCCAAACAAGTTGATTTTTTGAGAAATCCGTCAACACCCCACGAATCCGGAAAATTTCCGAAATTTCCACCGGTTTCCAAAGATGGCACAGCAAAAGCTTTAAATAACAAAGAGAAAACTGTACATATGCCAAAAGCCCCAACATGCATGGGCTCGACAAGTGTCAACACACTAAAAAGGCACCTGTCTGACTAAAAGGCCCAACATGGGCTAAAATACTGACAAACCCAGGACATGCCCCTGAGTATAGCATAACGAAACCAAAAATCCACTATACAGGCTACTTTCCTACCAATATGGCTACTCGGCTAACCCAAGTAGCCGGCTACGGGATCAGTGCCCGATTGATATGACGCTAGTAGGTCACGTCCCAATAACAACCAAATACAGTAAAGCTAATTAATTGTCCACTAATTACAATATCACATTTAGAGCTTACATAAAATGAATCAGATCAAAACTGATTTCTAACATAAGGTTCCTTGATGGTGCCTATGTCGCTATTTCTTTCAGCATTTGTTATTTTATGGATATAGTAGTTACATTTAGTAGTATATTCATGTTGCTACATTTTTTAGCCTGCCATTGCTACAAATTTGTTGTGTCCTTGGTGCACAAGCTTCACATACATCTAGAGTAATGATGCCTTTTTTCAACCCTGTAACTCCTGCTGAAACTAATACTAGGAACATCTCTCCAAGGTCCTCTAAAACTTATCTTTTAACCTTTGAATTTCATTATTAGTAGGGACTGGAACAGAGGACCATGCTGGAAACACCAATAACATCACATACACATTGTAGATGGATGAAAATTGAAAACTAGCACTCCAATATTACAGCTCTTGACTCGCATACCTGAGAAAATATCGCTGGACCAGTAAAGAAAGCTGTCTTGTTGTCATATTGGTGAAGCCCAAAGAGATTAGGGCCACCAACTGGCATGATGGATCACAAGGTACTGTAAATTCACCTGAAGAGAAAACTCATTGCACTCAGGAAGAGATTGGAATGCATTTAATAGCTTTGAAGTAACCCAAACATAGCTAGGAGCAGATCAAGCTCTTAACTTTCATGAGTTCTACACAAGATTGAAGGCCTCATCCAATGAAAGTGAACTTTATATCATCGTATCCCGACTTGTATCCGACATGAGAATCATTTGTGTAATAGAACCATGTAAGTTAATCATAGTAACCATGCTAATTCTTATGGACTTACAAACTATGTTATTGATTCCATTGACAGAGCTTCCAACACCTTTCAGATGTGGGGGACAGGGTATTCGAAGGAAATACTATAAGTTAAGATAAGCTAGTTCAAATTTTGGGTTGCCAAATCTTGCTGAAGAATTGTACCTAAGACAGTGCACTGCACTAATCACAGCTGCCAGACACATGAACTTCCTGCTCTTCCTAGCCAAAATCCTCTCGCACCACAACCCAGAATCCAGATGACTTTGTAATATCTTCTACGCCTTTCAAGTTTCAAAAGCCAACAGCAGTCCTGAGCCAGCTTAGTCGCTTCGTGTGAGCTGGGTGACATTTTTCAGATTCATTCAGTCAACTCCTCTCTCCATTTTGCCACCTTCATGGAGTCAATAGTCAAATCCTCTCTCCATATGTGTCGGCTGTCAAGTTGGGTCCCACAGTTCATGCATCAACGATCAAGTTACATTGGGATCTAGTTTACGTGTTTGAAAATTTAAATCATCACTCTAAAGAGTGAAAATACGCCGTGGTGCATTTATTTGTAAGAAAAAGTAGTAGGTACATTGATGAAACACATATATACACTTTGAAGGGGAGGTTTAAACAAAAGTAAATTTAAACAAGAACAAAGCTTGTAGTGAAGTTAAGATTAATCCAGATCCTAGCATTAAAAATAAAAGTGAAACTATGATGATGTTAGTGGGAGTCTGCCAACTGACTGCAACAGATCAGAAAAGTGAAGAGGTGGTGAATCGGCTAATGAAAGGAGATGAGATGTAGCAGACCCCATCGTCGTCCGTTGCAGAATGAATAGGGCCTGAGCACATTGCAGGGCAATGGAAATACGTTGTTTGAAAGAAGCCACGAGAATAGAACCAAGAATACCTTGACGCTCTGCCGCCTGATGAGAACACATGCGAAGAAAATTCTCAAAGCGTTGATGCAAGGTGCCATAAGTCTCATTCGCTAGGGGAGGGAAAGCATCAATGGAGTGTCTGTCGGAGTACTTTTTTTCCTTCCGTTTCTCTTGATGTGAAGGCAGAGCGAGGCAATAGGTCACCACGCGTGAGATTAGCAACAACAACATCTACCAAAGTACGAAGCTCATCCCGAGAGAGAACAATGTCAACACGTCTGCGGGAAGAGTGGGACGCGGAAGAAGGAAGGACATGAGACTGCTCTCTGAGGACATGGAATCTTTCATCTCTGGCTATAGCGGCCGCTGCATCTCTGACAACATCATGCGTAGTTGTGCGCTCACTCCCAAAAGGACAACAGAGGAGGTGGATAGCAAGAGCATCAATAGGGTGACCACAAACATACCTGGAGAAACCCAAGATTGAAGGATGAGGTAACCCCAAGCGAAGACGAAGAGCAGTGGTGAAGATGGTCAAAGACAACCGAAAGGAAGGAGTAACAGGCCGAGCTGACAGCCAAGCCCCCGCACCAAGACCCGCACAAGAAAGAAGTCGAGCTCGATGCAACATCGAAGGAGTCTTAAAGAGCATGCTGGAAAGGGTTTACTTGTGCACGCACTCCAAGAGGGTCTCTTGCAGGTGATCTGAACTGAAAGTGAGGAGTTGCTCAAAAGGAGGAAGACAAGCTTGGGCAGAGAGGGGAAGGAGCTCTCGCGCAGTGATGAGGAGGTGCTGGGAATCGCTATCCACATGAGCAATGCAATCCGCCAAGAGAGGGCGAAAGCCGAAGAGGAACCGAGAAGACAAAGCAGGGGTGACAAGAGCCCAACTCCCAAGAAAAGATGCAGGTACAGAAAAAACCGTAGAGAGAAGACCCACACCTCCACAAAAAATAGGTAGCCGAGCCTGGTTTTGAGTTGAAAGGGTCTCCACACCATCCAAAGAACCTGGGCCCAAAAGGCGGCCAAAAACATCCATAATAGAGCCTGCTTTTAGGAAGTCGGGTTTGCGCCGGAACTTTGTTGGCCATGGGCATGTCTACGTCTTTCTTGGATTGACTTAGGCATTGTTTTCCAAAGTAGTCTCTAGGTCTGGTTGTGTTTTAATAGGTGTTTGGTTTGTCGCTTGTTAGATGAAGGAGTCCCTTAGGTAACTCAGGCTTGGCATTTGCAAGCTGCAATGCACATCAAAGGCTAGTTTGCCTTTCAAAGATAGACAAAAATTTTCAAAAGCATGTCATATGAATGTCAAACTTAAAATTTGCCCTTCCATTTAAAAAGTAACTTTAATAAGTCAAATGTCATTTTAGTTTAAAATTTTAAAAACTTTATTGTACAATATAACATAAATATATGTATATAAGTGGTTGAAAGGTTCATACCTATTTTATTTGAAAGGTACCCTTGCATTATACATGTCATGAGAAAGGTAAGCCCATCGAGGTGAAATGTAAGGGTGCACGTCAAATTCCAAGCTTGCTTAGGTTCATAGAGAACCCACAATCCAAATTCATTGCCCAACTCGTGGTTTTCTTGAGCATGACAATCACGTTGCAATCATCAAAGAGCTCTCTTAAGCCTTTCAAGTTTCAAAAGCTCCAATATTTTTTTTGTTTGGCCTTGCCTTGCATAAATGATAAGACAATACTATGTGTTGATGTTGATCAATGGCGTTTCAAAGAAATTCAACGTTAAAGGCTAAATGGTGTTGGCGATCTGAACTTTTAAGGTTTGAACCATGGTGGAGGGCAACATGAAAACATGCATGGAATAAAGCACACTTCAATTGTCAAATTTTTCTATCTCTCATATGCAATCAAGCTATGAAAAGCATGATTGTCTTTGACTAGTTGGGTGAAAGAGATTTCATGCCTTGCACGTGAAAAAACCATTTGATTTGCATGTCAATTAGACACATCTAAGCAATGAATTCATCGTTGGCAATATGAGATTTTGCACATTCAATATCACATTGTGGCCATAGTCTACTACAGGACGACACTAATGACATCCTAGAACATGTAATTGGTTGAGGGACAACAAGCAATAGAATAAAGCCAATAGGCATGATAATGGACATCAATCCATCTATGATAGAAACGATTCTAGGTTCATCTTCTTGTTTCATCAAGGTGTATGTGTGTCTAAACCTGAAAAATCTAAACAGAAAACTAAACATTATCTCCACAATACAAAAAATATGAATCTTAAAGTCAATGGAATTTGTATAGTGTTGTCACAATAAAAAAAAGAACTTATATTGCACTTTTAGCCCTATAATTATTAAGTTTAAATAGAACTGAAACAATCTTCGACTTTATACTCATGTTATGGACAATACTAGAGTCACCTAAATCAACAATGACTAGTTGTTGCGACATGGATAACAATTGAGGACGTGTGGACACCTATAATTCCCACAAAAATTCCCTTGTTCTAATGTGGTTGTTGTGTATGGCTGCAAGTGAACATATTTTCCTCAACTTGGAGCTTTTGACAGAACCTAACTAGTAGTAAAAGCTCCAAGTTGAGAAAAAATATGTTCAGTTGCATCCATCCACAACAACCATTTTGGAACAGAGAAATTCTTGTGAGAATTATAGTCGTCCACATATCCTCAATTGTTATAGGTTATCCATGTCACAACAACTAGTCATTGTTGATTTAGGTAACTCTAATCTTGTCCATAGCATGAGTATAAAGTCAAAGATTGTTTTTGTTCTACTCAAACTTAATAATTATAGGGCTAAAAGTGTACTATAAGTGTTTATAAGGCCAAGCTAATACAGATTCTTTGGATGGAGAAAATTTCACATCATCATTAAAAATTAAAATAAAAAATGCACGTCATCAAATTTTAATGATGATGTGGAATTATCTCTTTCGATCTACATGGATCTTCAGGGCTCATTTTGCTGCATCGATCGATCAATCCATCCTATATTAGATCGATCAATCCGTCCTATTGTTATAGGTTTCGTTATTCTTGTATCCTCATTTGGCTGAGTGGATAATTTTGGTTTTCATTTAGGTTTTGGACTGATTTCTTGTCATCCCTCGCATTGTTGAGGCTTTCGTGGGGGGGAAGGCCCTGCCTGAGGGCCTTCCTTGCTAGGAGGGCCCTTGCCCGAAGGCGGGAGCCCGAGGGCAGGCCCCGACCAGCAAGGAAGGCCCGAGGGCTTCGGGCCTTCCCCTACGTAATGCCATAGTGCGAAGGTTTGTTTGTTTTTTTTTTTTCATGTTTTGGCCGTATGGTACGGCTGTACGCGTGGGCCAGTTTTTTTTTTTTTTTTTTTTTTTTTCAGTTTTTTGCTGTTTTTTGTGGTGGAATGTGGATGTGGACAACCAATGACGGGCTGCCACATAGCACATGCACATTCCACCGGAGAGAGGAGAGAGAACGTGCATTCCACCGGAGAGAGGAGAGAGCACGTGCATTCCACCAGAGAGAGAACGTGCATTCCACCGGAGAGAGGAGAGAGAACAACAGATTCCTAGGAGAGAGAAAATTGGATGGACATTATGCTCCTAGAAGTGGTGAGGTGGTCCCAAAATACAAAGGACACCTGAGCACAAGGCATTACGTGGGGGGGAAGGCCCTGCCTGAGGGCCTTCCTTGCTGGGAGGGCCCCTACCCGAGGGCGGGGGCCCGAGGGCAGGCCCCGACCAGCAAGGAAGGCCCGAGGGCTTCAGGCCTTCCCCTACATAATGCCATTGTGCGAAGGTTTTTTTTTTTTTTCTCAGTTTTTTGGCCGTATGGTATGGCCGTACGGTCGTACACGTGGACCAGTTTTTTTTTTTTTTTTTCGATTTTTTGCCGTTTTTTTTCGCAAATTTTTTTACGTTTGTGGTGGAATGTGGATGTGGACAGCCAATGACGGGCTGCCACATAGCACATGCACATTCCACCGGAGAGAGGAGAGAGAACGTGCATTCCACCGGAGAGAAGAAAAAGAAAGTGAATTCCACCGGAGAGAGGAGAGAGAATGACAGATTCCTAGGAGAGAAAAAATTGGATGGACATTATGCTCCTGGAGGTGGTCCCAAAATACAAAGGACACCTGAACACAAGGCATTACCTGAAGTTTTCTGAGTTTAGATGAATAATAATGAGTGGTCTATGAGGTTTTTACAGCCACGGCTGTTTTGAGGGTTCCATCTTTCGCTGGGATTTGCTATTTTGATTTATTGGCTTTGTTGTTGAGGAATGGCTCCTCGCTCGCATCGCTTGTCTTCTACGGAGGATGATAGCCATACTCCCAAGGAGTATATCCCAGAAGAGCAGGAGAAGGAGGAGGATCCAGATGAAATCGTCGTAGTACAGAAAGTTAATGAGGTGGATGAAGACGGCGCAGACTCTGCTTCGGCTTCTTAAACTCAGAATGAACAAGAAGAGGGCAGTGAAAGCTCGTTTTTTTGTTCACATACTCACATGCTCACAACATGCATCATTTAGAAAAATATCTATAGAAATTGTTACGGTTTTTCCTTTTTTCTCCTCATTTGTGTGACTTAATGCAGTCGAGCTTCTAAATATAAGTAGGGATAAGGAGCTTTTCACCAACATACCACTTATGTGACTTTTAACAAAACTTATCATATTTTGTGTTGCAAAATTCGATTTCTTGTATAATTTTTACTATTCCCAAAGAATGAACGTAATGTTTAAACGTATAGTAAACCAGGAGTTATCATCTATCTTGTAGCTCGCATTTTCTCTACACAGTCACGCAAGATCTATTGGACCTTCTACTTAATTCATCACAGAGTTCAAGGGAAATCTTCAAAGAAGGCTAACAGATACTATCAATCCTTCCAACACATTGCTTTTTCCATATGAGATTAAGTCTAGATCCGTAAATCTAGAAGTCTCCAGGAAATCTTCAAAGAGGCCGGTGAGGCATACCGTTTGCTACGTTCTTATCCATCTGCAAATTTTATCATAGATACTCACTCCTTCGATAAATGCAACTAGAAGCTACATATTTTTTATATCATTGAACCTGTAATGTCCTGAGTAAAGTTGCCTCCTGCAATAAATAGGAGTCTAATACAGAGGAATACAATAAACTAATGCTAGCAAACATGAGAAGAAACTCTCAAAGACTTCATGTTGACGCTTCTAACCCTGTTACAGCAACATTTTAGACAATAATGAGGTTTCATCTTCATGATTGGCTTGCGCTGATACTGTTAGCTATTCTGGACGCTTTACCTAATATCATCCAGCCATTATATCATTTCGTTGGGCAGTTTGACATAGATGATTGTATTCTTTGAAAGATGCCTTTATGTATGGTTTGCTACTAGATGAATCCGGGCCTTATCATTGGAGGAATGCCAAAAATTATCATCATAGGTGTTGAATTTAAATTAGTCCTGGCCAACAGAAAGAATATGCTCTCGTGGAAGGAATAGCATGTAGGTTCGCTCTCAGGTGAATTTGCCAAAGAGAAAAATAAATTCGTCGACTGTGGTTTGCTTGTGGATTCTCAAATGCGATCGCAGACACTTTTGCAGGTTCACCATTACCAAAATTTCCAAGTTCTCCATGCAATCATTTCACAATGTAGGACCGCAACACCAGTTGCAAGTTTGCCTATCACCATGAGTTTGCATTTGTAGCCACAGTAACTGTTTAACATTTCGTGATTTTACAAACAGACTCTCAAATGAAAATGTGGGTTTTTTTTTGTTGGCATATGTTGCAGAAGATCAGTGAGATTGTAACAATCACAAATAGATGTAAGGCCGCAGCTAGATCTTTAAAAGTTGTGGAATCACAAAGAAAATATTTTAGCATAGTTGAAAGCCTAATCTATGCAAGAGAATCATGTCTCTTGATATTTGAATATTTAGCTTTGAGAGGTTCTCCCATAAATCAGCGAAAGAGAATTGGATGTCACGGAAGCGAGACTGTTTTGTGTTCTTCTTCTTCTTACTCGCAAACAATTTTCTGTCTTTGTATTTTCTTTTTTGTGCGGAAGCTCCCACAGGATCCCAGACACGTGACTGCACATCACAGAACACATTCTATTCTAGCAATCAAGACACGCAGCACAAGACCAGAGATACACGAAAATAGAACGACTATATTATCAGTTTGGTTTGGAGCAAGATCGTCAGTGTCTCGCTCGTTGGCGGATTGACACTTTGCTCTTACGCTGTGTTGCTCGTTGGCAGACTTTCATGCACAACTATGGTATTTTTTACTTTTTTACTCTATTTGCTACGTCTCTCTCTGTCTCTTGCAGATCTCTGTCAAATTCTCATCATTTGTTATGATCCAGAGAGGATAGTTTATACCTCCACTGTGTGGAGTCTTACAGGATAGCTAAACGTAGAATCACAAGACTAGTTAACGCTAATCAACTAGTTAGTTAGTCTCCGTCGTTGCTATTTGTTTCAGCTGGGCGTGAAGCTCGTTGAGCTGCCAGCTGGCAGAGCGAAAGATTTCTCTTCGTTTGTTTCGTAATCTCCCGTTTGCTTTCGTTCTTTTCATTTCTTTTCGTAGTTTTGTTTTTGCGTCCCTTTGCGATTTGCGGTCCTGGAGGTGTGTTTACAATCCACGAATGATTCGCGAATCGTTCGTGCTTCGAGTCAAAGACACGTTGACTGTCGCAAATTGTTCTCGTTCGACCTTAGTTTCTTGTTCGTACTGCGACAAAGTTGCAGGAGTTCACCAATTCTGACACTCTCTCTTGAATCCTGCAGCTTTGTTCATTTAATCCAATTGTCTTTCTTTGCTTGGCAAAGAGTGGCTTGTTGAGCGGTTTCGTGAGGAGATCTGCAATCATACTTTCTGATTTTATGAATTGGACTTGAAGCTCTCCTTTCGAGATCAGATCTCGAATGTGATGGTACTTCAGAGGTATGTGCTTCGTCTTTGAATGGAAGACAGGATCATGAGACATATAGATGGCACTTTGAGAGTCCATCATCATCGTGCTTGGCCCCTCTTGTGGTATCCCGATTGCCTCCAACATCATTTGTAGTCACACTACCTCATTCGCCACCTTCGAGGCTGCGACATACTCAACTTCGCAAGAGAATTGAGCTACCGAGGTTTTCTTTTTGCATATCCAGCTGATTGCATATCCACAGGCTATTGTACATCTTCCAGTAATGGACTTGCTGTCATCTTTGCAGCTTGACCAGCTCGCATCACTGCAGTGATGTAGCTCGAATCCTTTCTGTCATCTTTGCAGCTTGACCAGCTCGCATCACTGCAGTGATGTAGCTCGAATCCTTTCTCTTTGTTTCTAGTTCTGTAGGTTAATCCAATATTCTGGGTACCCTTCATATACTTTAGGATTCGTATGGCCATTTTCCAATGTGCTAGACCAGGATTGGAACAGAATTGGCTCAATGCGTAAACATAGAAGGCCAGATCCGGTTTGGTACAGATTGTCAAGTACATCAGACTACCGATTAAGTTCTGGTAGGGTATACCTGCCATCTTCTGTTCCTCCTCTTTTATTTTTGGGCAATCTGTTATGATCCAGAGAGGATAGTTTATACCTCCACTGCGTGGAGTCTTACAGGATAGCTAAATGTAGAATCACAAGACTAGTTCACGCTAATCAACTAGTTAGTTAGTCTTCATCATTGCTATTCGTTTTAGCTGGGCATGAAGCCCGTTGAGTTGTCAGCTGGTAGCACGAAAGATTTCTCTTTGTTTGTTTCGTAATCTCTCTTTTGCTTTCGTTCTTTTCGTAGTTTTCGTTTTTGCGTCCCTTTGCGGTTTGCGGTCTTGGAGGTGTGTTTACGATCCACGAATGATTCGCGAATCGTTCGTGCGTCGAGTCAAAGACACGTTGACTGTCGCGAATTGTTCTCGTTCAACCTTCGTTTCTTGTTCGTACTGCGACAAAGTTGTAGGAGTTCACCAATTCTGACACTGGACTGGTGAACGTAACAATCTTATGTATTATATAACGGACCAGGGTGGCCCGTTACCTGACGTTATTTAGTTGGGGTGGCCCTCTTGTTATGGTTTTAATGCCGTATAAAAGTATATATACGGTTTTATTTAGAAATCGATCGACGTGACACTCGCGATGTGTCTTCTTCTTATGTCTTGCTGCCTTCTCTACCATTTTCACTCTCTCGTTCACTCTCTTGCGATGGCGTTGTTTCTGTTAGGAGTTTCTGTCTACTTTGATTCTCTCGTGATGGCGCAGTTTCTGTTACCAGTTTGTATTGCGATTGATGAAGATGCTGCGTAGATAATGGAGTATTTCCATTGTTTGGTGTTTTTGCAGGGTGTTCATGGATGTTTTGTGTTTGTTCTCTTTGTGTTTAGGCTGCTCATTATAGATGAGGAGAATGGCTTGGTGGAAGACGTTTCTGATTCTAGTTTGTCTCTTGCTTGTGTTCATGTTGATGCTCTGAAGCAGGGTTTCCGTCCTCTTGAAGATTCTGAGCTTGCCATTGTGGAGAACAGAGGTAATAAAAGGTCGCTATCTTCTGATAGATGGGCAAGAAACAGATTTAATGACTGGCGTATTGTAATGGGCTTAGATACAGGTCTGTCTATTGAGGATTTGTTTGAATGTGATGTTAAGACTTTGCTTGAGCTTCTAGTTTCTTTCTTTCTGCAAGTCCAAATGTTGGCTAATTCTGACGAATCCCCAAGATTTGAAATGTGTTCTGATCATATGGGAAGGTTTGTCAGATTTGATGAAAGGTCTTCCAAAAACCATAAAGTTGATTTGGCTCATTGTAAACTAGAGAGGATGAGACAACCTGTGTGTTATTATCTTCATGATGTTGTTTCTACCTTTGATGTCTATTTTACACATTTGCCAAAGATGCAGCTGATGGTTGTTTGCATCCATTTTTTCTTCGTGCTATAGATGGAGCTCGTCAGGATCCTGCTGTGGTAAGGCTTTTTGTGTATTTGTCTGATTATTTGTTCTGATGTTTTGTTTTCTTCATTTTGTGTATTACTTTTGTAATTGTTGGTTTTTTGTGCAGTGGTTTTCAAAAGCTAGAGTGGGTTTGAAGACTATTGCAAGGTGGATGAAAGTTATGGTGAAAGATAGTCCTGGTTGTGACTTAGGAGTGATTTCTAATAAGAGTGCACGGGTAACAGTTGTAAAAAGGTTGAATTCTATGGGTGTGCCAGCTAAAATTGGTATGAAGCTGACTAGCCACTTGTTTGTATTTTTTAAATTTGATGTATAAAATACCGTATAAATGTACTGTATAATAAAACTAAATTGCAGGTTTGGTATAGGTTTGGGGGGTGGCACGTTCTGGATTATTAAGCAACCTATTCTTAATACATAAACGGCCACCCCTGCTAATAACGTTATTTTAGAATAACGTGATAGAAAGACAGATAGAGACTGCTGCAAAGTGTCAATGTCCAATCCGTAGAGCTATCTTTGACTAAGTTGGTTGAAGCTGTTTCTTTAAAAAACGAAGGATTGTTTTTTAAAATTGAACATGGTTTGTCAAAATGTGGGATATATAAGCTTGCCATCAAAATGTGCATATGCATTATGATTGATTCACCCTTTTTAAATTAATGTACTAAAGTTTGTTACCAATGCATGAGTAAAGAGCATTTTCCTAAATGAAAGTGAGTAGCTTGGTGTAACTAAGCCAAGCTAAAGTTAAATGGTTAATCACTCAATAAAAAAAAGCTTAAGTGAATTTCAAAAGCAATGACAATGTTTCAAGCCAAAATAACAAGGCTAGTTCTCTTGATTTCATGTGATGCAAAGAAAATGAACCATGTAATAGGAAAAAAAGCAAAACAAAGTGTTCAATGTTAGTGTAGATGTTGTTCCAAAACACTTAGCTATTAATATGTGAGATTCTTGGCCATCTCACTCTTCATCTAACTCCAACATGGGGCACATCCTTGATATTGCTCTATTTAGAGCTTTCATGCTCCAAAAATTTATTCGCTTGCACATGGCAACACAGTTGGTCATTGTCAACATGAAAAAGCCTTCAATATACCAAGTGCACTTACAAAGAAAATGTAACTTTTTTTTGCTTCGCACTTTTTACCTTCGATTTCTAACTAATGTGACCAAACTCTAAGTAAAATTATGTAAGTGCAGGTGGGTAAATGAGTACCTTTCATTAGCTATTGTTGGGGGTATTCCCATGTAAATAAATAAATGGGTCGAAAAAATAAAATAAATTGCAAAGGTCGTGGCATCTTGCGTGTGTAAGCCCATGGCCCAATGAGCACTTGTAAATAATTATTTTGGAATAAACTTGACTTTGAGTCATGTAATTAAAATAATGTTAAGAGGCCAAAGTTTAAGCTTAAGTTTCTAAGTTTTGTAAACTAGTCAAAGTCAAATGGTGATAGGTGAGGTGTGATTCTTCCTACATCATAGATTAGTTTGTGCTTATTGTGAAGGGTGTGGATTTCAATCCCACCTTCTTGCAAGTAGCCAATAGGAAGCAAGGGGCAAGGGCCATCCCAAAGATAAAAAGGCACCATTTGTAACCATTTTCCATGCTTAGTGAGAGGAGGAGACTCTACTATTTTTTAGAGCCAAAGCATCCTCATTTGCTAATACCTCATGCTAATGCTATTGTTGTGTTTTCTACTTGTGTTTCATTTCATTGTTCTTGTTTTAATTAGTTATGGCTTTTCCATTAGCATGCACATTGAGCATTTGAGCTAACCTCCATCTCACCTCTCTCTCTTTTTCCTCTCCTCTTCCTCTTTTCACCCTCAATCATGATGAATGCTTGTGTTTAGAGTTAATTGAAGTAGTGTTAAGGTGGTATTAAAGTAGAGTTAGAATAGCATCTAAACTAGCAACTAAGTATAGTTAGGAACCTATCTTGTGTTTTAACCCTTCTTGACAAGTGGAGGGCTACTCACCAACTATCCTACACTCCTTACAATGTGTCGTTGCCAGGGATAAGCTATCGCTAACTAGTTGTAGTTGTTCTTTTAGTTGCTTTTGCTTTTTAGTGTGTTTTAGGTGGATTTCGGGGTAAAGTTAGCTTGTTTTATGTGTTGTTTGGTGATTGGACTATTGAGAGCTAGCGGCGGAGGTGTGGAAGGGTAGTGGAGATCCAAAACTACCTTTAAGGGCTTTGCATCCCATCACAAATCTTAAAAACCATTAAAAAACGTTCAAATCTATTTTTGGAGGGAAAAAGTGAGCAAAAACTACTCCAGACCTTATTTTTCAAAATCCCCTAAAAACTAACCTTTGCATGACTGGCAGCAGCTCCAGAGTACTGTCCTAGACCTACATAAAAGCCTCTGAAGCTTACTTTCCAACATATTTGGAAAAAATAGAGAAAACCCCATTAAAAAATCCCTTGTAAAAATAAAAATAAAAACAATCAAAACTTAAAACTAATCTTCGCAGAGCTTTCTGAAGTTTTGTCTCACTAAGACAAGGACACAAAGAAGCATGCAGATGTTAGATCCCAAAGAAAGTGTCTTTGCGAAGGTTCCCAAGATCAGAAAGGCGGGAAAAATAGGCTGAACCCTAGCAGACATGCAGCCGTATCTGGAGCTGGGTGGCTTCCCAGACGAACCTCAAACATTTGAGGAAAGCTATTGATGGACCAAATAAAGATCATTGGATTCAAGCAATGGAGGACGAAATGTCATCGATGTATAAGAACAATGTAAGGACACTTGCACCTGTACCTGATGGAAGAAGACCAGTTAAATGCAAGTGGATCTACAAGATCAAAACAGGTCCTGGTGGAGATAACATGAGATACAAAGCAAGGTTGATTGCGAAAGTTTTTTTCACATAAATATGGGATCTACTACACTGATACTTTCTCACCAGTAGTTAAACACACATCAATTCGCTTGTTATTCTCTTATGCAGTCGCTCATGATCTCAAAATCCATATTGTGGATGAAAAAACTACTTTTTTGCATGCAGAATTAATTAGAAATCATAGTTAATCTGATATACATTTTATGTAAGCTCTAAATGTGATACTTTAATCAGTGTACAGTTAATTAGATTTGTTGTATTCAGTTGTGTTCGGGACGTGACCCATTAGGATATATTGATTGGGCACTGATCCCGTAGTCGGCTATTTGGGTTAGCTGAGTAGCTACACATAGGAAGAATTAGCCTGTACATAGTTATTTACAGTACTTGCTATATTTGGGGGCATGTCCCAAGTTTGTCGGTCAAATTTGGCCATATTGGGCCCAACCTTAGTTTGATAGGTGGTAGGCCAATTTTAAGACACCAACCTTTTCATGCAGTTTATGAATACTCTATATGTATAGTGTTTCTTTGTAATCTATCAACTTTTGTTGTGCCATCTTTGAGAGCTTGTGAGGAGTGGCTATGGTGTTTGTGTGTTGTGATCTGCATACTACACTAGATTCTATCGAAATTTTAACTTGGTATCAGAGCTACAGGGTGTTGCGGGCCTGCACGATCCGGTGGAGCTATGGGATAGCGTCTTTCACCAAGAGAAATAGCACTCAGAGCGTCTCAGGAGAGAGGACTCCATACAGGGTATCGGCAGTCCGGATGGCAGAAGACAACAAAGTTCCTTCGATCGGAGCTTCAGGGAAGATCAGAACGATCGTCGTAGGTGGATTCTAGGAAGAATTCACAAAAAAACTTGCAGTTCCGATGATTTCGGGGAAATCGTTGATGATGGCTAAGTAATTGACTATGTAGGCAGCCGGTTGAAGCAATTGGATTTGCAAGAGAGCTGTAAAGGACAGTGTTACACAGCCAGGGCAATTTACAGGGTCAGATTGGGTGGAAAACTAAGAAAATTTTGGAAATTTCGGGTTTTGTGGGGTGTTGGTGGTTTTCTCAGAAAATCAACCTTACATACTGTAAATTGCATCGGATGCCTTGAGGTAGGGCGACCTCTGTGAAGCAGGTAGCTGCAAGAAGAAATCTCAGAAAGAGATTTACAAAAGCCCAAGAATCTCTCTATTTTCATGGACTAGGGTTTACAGCTGAATAAGTCTAGATCTTTCACCATAGAGAACCAATTTGAGTGCTGTAAAAGCATGAGGTAGGGTGCCCTAGTACTAAAATTGTGTTGGCAAAGGGCCGTGCTTGGCCGCAGATCAGAGGAGGAGACAAGTCAATGTCTAGCAGGCAGCCAAAGAAACCCTTGACATAGCTTGATGTCAGTAAGGAGGGGGAGAGATGAAGGAGGAGGCCGCGACAGCGCGCACATCGAATCAGAAGGTGCGGTAGCAGCCATAAGGCTCCAGCGGTCGGAGGACCTATGATGGGCGCGCATGAGCAGATAGGGCCGTGGGATCGTGATCTGGAGCAATGGACGTTTAGATCACAGGTTGGAGAATCGATTATGAGCCATTCGATTGAAAATACCCATTGCATTGAGGTGAAGAGGGCTCGAAGGGCAGAGAAGTGCAAAGGGCACTTCATTCTCTTTAAAAATCTTCACATTAAAATGATTGAAGGGACCCAAAGGGCAAGAAATGTTCTTTCTTCATTAAAAAATTTTAGAATGAAAATTCAGTTCATTTTGCAAGCTATTTTTGGTTTTTGGACTATCTTTAGCTAGAGGGAACTTTTCTTGGCCATCCTTGGGCCAAAATGACCCCTGAAACTAGCTGCTCAGACCAGTAGACAGAGCGATGTCACAGAGTAGGGAGAAATGCGGGAGTTTTCGTTACCATTCTATCGAGCAGAGTGCGAGTGACCTAGTGATGGGCCACATTTTCTATTTGGGTACCGTAGGGCCAAATTTGGGGCAATTTTTGGCTGGTGAAACCTGCTACAGGGCAATACAATGAGGCATAATTACTTTGAAATCATTATTACTTACTCTTGACAGGGTAACAAGGTGTTTGGAAGTGGTAAATGCAGCACGGGGGCGAATGGTAGCAGAATTGTGTAGAGAAAGCTAATTTTGGCAATGAAAGTGCAGTTTGGGGGCGTGACTACTCATGATTGGCGACAATTTTGAGAGGGTGAGCAATCACAGGTGAGAGGTAGGCATGGTATGCCAATTACGGGTGGAAAATTCTTGTGATCAGGTTCAACTCTTGGGGTTCGAACCAACCAACATCAAGTGGCATTTTGGAGGAACGCTCTCACAAGCATAATCGACAGTGGCATCGTCGAGTCAGGTGATAGCTGCATTGACACATGCATCTGTAGCTTGGAAATTTCTCATTTGGAGGGAAATATAGGCTGGCTTGGAGGTACACACATATTGGCAGTCACATGTGATTGAAGTGCGAGGTGGTGCCAGTTGGAAGCCATTGGACTGGATAGCGGACTTGCATTGGATGAGCTATGTGTGGGACACGTAGAGGATGAAGAACGGGTCAATAATCACACTTTGGATGCTCTTGGAGAGTAGTGAATGTGATGATTTTGCGGTTTTGCAGTTGGTAAGTCAATTTTGATCAAGTCATTTTAGTTGTGAAGCAGTGTATCAGGTTTGTCATCGAGGAGATACACTTCAACTGCCATATTAGGATTGCATCAGGGATGCAGATTCCAGTGATGATAGGGTGCAGATCATTTGGTTTGGGCCATGGAAGGTCTTACAGGTTCACTTGGAGAAATATTGGCATGCACAGTCATGTGAGGGACTTGATGGTGGCTTTGGAGTTCACCTCTCAGTGTATTCTCAAGGAGTGGTTTGGAATCATTCACAAGAGCAGCTTGGAGCTAGTTTGGGGGAATACATGTGGGCACTACAGGGATGATGTTCAGATCTTTGTGATCAGGGATGGCATTGGGATACTTGGTAGGGATAGAACTGCAAGATGACATGGGATGATCATCAGGGGGCAGTTATTTCATATTGGACTTGAGTTAGCACTTACATGGGTGATTCATGATGGAATCAGGACACTACAAATGCAAATGGGCAAAGTGTGAAGCTTTGAGAGCCAGCTCTAGGTTGGAGAGCTGATGGAGATCGGATATGGTGTGATCAGAGGGCAAATACTATGGTGAGTGTTTTGCTAGCGATCTACTGTAGGGGACATATGTCATTTGATGTATGGACGATGTTCTTCAGCTGATGCATCATGTTGTGACCTAGGGACGGGTCATGCCTACTTGGAGGTAGGTGGCATGGAGTGTTCCTGGGGTGGTACATATTTCGAGGGCATGGAGTGCATTAGGGGTGATGTAGATCCAACATGCCCATGGTTGTGAGCCGACAAGGATGGAGATGGTTGCTCAGGGAGTGACAACTAATACTTTGGCGAGTGATCAGGTGAGATGCATGGTTATATGCACAGTGATCTCCAGGTTGGTGTCACATGTTGTTTCTATCCATCATTATTTGGTAAGCAGGATGCAGCATTTGGTCAGATCCAGTTGGAGTCTAGTTGCACTACAGGTGGACAGATTCTTGGGGAGCTATCAGCGAGTAATGGATACTTGGTGATCAAATGGTACAGGGTACAGGATTCTGGAGCTATTCTCCCAGATATGCTATGGATCGTAGGTGAGTTATTCATCACGATAGTGGATCTAGTTTGCATTTGCTTTGGTTTGGATTGACATGATGGATGTGTAGGGAGATAGGCTCTTTGGTGGGAGGTCTATATACTAGTCAAATCAGAGTTGGCAACGTCAAGCATGGGAAGTTGAGCCTGCATGAGATGTAGGAGAGGCAAATCATCATTAATATGTTTGGGAGATGGGCAAGCTACTCAGGTATAGTCTATGGTGAGTTTTGCGTACATTCATTCATTGAGTCCTTGGTAGACTCTTATGCTTAGAGCATGGGGAATGGATGGGGATAAGCTTTCAGGGCATATTGGACAGTTGGATATGCTTGGACGTGAGGGCATCTTGGTTACAGGTGCGGGCCATGGTTGTGGACTTGATTTGGAGACCAGTGGTGTCGCAGCGGATCTACAAGTGACACATGTGTTGGTATGACAGAATACCACTTATGGGCAGGACTTGGTCATGTATTTGATGCTTTGTCATTCGTGTTGGTTTGCATGAGTGTGTGTGGGCTTGCATGTTACCTTGTCACGAGATTCTAGATCTAAGTCGGAGTTGTATGTGGTTGTGCATTTGCTACGTCAGGAAAAAGTAGTCATTGTATGCTCGTTGACTTGTCGTTATGTCTACTAGCTGTTTATCCGGTGAGGGTACAATCTTATGGTGGTAGTAAGATTTCCTCAGGTTGAGCCTCGATTGCTTATGTATGTCAGCTTTACAGGTCTGTGCTTGTAAGTGTCTGATAGGATGTCAGCCTAGCTAGATGAAGGATGTAAGTCTCATGGTAGCAGTGGGATTTCCTCAGTTTGAGCCATGTCGCTCATGTGGTCCACCTGTGTTTCAAGTTGGATGGGGACGAGTCAGTTGGTCGAGAGTATGGTAGACTCTCTGTATGAGCATTGTGTTTACATG
Source organism: Diphasiastrum complanatum (assembly GCA_029204225.1). Taxonomy (NCBI): domain Eukaryota; kingdom Viridiplantae; phylum Streptophyta; class Lycopodiopsida; order Lycopodiales; family Lycopodiaceae; genus Diphasiastrum; species Diphasiastrum complanatum. The sequence goes on along the minus strand of CM055092.1, from coordinate 55,604,759 downwards.
ATACTTTGTGAGTCAAACTTGGTGATTTGTTGGTGTGCTTGAGTGTGAGTCAAGTACAGAGTAGCAGGACATGCATAACGTCTTTTGGACACTCCAGACATTGCTACAAATTATTGTTTTTCACTCTTATCACATTTGAGCTTAAGGGAGAGAGATAAAAATTAGAGTTAATCTGATATACATTTTATGTAAGCTCTAAATGTGATACTGTAATTAGTGTACAATTAATTAGATTTGCTGTATTCAGTTGTGTTTGGGACGTGACCCGTTAGGATATACTAATCGGGCACTGATCCCATAGCCGAATACTTGGGTTAGCCGAGTAGCCACACATAGGAAGAATTAGCATGTACAGAGGTATTTACAGTACTTGCTATACTTGGGGGCATGTCCCAAGTTTGTCGGTCGAATTTGGCCATATTGGGCCCGTTTGACAAGTGGTATGCCAATTTTAAGACACCTGCCTTTTCATGCAGTTTGTGAATACTCTATATGTACAATGTTTCTTTGTAATCTTTTAGCTTTTGTTCTGCCATCTTTGAGAGCTTGTGAGGAGTGGTTATGGTGATTGTGTGATGTGATCTGCATACTGCACTAGATTCTATCAAAATTTCAACTGAATTAGAAGAAGATTTATTCATGGATCAACCACTTGATTTTATAAGCCAAGAATATCTAGATTTCAGATGTCACATGAATAAAAGCATCTATGGTTTGAAACAAGTAGCCAGACAATGGTATAGAAAGAAAGATGGAGCACTACATTATTTAGGCTTCGAACCTTTATTTGCTGAGTCACATGTCTATATCAAACATGTCAAAAGAGAAATTATCATTCTAGCTATTTATGTAGATGAAACGCTTATCTTCTCAAGAAATGATAAGTTAATTTCAGATGTCAAAAGAGACATTTATGGAATATTTGAGATCACTGACCTACGAGAAGCAAAAATCTATCTAGGCTTATATATCAAAAGAGACTTTGAAGGTGGCAAGTTGTATCTTCACCAACAAAAGTATACTCGGAAAATCATCGAAGATTTTAACATGCTTGAATGCAAAGGTGTGCATACTCCCATGATACCTGAAACAATACTGAGTAAGACAGATTGTCCGCAGACTCTCAAAGAAGAGAAACGAATGGCCAATACACCCTATTGAATGTTGATTGGATCATTGTTGTATCTTGTAGACAACACCAGACCTGATATAGCATTTGTAGTATATAGGCTAAGCCAATCTAATTAGAACCCAGGATCATTACATTGAAAGATAGCAAAAAGAGTAGTACAATATCTCCAAGAATCGAAAGACTATGGACTGTGTTATTTGAAGGAAGTTGGATTTTGGATCGAATCTTATAGTGACGCAAGCTGGACATCCATGAAGGATGATAGCAAAAGTGTTTCAAGAGGTTGTACTCTAGCATCTGGCGTAGCCATACTTTGGATAAGCAAGCACAACAGTAGCTCAATCTTTGTGTGAGGCCAAATATGTAGCAGCAGCTAAGATGGCAAACAAAATAATTTGGATCAAACAAACGTTGGAAGGATTTGATGAAACTATTTCTGAACCTTACATCTTACTAATGGATAACACTTTAACTATCTATCTTACAAAAGATCTTGTGTTTCATTCGAAAATGAAACATATAGCTATCAAATATCATGTTATTTGGGACTTAGTCGAAAAAAAGATTTTTTTTGAAGATAGTCTTCACACCTATAGAGGAAATGACAGCTGATATCTTTACAAAGCCACTCAGTAAAGCTTTGTTCGAGAAGCAGCGAAGAAAATTGGGATTAATCCAATTGCCCACTTTGAGAGGGAGTTGTAGAACACCTCAACAGAAATCTCGGATCTACCAACAAAGTGCACAGTCTAATTGACAAAGGCTGAGAAACTCGAACTCAAATTCGAAACCGAACTCAAAACATTTTTATTCTTATTCAAACTCAAACTCAAAACGAACTCGACAGATAAATTGTCTTGAACAATAAATTGTCTTGACAGATAAACCATCTCGATAGATAAACTGTCTCGAACAATAAATTGTCTTTTCAAGTCTGGAAACAGATTGTTGTTGAATATCAATCATCTTAATGGTTAGATCGACTATTACAGAAAGAAGAAGACCAAAAGACCTATCCTGTAACAATATAAATACATGTGCACTTACTCATTGTAAAAAAACAAGACAACAAGAGATGTATACAGAAGAATCAGAATCAAAATTATAAAAATTTGATTGATCAAAGTTTACAATATATGATTTTATCAGTTGTTTCCGATTATCTAAAATTGTCTATCACACTCACACATATGTCTCCTATATCTGCAAGCTTTATTCAATCAAAGTAGAAAATGCTCTATTAGTACATAGACTAGAATCAGACACGATTGAAGACATTGATATTAGTTTGATTTATTCAAACTTTCATCGTGTTCTCTGAAGGAGAATTTCTAGTATTTTTCCTACACACAAGAGCCCTTATATTGTGCAGGAGGCTATGAAGGAACTAACAATGTCCTCCAAGTGGAGGCATCATGGGAAAGTGAGCAACATAACATCTCATTGCCAATCAGGCACAAGAGATATGAGGACGAAGCTATGGTAGTAGATGGAGGATCGGGCGTCAACTTGATATCCACTACTTTGTATCAGAAATGGGGTTTGCAAGGGTTGAAGCCAGCAAGATTCGCCATCAAGCTAGCAAAAATTGTGGTTGAAGACATTCCGGTAAAGATAGGGAGAGTGCAGTTCGTAATCACCTTCGTGGTGATGGAAATCTCAAAATCCCCTTTCACTTATTGCATTTTACTTGGAAGACCTTGGTTGAGAGTCATGCAAGTGATTCACAACTGGAAAACCGGAAAACTCACCTTTGAAAAAAGAGAGCATGCTATAAAGGTAGATCCAACCACATGAGCGGTGAAACCGATCACACCTAGAGCTAATGACAAATTGTCCACCACTGATCACACAATTGATGGCCCAAGGCAAGCCAAGGGGGGTCATTATGATTTTGAAACAGATATTTTGAGATGGACGGATGCATTAGCAATAGTTGACTGTATGGCTGGGCATGCATGCCAAAACCCAACACATCTTCACCCAAGGGATATAGCATGGACACACCGATTACTTTTGGGGTGAATATAATTAATATAGCATGGCTATCAACGGAATCTATTGATAATCTTGTGGATGACGATTTAGTCCCTTGGCAACATGCTTTTATCTACAACAAGGAAGTTGAGATGACTGATGAATAGGTCCTGCAGCATATGGACCCAGATCGACATGCAGGTTTGAGGAAAGTACTAGCTCAACTTCCACAAAAATCACCAATGGCTAAGGATTTCAAAGTAGAACCGCCCAAGGCACCTATCAATAAGAAGCATCAGCTAAAGCAGTTGTTAGCAACAAAGTAAAATCAAAGTAAAATAAAACACCGTGGCAAGTGTATTATAGGCCCACTGTGAGTACTTGTTAATAAACTCCTACCATGGCATGTGTGTTATAAGTCCATGGGTAGAAACTTAATTAAATTCTAAACTTCTAAGTTAGAAAACTTAACTTAGAGAACTTAAACTTAGAAACTTAAGCTTAGAAAATAAAAGATTCTAAGTTATCTTGAGTTCTAAGTTTAGAGTCTTAGGCTTTCTAAGTTAGAAGTCGAGAAGTTTAGAAGTCTTAGAATTGCAAGTTTTAGAAAATAACCCATAAGTTAGTAGAAGCTTATGGAAGGCCCTTCTTGCTATAAGAAGAGAGGCATTTCCTGTGAAAAATTGTCAACTAGTAGTATTTTCCTAACTTGAGATTTTGTAGGCCTATGGCCAAATAAAAGTTAGAGATAGGTTCATACATGTATGTAGAGGCCCAAAGTATGTGTACACTACTTTTGAGGTCACATTAATTAGAGGAGGTCGAGTGTGGAGCTCTTCTATTGGCTCATAATTTGGTGCATTCCTATTTGACCAAATTTCTAGGTATATGGGTGAATCCTATTGGACCCCAATTTTAGCCTATCATAAGACAAGTGGCCAAGAGGCACTATGGCTGCTATAAATAGCCATCTCCACGAGTATGTACATATCTCATTTTCATTCTATTGAATGAATGTTATGCTCTTTGAAGATCCATCTTCTTCTCTCTCACTTTTTTGTTCATATCTTGCATTCTAGCCACTAGAATTGTGATTTCTTTGTTGCTATGGCTTCACACGTGTGAAATGCAGGTTGTAGGCTCTGAAGTACGGACAGGGACAGCAAGTTTCTGTTTGTGGAAGCTTATGATCAGATTTTGATGTTTAGTTGATGTTTAGTATGCTTAACATCACAATTTCTATCATTTTTTCAATCTAGATGTGCATAACTTCCATGGCCAAGATCTTTATGAAACTTTAGCATCTTTTGGATCTGAGTTTTTCACATGGTATCAGAGCATTAGGCGGCCAAATGTGCAGGTTTTGCCAGATTTAGAAGAGATTTGTGGGCGAGTTTGCTTTTGTAGCATTCCAATCAAGTTTCTAGCTAAAAATCTTGTTGATTTATGTGTAGAAATTGGATCTTTGTGATCAAAACATCATTTGTATGCATTTCAATTGAAGTAGGGCGAATTCCCTCTGTACTTATCAGAATAAGGAGACAAAAATTGTTTTGGAAAGAGGGAGATGCAAGATCCAACAAGATCCTATTAGTTTTCCATTCTAGCATATAGTTTTTTGATTCAATTTCTTGCTTCTTCATGTCAAAAACTTCAAAATTGATGTAACCCTCTGATTTTCAGTTTGCTGAATGATTCAAGAGTGTATTTCAATCTTAGGAGTGAGGGAAAAGCAAGTATATTGAGGTTTGGTCTTGGTTTGATCAAGAAATCATAAAACTAGTGGCTAAAATTAAGGAAAAAGTGAGGAAAAGAGAGAAAAAGTAAGGTTTTAGGTTCCAAATCTTTGTGATTTCTTCTTGTGTTTCATTTGTTGATTCAAGAGAGTGCTTAGTGCATTGGAACAGGTCAAAGATCAGAGATCAATCATTGCAACATGGCTACAAATGGAGGCTACATGTTGGAAAGCAATGATAGGCTTACCTCCCTCAACTATTCTACTTGGAAAGTAAGGATGGAGTCTTTGCTTGAGATGAATGAGTTGATGGATATTGTTGTAGGTGTGGAGGAGAGACCTTTGGCACCTCAAGAACAATTGAGGTATGACAAGAGGGCAAAGAAAGCCCTTCACATGATCAAGATGAATGTGACAAATGAGCTTATCAAAGAGGTTGGTAAGTGCACATCATCTAGTGAAGCTTGGGAAGCCTTGAAGAAGGTTTATGAATCCAAGTCTACTTCTAGAGTGTTGACTTTAAGAAGGCAAATCTTTTCTTGTATGCAAAAGAAGAGTGAGAATGGACATGCTTTTGTTTTGAGAGTTAAAGCATTGAATGATGAGTTAGCATGCATTAATGATGGCATAAATAATGAGGAGCTTGTTCAAGTGATTCTCAATGGCTTGTTGGATGATCATGCTAATCTTGTTCAAAGTTATGCTATCCAAAAATGTTTACCAAGTGTTGGAGACTTGCAAGAGGTCTTGTTGGCTGAAGAATTCAGGTTGCAAGCAAGAGTGGGAGCATCTTCTACATCTCAAGGAGGAGAAGAGGAGGCAATGTTCTCTAAAGGCAAGTTCAAGGGCAAAGGTAAAAGCAATTGGTCTAAAGGGCAAGACCAAGGTGAGCACTCTACTTTTGGCAAAAAGAAGGATAGATCTAAGCTAAAATGTTTCTATTGTGGAGTCAAAGGGCATTTTGCTAGTGATTGTTTTAAGAAAAAGAGGGATCAAGGGGAAAAGCAAACCAATCTAACTATTGATGAGGGTGGGGATGAGCTTCTTTCAAATGATGCTTTTGTTATGTCATCTTGCTTGTTGGCTAATCATGGAGACATTGATCCTTGGTGGATTGATAGTGGAGCCACTTCTCATATGACATATCATAAAGAGTATTTTTCATCTTTAATGGCATTTGATGGTGATAGGAAGGTAATCTATACCGCAAATGATGGTGAGTGTGCAATCAAGGGGATTGGCACAATTCCTATTTCACTTTCTACAAATAGGAATATAGAATTGAAAGATGTTTTGCTCATTCCATCCATTACCAAGAACTTACTTAGTGTAAGCCAAATGCTTGACAAAGGATTCAAAGTTGAGTTTGATGGTGATGCTTGCTTGATCAAAAAGGGGTGTAGTATCATTGCAAAAGGGAAAAGGCAAGGGAAATTGTTCAAGCTTGATGCATGTGTTGTTGCTAACCAAGTTGGATGCATGGCAAATGAACAAATGTCAATTCAAGAGGTATGGCATAAAAGGATGGGACATCTCAACTACAAGGCCTTGGAGGTAATAGCCAAAAAGGAGGTAGTAAGGGGACTTCCCAAGTCTCTTACTTGCTTGAATCATGTTTGTGAAGAATGTGCTTTGTCTAAATCACATAGATTGCCATATACTAGATCTATATCTAGATCTAAGATGCCTTTTTCTCTCTTGCATTCGGATATTCATGGTGTTACTACAATTAGCAATGGAGGTGCTAAGATGTATGTAACTTTCATTGATGATTTTAGTAGATTTTGTTGGGTTTATCTACTAAAGAGCAAGGATGAGGTGTTTGATGTGTTTGTCAAGTTCAAAGTTGCTATTGAGACTCAATTTACAACCAAAATCAAATGCTTGAGGAGCGACAATGGTGGTGAATACATTTCTAACAAATTCAAAGCCTTTTGCGATGAGCATGGGATCAAGAGGGAGTACACATGTCCAAGAACACCACAACAAAATGGAGTGGCCGAGAGGAAGAATAGAACCTTGTGTGAGAGTGCAAAGGCAATGAGATTGAATGCTAATCTTCCTAAACCTTTTTGGAGTGATGCTTTGTTGTGTGCAAATTTCCTATGCAATAGATGGCCAAGTGTTGTATTGGAAGGAAAAACCCCTTTTGAAGCTTTGTTTGGTACGAAGCCTAATGTCAAGTTTCTAAGAACTTTTGGATGCATTTGCTACTTCAACATTACTCTTGATGATAGAACTAAGGAGGATCCATCTTCAAGAAAGGGCATTTTTGTTGGTTATAGTGAAGTAAGCAAAGCATATAGGATTTATGTTCCTTCAATCAAGAAAGTGTTCACAAGTAGGGATGTCATTTTTGATGAAAGTAACATTCCAAAAGTTGTTTCAAGTGATGATGGTGTTGTTGCAACTAATGTGCTTGATGACAATGGAGTTGATGACACATTGGATGTGGATGTTGAAGAAGCCTCTTCAAGTCAAATTCCAAGGAGAACTCCAAGGCATAAAGTGAAACCCTCAAGGCTCACTTATGATGGCAAAGGTAAGCAAGTGGTGGATGGATCCAACTATGCTTTCCTAACTTCTTTTGATGTACCTTCATGTGTAGATGAAGCAAGGCAAGAAGAGGAATGGATCCAAGCAATGGATCTTGAGTTTGAAGCACTTATGAAGAACAACACATGGAGATTGGTGGAGCTTCCAAAGGGCAAAAGTGCAATTGGATGCAAATGGATCTTCAAGGTAAAGACAAATCAAGATGGATCTATCAACAAGTTGAAGGCAAGGTTGGTGGCTAAAGGTTATGCTCAAGAGCATGGCATTGACTATGAGGAAACCTTTGCACCCGTGGCAAAGATGGTGAGCATAAGAGTAATCATTTCCCTTGCAACTCTTTATGGATGGGATCTTTGGCAATTAGACATTTCTAATGCTTTCTTGAATGGTGATCTTGAAGAGGAAGTCTACATGGAGCAACCCGAGAGCTATGTTTCTCATAGCAAGCCTAATCATGTGTGTTTTCTACAAAAAAGTTTGTATGGTCTTAAGCAAGCACCAAGGAGTTGGTATGCTAGGCTTAACTCTTTTCTACTTTCTCAAAACTTCACTATGAGTGAGTATGATCATTCACTTTACTTTAGAATTAGTGCTAATGATGTTACAATCCTTCTAATTTATGTGGATGACATTATTTTAAGTGGAGGGAACAAGGAAGATATAGAAGATATCAAGAAAGCACTAAAAAAGGAATTTGAAGTGCATGATCTTGGTCTTTTGAGCTATATCTTAGGAATAGAAGTAATTAGAACTTCTCAAATCACTTTTATTTCACAAGAGAAGTATGCTATTTCTATTCTCAATAGATTTCATATGGTAGATGCAAATCCTATTGATACACCTATGGAATCACATGTAAAGCTAACTATAAGAGGTAATGAAAGATCCTTCGAGGACATTACTCTCTATAGGAAGCTAATAGGTTCTCTTATATATCTAACCATCACAAGACCTGATTTATCTTATTGTGTTGGTAAATTAAGCCAATTCATGCAAGATCCTAGCATAGAACATTGGAAACTAGGAAAGAGGATCTTGAGATACATCTCGGGAACAAAAGATTTTGGCATTGTTTATAGAGGCTCATCACCTAACTTATTTGGTTTTTCAGATTCAGATTTTGCAGGAGACCTTATGGATAGAAAATCCATAAATGCACATGCTATTTTCATAGGTGATGGAGCTATCTCATGGATGTCGAAGAAACAAGCAACTATATCACTTTCTTCTAGTGAGGCCGAGTACAAAGCTTTGACATCATGCACAAAGGAGATGGTGTGGATCAAGAGGATGATTATGGAGCTTCATTTGCTGGATTTTTCAGAGAGTCCAATCATCTTTTGTGACAACCTTTCAGCCCAAAGTCTAGCAAGCAATCCGGTTTTCCATGCAAGGAGCAAACATATCGAGGTGGCTTACCATTTTGTGAGAGAACAAGTGTTGGCAAAAGAGATCAAGCTTGAACATGTCCCATCAAAGGAATGTGTGGCTGATATCTTTACCAAAGCATTGGGAAAGGACTTATTTTTCAAGCATAGAACAAGTCTTGGTGTACTTTCTAAATCTATGCTAAAACTAGTTGAAGAGGGAGTGTGAAAAATTGTCAACTAGTAGTATTTTCCTAACTTGAGATTTTGTAGGCCTATGGCCAAATAAAAGTTAGAGATAGGTTCATACATGTATGTAGAGGCCCAAAGTATGTGTACACTACTTTTGAGGTCACATTAATTAGAGGAGGTCGAGTGTGGAGCTCTTCTATTGGCTCATAATTTGGTGCATTCCTATTTGACCAAATTTCTAGGTATATGGGTGAATCCTATTGGACCCCAATTTTAGCCTATCATAAGACAAGTGGCCAAGAGGCACTATGGCTGCTATAAATAGCCATCTCCACGAGTATGTACATATCTCATTTTCATTCTATTGAATGAATGTTATGCTCTTTGAAGATCCATCTTCTTCTCTCTCACTTTTTTGTTCATATCTTGCATTCTAGCCACTAGAATTGTGATTTCTTTGTTGCTATGGCTTCACACGTGTGAAATGCAGGTTGTAGGCTCTGAAGTACGGACAGGGACAGCAAGTTTCTGTTTGTGGAAGCTTATGATCAGATTTTGATGTTTAGTTGATGTTTAGTATGCTTAACATCACAATTTCTATCATTTTTTCAATCTAGATGTGCATAACTTCCATGGCCAAGATCTTTATGAAACTTTAGCATCTTTTGGATCTGAGTTTTTCACATTTCCCTTGTAAAACAACACTCTGAGATTATGCTAAATTGCTCTATCTTTGAGATTATCATTCTATTTCTTTGTGTTCCCATTGGAAGGTGCATAGCTTGAGGGAAGGTGCTCGGGCCTCCTCTTGCCTCCTTTCATTGGATTATTGTGGCATGCTTTATTTGTTAATTATTTAGTTAGCCGCAATTTATTATTTCATTTCCCTTTGGGAGTTAGTATTAGTTTTACGGTTTGCTAGTTGGAAAGCCTTAGCAAGCCTAGTTTATTGTTGATCCTTGCTAGTTGGGTACCACCTTAGCAAGTTTATTTACTTTCCAAGTAGTGGCTAGTTGGGTACCGCCTTAGCCACACCTTAATTAGTTTCTATTTCGAGCACCAGTTGGGAAGCCTTGGTGCTCCCTTTTCGTTTATGTTTTTTATTTCACAGTTGTTAAGCTTTGTAGAACTTAGAAGGTGGGCGACCGGTCTACCACTATACTACGCACGAACTCTTCATTAGACCTAGCCACCTTAGAAAGTAGAAATACTTCCAACATTGGCGCCGTTGCCGGGGAACATAGCTCGAGGTAGAACCGTCTCTCTCCTACTTTCAAACTAGTGACATTTGTCACTATACATGCATGCATTTTTACCTACTTTTACCAAGTGTCAGATTCTAAAATAGAATTGTCCAAATCACCATGCATGTGTCCAATTCACTTTGTGCATGCCTTGCATGTCACTCTTGAACACTTACAATCATTGCATGTGATGTGCCACAAGTTTCTACAAGCCCATAATTGAATTTCTATGTCTACATTCTATATGCATGTTGTATATGACCAACTAGACTCAAGAAACCATGTAGCTCGAGTTTCTTCTAGGCCAAATTTGGCATTTACAATATGAAACATTACATACACATAGAAAAAACTTTGCCACAGCCTAACATCAAGATAGACGATTTTTCATTTTGCAACACTCCTCCTAAAAATTAATCTATGTTGACTTGAACATGGATCTTGGGATTAATCCAACATTGGCTCTATGCTTGATGAAGGAATTTTTGCTCAAAGGTTTGGTGAGCAAATCTGCAATACAAGATAATGTGTCGATGTGCTCCAAGTAGATTTCCCCTTCAATGAGCTTCTCTCTCACGAAGTGATGTGCAACTTTGATGTGTTTGCTCCTTGCATAAAATATTGGATTGTTGAAAAGGGCTTGTGCTGAAATACTGTCACATATGATCAATGGTAGATCATCTTTCTTGATAGTCTTTAGCTCCAAAAGCAACCTCTTGATCCAAAGCACTTCTTTTGTTGCAGTAGTAAGCGCTTTATATTCAGCTTCACAAGATGAGAGTGATATTGTATCTTGCTTTTTGGAAAGCCAAGATATTAAATTTCCTCCAAGGTATATGACATATGCACTTGTAGATTTCCGATCTACTTTATCACTAGCAAAATCCGAGTCAGAATAGCCAACAATAGAAAGATCTTCACTTTTGTATAACAAACCATAATCATAGGTTTAAGATATGTACCTAAGTACCCTTTTGGCCATTTTCCAATGATGAATAGTAGGATTTTGCATAGCTTGGCTCAACTTATGAACACTAAAACTTACATTGGGCCTAGTTATGGTGAGCCAAATTAAGGAGCCTATAAGACTCCTAGAAAGAGTAATGTCCACGAAGGATCTTTCATCACCTTTGTTAGGACCTTTTACAATTTGCTCCATAGGAGTTTCAATACTCTTACAATCTAGCATATTAGACTTTTTCAACATTGAAAGAGCATACTTGGATTGACAAATAAAAGCTTTTTCATTATGGAAGTCAATCTCTAATCCTAAGATGTAATGAATTTCTCCAAGATCTTGCATTTTGAATTCTCTTCCAAGTGCAATTTTGGTTTCTTCAACTAAATTGATACAACTTCCTATCAGGATAATATCATCAACATAAATTAGATGAATGACAATATCATTATCATAAAACTTGACATACAAGGAAGGATCATAGTTACCAAGATTGAATCCTAGTGGGATAAGGAAAGTGTTAAGTCGAGAATACCACAATCTTGTGCTTGCTTTAGTCCATAGAGACTTTTGAAGAACAAGCAAACTTTGGTCTTGTCTTGGATGAACCCAAGGGGTTGTTCCATATAAATTTCTTCTTCTAGATATCCATTTTAAAAAACATTTGAGACATCTAGTTGAAAAACTTGCCATTTTAAAAAACAAGCAATAGAAATGATGATTCTAATTGATACCATCTTTGCAACTGGAGCAAAAGTCTCCTCATAATCAAGTTCATAAACTTGAGCAAAGCCATTTGCACAAAGTCTTGCCTTATACTTGTTGATTGTGCCATCTTGATTATATTTGACTCAAAAAACCCATTTGCAACCAATAGTGTGCTTGTTGGATGGAAGATCCACAAGCTCCCATGTCTTGTTGGCAATCAATGCATCATATTCCTCCTTCATGGCTAGAAATCATTCTTTTGAGTTGAGTGAATCATATACATCCTTTGGCTCTTCATGTGAAACAAAATATGCATAATTAATGGAGTTGAGTTTCACTTGTTTGCCTTTATCTCCATATGAGAGCCTCTTAGGCTCGGATCTTTCTCTTTGTGATCTCCTTGGACTCCTCAATTCTCGGCCCCATCTCTCCATGATAATCTTCAAGGGTGATGATAGGAGAATCCTTTTGAGAATCTTTGATCTTAGCCTCATCAAAGATGTATTTTTGATTCTCATGAAAAATATAATCTCTACTCTCAATTGTAATTGAGGTAGAGGGAACATAAATTCTGTATGCCTTCTTGTTGGATGAGTATCCAACCATGATCCCTTTGACTGAATTTGGATCATCTCTTTTCCTTGTTTCCAAGGGTACATGAACAAAGCAAGAACATCCAAAAACTCTAAGGTGATCAACCTTAGGTCTCTTCTTAAACAAGACTGCATATGGTGATCTTCCTGCAAGTGTATTGTGAGGAAATCTATTGCACAAATAATTTGCACAATTAATTGCTTCTCCCCAATATTCAATAGGCAAAGAAGCTTCAACTCGGATTGCTATAGCACATTCACATAGAGATCGGTTTTTTTTTTTTCGGCAGCCCCATTTTAAGATGGGGAATAAGAACAAGAAAATTCTCTCTTAATCCCTTCAACCTCACAATTATAAGCTTTCCATCAAGCTATAACATCAATATCTTTGGACCAAAGATGAAGGATATTTGATTTTCACACGTGCGAAATTCCAAAATTCCGTACAATGTCAATTCTGATCTGAAAATCTTGATTCTATCCACTTTTCAAGAAAAGCTCAAGAAAAGTGATAAACAACTTTTTTGCTTGAATTGAGCTCACAAATTTTTGTACAATCAATGATAATAGCATGCCAAGCTTAATTTGGCTCTAATACAATGATAAAATTCCAGCAAGTTCACACGTGTGGGGAATGATCCTCAAGTGTGAATGATCTTGTTAAGCTTTGTGTTTAGCACATAAATTGATTCTAGATTGAGTATCAAGATCTAGTTCTAGAATTTATGACCAAAGCACAATCTAGCATGCTAATATTCAAAGAACAATTGCATTCAAAATCAAAAGAAAAGAAGTACAAGAATTTAATGCATTAGCATAATCCTCTACTCGAGTTAGAGAGAAAAAGAGAGAGCAAAATTCAAGCAAACAATAGGATAGATCCAAATTGACATGGAATAGCTTCAAAGCTTGGTTCTTCATCAAAGGTTATGAGAGAGCCTACACATATTTATGGAGATTGGAGTAGCTCGAGGTAGAACCATCTCTCTCCTACTTTCATCCACATCTAAAAGTGAAAACTAGGAAACTAGTGACATTTGTCACTTTACATGCATGCATTTCTACCTACTTTTACCAAGTGTCAAATTCTAAACTAGAATTGTCCAGATCACCATGCATGTGTCCAATTCACTTTGTGCATGCCTTGCATGTCACTGTGGAACACTTACAATCATTGCATGTGACGTGCCACGAGTTTCTACAAGCCCATACTTGGCATTTCTATGTCTACATTCTATATGCATGTTGTATATGACCAACTAGACTCAAGAAACCATGTAGCTCGAGTTTCTTCTAGGCCAAATTTGGCATTTACTATATGAAACATTATATACACATAGAAAAACTTTGCAAAAGCCTAAAGTCAAGATAGATGATTTTTCATCTTTCAACAAATTTGTCTTCTTAGATTCAACACTCTAGAAGTAGACTTGGATTCATAAAGCTTCTTCAAAGCTTCCCAAGACTTCAAAGATGATATGCACTTACCAATCTCCTTGAGTAGCTCATTGGTAACATTCATCTTGATCATGTGTAGAACTCTTTTAGCTCTCTTGTCATACATCCCTTGATCTTGTTGTGCCATGGGTATTTCTTCCACACCTAAAACAATGTCCATCAACTCATGCATCTCATGAAGTAATTCCATTCTCACCTTCCAGAAAGAGTAGTTGGATGAGATAAGCCTATCATTGCTCTCCAACAAAAAACTTCCATTTGTAGCCATGTTGAGTGAACTGATCCTCTCTTTCAACCTGTTCCAATGCACAAAGGACTCTTTTGAATGAAAACAAATGTATTCAAATAGAAATCACAAAGATATGGAAACTCTCAATTCTCTTCTAGCACTACAACTAGCAAATCAACACATAGAATGAAGAATTCTTGATCAACCTATGATCCACAAAAAATGTAATGAATCTTGCCACTTCCTAATATTGAAACACACTTTATTGAAGTCCAACAAGCTCAAAAAATAGAGATCCAATCAAAAATAGGGTTTTGACAAAATCACAAAAAATTGAAGCTTGCAAATTCTACATGCAATTGCCACAAACTTGATATAGAACCGTGTAGCCTCTAATGAAGCCTTCCTAATGCAATTAAAATTAGCCAAATATAGTAAGGCACATGTGAAATCAGCCTACTTCAAGTTCATAAACCTAAATTGAGTTTTGACCTACAAAAGATGAATTCTAGATATGCAAAATGCTTGATTTTTTAATAGAAATCAATCTAGCATACTCTAGAATTGGTAACTCCTCCAAATCTTTGCTAATTATGACTGATCCCTCAATATCTACAACACAAGCTCTAATACCATGTGAAGATTATATGAATCACTAAGATCCAAAACTATCTCTTGATCTTTGGTTATGACTAACAATACAACTCATGCTTGTACACTATTTATAGTAGGTTCATGACTTATTTTAAACTTGGTTTCCCTCCATAGAAACTTCTAGATCAAAAACCCTACTTACAATATGGACTAGATTCAATGAATCAACTATTCAAATTTGAATCTTCCAAAATCGACCTTCTACATTCCCCACACTTTCAAAAAGTGGTAATTCAAAAATATTTAGACTAAAATAACTTTGAAATGTCTATCTTTAAGACTAAAATGCAAATTGGCCTCAATTGCCAAATACAAAAGATCAAACTAGTTGGCAATTTCTCACACTATGTTAGATTCAGAGATATAGTCAGTATCCATGTTATCTCCATATGTCCTCTCTCGTTCATGCATTTTATTGACCTTTTCCATTTCTTTCCGCAGTTCAAGTAGAGACTGGATATGATGTATACTAGATTGTTTGTACAATTTAGAAGCTCTATGATGTGTGATGTTTGCAAGAGAAAATGTCATTTTGTTGAATACCAAACTGGATTTATACTTTTTCTGTTAGTTCAGCGATCTTCAGTCCCATCATCCTTCAAAGACATTAGTCACTTCTTTATTAACATCCCTGATAAGGATAGTGATTTTCCTGATGTTGATACTCAAGTTCTTATGGATTTTTTCATTGGCACGTTTTTTTATTGCTGATGAATCAATGTCTGATGTTGAAACTAAATGGTTTCTTAATTTTCCAATGTACCATATAAATGACAATGCATATATATTACTACAACTAATTTCTATAAATGTTTTGACTATCGTGAGGATGAGGTGCTTTGTTTATTATCCGACACAATTTTTGAATTCTTTGACATTATATATTTTGAAACTGAAGACTTGGTGATTGGAATGGATGACGATGGTGAGAAAGGAATTTTGATGGGTGAAAAATGCCTGACAAAAGCTTTGCCAAATCTTGTTGAGCATGGACGAAGCATGCCATTTAAAGAAGAATTCATGGCAATGCAATCTTATGAATATTTTTTCAATCATTAAAATCCAAAATCATCTATTGATCTTTTGTTTGAAAGACAACACAATTTACACCATTTGCAATGCAGAAAATCAACATAGATACTTATTGAAAGAGATGTAAACTCAATAAGATATTGATCAAACATCAAACTTACGATAATATGAAGTTTTTGTTCATACAAAACAGTAACCTACTATATTTCACACGTGTGGATCCGAATATAACAAAATATGAGCATTCTACACACAAGATTGCAAGATATCATCAAGATAGTGCACCAATAAATAGAGCAACCCAAGAGAACTCATATATAAGCATGAAAAGAGATGAGAGAGAGAAGAATTATTTATAAGTAGCTTACTTATCTGTTGAGAGCTTTACCAAGATCCTTCTAGACAACCAGAACGTTGCTAGCAAAGGATCCTACAATGACACTCGAAAAGGCTATTGTCAAGATTCGAGAAGAAGTCGAACTTTTGAGAGCACCTTGATCACAAGTAGAAGAACAAAGGAAGGCCAAAACAGCAGAGTGGAGACAAGAAGACATGTGTGAGATGCAAACGCGAAGGACATATTATCGATTCGTGTTGACTTAATCCGAAAATTGAGTGTATCCACTGTCATAAGAAGGGTCATGCAGCCATGGACTGCCACCATAACCCAAGAAAAAAATCAGCTCAAAACAGACAAGTAAACAAAAATAGTTCATCCTATGTTGAGGAGCTAGAGAGCTCAAAGATGGGTGAAGAAAGATCAAATCACAGAAATTTGACCGCCTACATCTGTGCAAACATGTGTATAGTGTCAACACCTGACACACAGGAGGTAATCCTTGATTTAGGAGCTACCTCGCACTTCGTTACATCAAGACGGATCGTGTTTGATTTCCAAAGTGCAGATCCATCAAGATTTATCTTTCTTAAAGATGGATCGAAGCATGAAGTGAATGGTATTAGTTCACTGTGGCTCAACACAAATGGCAGAGACAGACGACTCGAAGATGTTCTATTCGTGCCTACACTGTAGTAGGAGTTGCTATCAGTGGCAATAATAGTTGACACATGGATGCATGTGACATTCTCAGATGAAGCATGCAACGTTGTTGATGCAAGTACCAGTACGCTTATCACTCAAGGAAGAATAAAAGACAACCTGTATCACTTGAAGGTACGCCTACTTGCAGATCAAGTGCATCAGACTCATGATGATTCGCTAGATACTCTATGGCATAGGAGACTATGCCATATGAATTCAATGACACTATATCAAGCAACCATCATGGAGCAATCACAGGGGTGAGCATCTCAAATGCAACCAGTTCGATGACCTGTGATGCATGTTTGAAGGGTAAGATGTCACGTACTCCTTTTGTAAAAGACTCCTATAGAACCAAAAGATTATAGAGCTTGTACATTATGACATCTGTGGACCTTTCAACATGATCTCAGTAGGAGGCTCAAAGTACTATATAATCTTTATTGATGATTACAGTAAATTTGTCAGAGTCTATTTTATTCACAATAAATCAGAAGCACTTGAAAGTTCACAGAGTATGTGAGTTGGGTAGAAAGGTGCACTGACAATAAAGTGAAGTAGATCAGAACAGATGGAGGTGGAGAATACATCTCGAATCAATTCACTGAATTCTGCAATAATCGTGGAATCATTTACAAAAGAAATACATCTTATACACCACAACACAATGATGTTGCAGAAAGAAAGAACATGACTCTAATGGAAGCTGTCAATTGCATGATGGCCTATTCAAAGGCTCCAAGAGTGTTGTGGGCTGAAGTAGTAGCTACAGCTGCTTACATTCAGAACAGGACAAGAAAGTCTGGTGTTCCTCACATGACACCACACGAATTATGGTGGGGTAGGAAATCCAATCTGACTCACATCCGTATCTTCGGCTGTGCAGTTTATGCACATGTTCCTGATAAGTTTCAAAAGAAGCTTGATGAGAAAGTAGAATGGGGATATGATCTTGTAGGAAATGATAATCATTTGTCATACTACAGAGTCTATATGCCAAAGACAAACACAATGAAGACAGTCAGAGATGTCAGATTTGATGAGAGAAGAATGATGGCCAATGATAATCCTGTTAGTTATGAAGTCCTTGGTAGACAATACCATGATCGACCAACTGTGACAAAGGGAGCAGAGGACAAACACTCAGATGAAGATGTTCGAGTTGCACCTCATTCGAGTGACGAATTAGATGAAGAAAGATTCACAAGCCAGCCTACTGTTACAGTTCTTGTAAACCAAAATGATTTTGGACCTAGCAGAGTTGATAAAGGCAAGAGCATTGTAGTCCCAGAAGGATCATCTAGAAGATCGATGAGAGAACGAAGAGCGTCAACAAGATTTGTGCTAGGCAGCTCAACTTCTACATCAAAAGAGTTTTGTGGATTCAGTGGAGAATCACAAACATTCAAGAAAGTGATTGAATGTCCAAAAAAGGACAAATGGATCCAAGCTATGAATGATAAGATGGAATCCATGAGGAAGAATCAAGTACAGACGTTGCAGCCATTACCAGATAAGCGGAAGACTATAAAATGCAAGTGGGTATAGCTAAAGTATGGACCGAACGGAGATATTTCTAAGTATAAAGCAAGACTTGTAGCGAAGGGATTTTCTCAGAGATATGGTATTGATTACGCTGAGACTTCTCTCTTGTCATGAAACATTCTTTCCTACATTTACTGTTTGCATATGCAGTTGTTTAAGATCTCAGGATTCACATCGTGGACAAGAAGACAACCTTCTTACATGGCGAGCTAGACGAAGAAGTCTATATGGATCAACCTCCAGGCTACGTTTCGAACTCACTTCTCACTTATGCATGCAGAATGCATAGGAGTATCTATGGTCTGAAGCAGTCAGCGCGACAATGGTATAAGAAGAAAAGATCAAGCCCTCAAGTCTTTAGGATTCAAGCCACTAGTTGCTGATTCGATGTAAGAATAGGGATGCTGAGTTGTAAGGGAGAAAATACTCCCATGCTTGTAGGAACAGTCCTGACGAATGAAGACTCTTAGAAGACTGAAGAAGAAAGAGAGTTGATGTAGCTTACACCATACGTGAAACTGATCAGATCACTGATGTACCTTGCAGATAACACACATCCTAACATTGCTTATGTCGTGTTCAAGATGAGCCAATTCTGTACAAATCCAGGATAAACTCATTGGAAGATTGCAAAATGAATTTTGCAATACCTCCAATTAATGAAAGATTTCGGTTTGTGTTATTCTCGTGATGTAGGGTTCCAGCTGCTTTCCTACAGTGATGCTATCTAGGCATCTCTCAAGGATGACTGCAAACTTAGGAGGATGCACCATCGTGTCAAGAGCAGCAATTCTCTGGGTCAGCAAGAAGCAAAACATCATGGCTCAGTCATCCTGCAAAGCAGAGTACGTTGCAGAAATGATACTCCAGTTCAATGTGCTTACTCCTAGAATGAAATCTAGGGTTGGCTGATAAAGTGATGGCACTTTGATTATCACAAAATAATGTCATCGGAGCATATTGATTCAGACGGATATCTGAGAGTAAGTTTCTCAACCAAATTGCTTCCTTTGTAGCTTGAGAGGCTGAGATATACTCTGATTCAGTGGAAGATAGAGATATCGAAGATCGCAACTGTTCCAAAAAACTGGACCATTGTTGAGGAAAAATATAAATCCAGAAGTAGATTTACGAGTGTCTACATCTCCTGCCCAACTTGCATCTGTGTAACCACTGAGTAAATTGAGTTTGACATTGCCGACTGCTCCATAACAAATGTAAAAGTCCATAGTAGCTCAAAGATATCTCATGACTTTGATAAGAGTCTTCCAATGTGTTATACCAGGATTAGTCATATACTGATTGCGAGAGCTTACTGCAAAAGCTATGTCTGGCCTAGTACAGATCATGGCGTACATAAGAGATCCTATAATAAAATGGTAAGAACACTCACGCATTTGCTGCTTCTCATGAATTGTTTGGAGACACTGGTCCTTTGGCAATTTGAGATCTAGTTCTATTGGTGAGAGAGCTAACTTGCAATTCATTAGATTATATCTGACTAGCATGTTGTAGATGTACCTCTGTTGTGTTATGTAGACCAACTTCAGTTTTTTGTCTCTGTGGATTTGTGTACCAAGGCAAGAAATGAGCTTCGTCCAGATCGATCTTGTCGAATTCGGAAGATAGCATTGTCTTGGCTTGTTTTATCAAATCGGTACTATTGCTAAAAAGCAATGTATTATCCCTGTACAAAGTGATAATGATAAAAGATTGATGCATTGCTACGTTTTTGCTGGTAGGTAGTTCGACAATTGTCCACATCTTGTTCTTGATAAGAGATGAATACTCTTTATCCATAGCTTCTTTTCAGAGATTTGAATCAGGCTGATTGAGTGCCTCTTGGACAGACGTCGGTTCCTGAACAAGATAAGCTGTAGACTCACCGATATATCGGTCAGGTGGTCTGTTGGTTCTTGAAGATCTTCTGGGTAATACAGGAAGTTGATTATTTCCATCAGACTATAGTTGCTGATCTAGTAACATCATCATCTTCTGATCCGTCGTTGATTTGTTGTTCATCAAGAGTAGAGGAGTTTGGACCTTCAATAAAAATAGTCGATTGAGGAACTGGAAAGTTCAAAGCATCAAGAGAATCTGATAGGTCGGCTACATAGGGACTGTCCTTCCTTTGAGGTCTTGAAACTGATCTTCGATGAAGATGACATCCCGGCTAGTGAATATCTTCGACTCGATGGGACCGAACAACTTGTAGGCTTGATCTAAAGTAGTGTAGCTGATGAAAAACACTTGATACTCACTATAGATGTAACTTAGTAGTTACGTCCCTCATGTCATATAGTGAGTTCAAAATGTCCCAAACATATTTTAACATTTTAGCTTCAACTATGCGGCCAATCTGTGTATCTGATATATTGAGGATGATAAGTGCGAAAGCTTTACCATCCTTCGATTTTCACTTTGAGTCATCGTCTTCAGGTTTTACTTCTGTACCTGTAACAACATCCCATAAGTCGTTGGCGATTAGCAAGGTGTTCATTTTAAATTTCCACAAATGATAATTGGATCCATTAAGCTTGTTTGCAATGAACCGACTTTACTTTGAGAATCCATCTGGAACTTAGTCTGTCGATTGTAGAGATGATGCTAAAATGTGGTAATGCCAATAATAGAAAATTAATTCTCGATACTGAAAGGTTGAAAAGAACTGAAGAGTATGATATCAATTTGATATCGCAGAAGATATATAGTATTAGAGCTTTCGCTCTGATATCATTTGGAATCAAATAAAGAAGTAGTGAAATTCGCTCTGATACCATGTCGAAAAGTGGTGTGCAGAAAATAGGTCTAGTTCGAAAAGAAAACGAATGAAAATAATTTGTGTGTTTAGAAAGAAAATTTTTCGTGCATGGCGGAATAAACTATCTTCATCTTTTCAATGCATGACTATGCCTATCAATTTCAAACAAAACAATAGTGATAGAAATCACTTGTGAACTTATTGTAACTAACTTTGAAATCGCCAGTACTATAGTGATTATGTAGCCAAACAATCAAGCATCGAAAATTATTAGACAAATAATTAGTCATGAAGAACTCCAAAAAATACATACATCTTGAGATGAAGCTGAACGCAATAAAGGATAATATTGATTCAAAATGAAACAGAAGTAAATGAGTACAATAAGTTGCGGATCGAAGCCGCGTACTCTATGCTATCTCTGAGCGACTAAAATGAAAGTCTGAATTAAGCGCAATGTTGATAAGCAGTAGTGCAATAGCAATCTCTAAAGAAGTGAGCTAGAATGCTCTGTTCAAGCTCGTAGGCTTGAGAGAGAGAGAGAGAGAGAGAGAGAGAGAGAGAGAGAGAGAGAGAGAGAGAGAGAGAGAGAGAGAGAGAGAGAGAGAGAGAGAGAGAGAGAGAGAGAGAGAGAGAGAGAGAGAGAGAGAGAGAGAGAGAGAGAGAGAGAGAGAGAGAGAGAGAGAGAGAGAGAGAGAGAGAGAGAGAGAGAGCTAACTATTCAAATGCTTCTGATAATCTTAACTTTTGCTATATGAATATGAACAACCATTTATACTAAGGTAATTCTGCAGACTGTTTAAAAACACTTGTAATTCTGCAGACTGTGTAAACACACGAAAAAATCTACAAAATTGGATAAACAATGGATGAAGATTAAAACCGATTAGTCGATTGGTAAAAAGGAGAATAATCCAACAACTCCTTGGTGCTTGCTTAAGACCATACAAACTCTTTTGTAGAAAACACACATGATTTGGCTTTGTAGATGAAATGTACCTCTCAGATTGCTCCATGTACACTTCCTCCTCAAGATCACCATTCTCATTCAATCAAGGCCCAATCTCATGGAACAACCGAAAAACAGTCCTTAGTAGCATTATCATCGACCGAATCAGAATACATAGCTACCACAAATGCTACCAAGGAGGCAATTTGGCTAAGGAACCTACTTGCAGATATTGACCATGCTTAGCCACATCCAACGACAATCTATTGTGACAATCAAAGCACAATTGCACTATCTCTATATCCAAGATTCCACTCTTGAAACAAACATATTGAAATCAAGTATCACTACCTTAGAGAAAAAGTGCAATGCAAAGAAGTGTCATCGGTTTACTGCAGGACAGATCTTATGTCAGCCGATTACTTCCCGAAAGCTCTATCAAAGGAGCACCATCTCAGATTTAACGACATGCTAAATTTGAAGATCAAAGTTTTCTAGGATCCACATTAAAGGGAAGTGTTGGATTTCTATGCTCTAGACCAAATCCATTTGTAATGAGCATTCTAAAAAATTTCGACTCAACCGACAAATCTAAGCCAACCAACAAATTTGACTCAGCCGACAAATCTGACGAAGTCGACAAATCGGACTTTTGCACCTGTGGCAAAGATGGTAAGCATTCGGGTCATCATCTCTCTTGCTATTCTTTTTGTATGGGATCTATGGCAAATGGACATCACAAATGCATTTTTGAATGGTGATCTTGAGGAGGAAATATACATGGAGCAACCCGAGAGCTACATTTCATCTACCAAGCCAAATCATGTTTGTCTTCTACAAAAGAGTTTGTATGGTCTTAAGCAAACATTGAGTTGGTATGCTAAGCTTAGCACATTTTTACTCTCTCAAAATTTTGTTATATGTGAGTGTGATCATTCACTTTATTATAGATTTTGTGGTAACGATGTTACTATCTTGCTAATCTATGTGGATGATATCATCTTGAGTGGAGGTAACAACCAAGATGTTGATGATATCAAGAGTGCTCTCAAGGAGTTTGAGTTGCATGCTCTTGGTCAATTGCATTACATCTAGAATGTAACGTCCACAATAATGATCAATTTTTGTCTCCACATTCTAGTAAGTGGTTTCAAAATTTGGCCTACTTCAAGTGATTTGACCTAAAATGATGCTAGGACCATAAAGATCCACTTTCTATACTTGAAAATGCTTGATTTGAGCTAGAAACACCTCCAAATCCACATAGAATTAATGGTGCCTTCAAATCTACCACATAGATTTGGAAAATCCTCCAAATTTGGCCTACAACCTACTCTGATACCATGTGAAAATTTCAAATATTCAAAACACACTTAATGAATCACTAAGATCTTGACCAAATTTGGTTGCACATCTAGATTTAGATGTAGGATAGAACTTGAAAATGCATGAAGATCTGATCATAAGCACAAAAATACAGTAAGGTACTATCCTTGTCCATACAACAACAGTAGCTACAGTCATTCACACATGTGGATGCAAGATCAACAATAAAATCACATTCTACACACTAGAAATCAAGATATCAAAAGAGATGAATTCTCCATGAGAATACAATGATAAATTCTCCACACTAGTACTGCTATTTATAGCTTCCAAAGTATCACTTGGATACTTGTCCCAAACTAGCCCTAAAATGGTAACTTCTTGGTACTTCATCAAAAACCTAGAATTTCTAGTCTAGATGCAATGTATCTATATTAGCCAATTAGAATGGGTCCAAATATGACCTCATCCACAAACGTACTTGCCAAAAATAGTACAAACACTATTTAGGCCTTCATTGAGAAAAAGAAATCTATCTCTAAGTTGAAATTTCATGTTGGCCTCAAAATTGACATAACATCTCAACTAAACTAGTTGAATTTCTCACATTTTTTGTCAATGCAACTGCTCACGCCAACTATCCTGTCATGTGTTTATAGGATGCTAAAATCAAGAAACTTTAGTTGTCGAACTAGTTGTAGTGAGCAAGCAGTAGTTTCATGTCATGAATAGGAGTTTTTGAAATGTCTAATACTTATGTTTCCTTGTACAAAGCCTCACTTAACTACTGCTCATGAATGCTAGCTTCATCCGACTATTAGTCATGAATGCTTTGTCATTCTCTTTGTTGTTAGTCTTGTGGGCATTTATGGTGCACAAGGAGAGATGCATAGATGCATGCCGTCTTCATATATTAGCTAATTGATATAATTTGGTTGTGAGGCTTTTGGTTGCTCAACAATTGGGATTTAGCTACCCCAAGACGCATGTTTTGGTTTTTGGGCTCCTTTCCATAGTGACCAACTCAAACTTCAAAATGGTTTTATCTAAATTCAGAGAATTGGTAGTTTTCCAGTAGATTGTAATATAGAACCAATTAGAATGATTTTATGGGCACTTAGTTCATTTGCTAATGTATACATACAAATTTTATCTTGAATATTTGATCTAGAAACATGTATACTCTTGCCTTTGTTGAATTTGCAGTAGTATGGCTTGTAGTTTCTAACTAATCATAGTACACACAGTCGATTCCTACATTATAACAAAGCGTAAGGTCTTCTATTTGTCGCAAAAACTGAATGCAACAAAATGCAATATAGTTGCAATATGAAAATGTGCTAAAAATTGCACTTTTTTCTTTTTTATTATGTTTCATGCCATAGCCATAGCTAGCACCTACATGCAATGTGCATGCTAATCAGCTTGTATGCAAGTATGACTAGTGGAACCTTCTTTGCCAATCTCTTTGCAACATCCGTTTCAATGCGACAGAACTTCCGCATGATCGGGTACTCATCCATTTTGTTTTTCCCTACAAAACAGAAAGTGTAAATTTTAGCACAAACTATTCACTGTAAATCCTCACATAAGAAATACCAAATAATTAAGCAGCTAGGCTGGAAATCACCAAATTCACAAAAGGTAGTACCAATAGTACCACCTTAAACCGAATTCTTAATGAAATGGAGAGAGAGAGAGAGAGAGAGAGAGAGAGAGAGAGAGAGAGAGAGAGAGAGAGAGAGAGAGAGAGAGAGAGAGAGAGAGAGAGAGAGAGAGAGAGAGAGAGAGAGAGAGAGAGAGAGAGAGAGAGAGAGAGAGAGAGAGAGAGAGAGAGAGAGAGAGAGAGAGAGAGAGAGAGAGAGAGAGAGATCCAACATAGTTTTATTAGGAAGAATAGAAGATGATGATACAAGCAAAATGGCTCCCTCTTATAGATTTGAAAGATGAGCCTCCTTTACTCTGATTGGCTATTGAAGTTCATTCCATAAGGATCACGATCTTGATAGTCAAAATCACTTTGTGTTTCTTGAGGACAAGTTGTGTTTCCCAACTTAGGAACTTTACAAAAGGTAAGTTTAAAATACTTTATTTAATTAATAATTGTGCTCCATGGCACTTATTAGCCTAAGGCCCAATGTTGGACTCTCACACGTAGGATGCCAATTGGTCGTCTATTTCTAATACTTCTTACTCTCTACTTCGTATTTTGATTTTGAAAGATCATTTGTGATCTTGATATATTTGAATATATTTACATAACAATCTAAATATAAGTTTGTGAGGTTAGCTATCATTTGATGATATTATGTTTGCAGTAATGATGTTTGGTGGCTTTGCATTGTTTAGTAAAGTAATTTGGAAAGTGATCATAACAAGATGTGTAAGTTAAACTAGAGTGGCACTCACGACTATTCAAAATTGTCCATATATGGTCAAGTTGTGAAATGGAGAGTTGTAGCTTTTAATTTAAAGTATTTGTAGTCCACGTTTAGATATGAAAATTTGAAGCTAGCAAATATGTGTGATAAATTTGAGTATTTCGTCGTAGATCTAATATCAGTTTGTGAGATCAATGATTATTTGATGATATTGTTTTTGGAATACATGATGTTTGATGGTTGTTCATTTTGTATTGAGGAGTGACTAGATACATATGCTTAAGATTAAAATTCCATTGCATTTGTACATATATGGTCAAGTTGTGAGCTATATGAAGTTATGGGTGGATTGGTTTGTGGATATTGTTTGTAGTATGTTATGGAGAATTTGTTTTAGCATTTTTATGTTTGCTTTGAATGCTTGCATGTAACTAGTATGCGCACATAGAATTGTGTTTCCTTGTTGAGTGATGCTTGTTTGTATCCGATGTCATTGGTGTTGATTTTTGTGGCTTTGTGGAGTGTTTGTGTTGGCTTAAAGAAAATTGTATCACTAGAAAATGAAAAGTTACCAAGCTTTGAAGTGTCTTGAAAGTTTGTGCTTGTATTTTTTTTTAATGTGTTTCTTGTAACCAAATATATCATAACTAATTTGACGGTTGGTATTTTAGTTCAAGTTCATACTTTGATAGAGATGTTATGTTAAGGAAGTGTATAAGGAGGTGTGTATTTATATATTGGCTGATGTCAAGAATAGGATTTCCAAGTAGTTGTGTTATGCGATTTTTGCATTTCTTATTTCACTTGTTTGTCAAGCATTTTTAGTTTTACTTGTTTTGTCAACAAGAAAGTTTTTTGGTGCTGCTGCATCAACAAAAACTATATTGAGTATATTTTGTGTTGCTACGGGTTGAACTGAAATGGTTTTTGAGTGATGATGTTCAAATGCATATTTTTTGTTTGTGATTCTGTTATAAGTTGTCATACATGTTTTTACATTGTACTGATTTCTCAAGATCCATTATTTAAAACTTGGTATTAGAGCCAGAACCAAACATTTTACTTTGATCATATTCAACAAGTTCTTTGGTCCAAATCTAGGAAATGAAAAGCTAATGTGTTTTTGATGAGATTATAGCTTCAAAATCCATTAATACTAACAAATTAGCAAATTTTGTTCTTTTCTGTCTAGATATCCAATTAGTAGGAAGACCTTGATACCATTCATGATTTCCATTTTCTTATCCTCTAGCTTCAAAGAAGAAAATCCTTGGGGGATAGATAACATGGCTAGCTCTCACATGACAAGCCACAAAGGACATTTTTCTTACCTTTTTTCTTATGAAGGTTCTAAAAAGCTCATTTACACTACTATTGATCATGAATGCAACATAGAGGACATAGGATGTGTTCTGATGATTCTTTGAACTTCCAAGATTTTGAAGATTCATGATGTTCTATATGTGTTTAACATCACTGAAAATTTGTTCAGTGTGGATATTGGCTTTCAAGTTAAGTTTGATATCAATTGCTTAATCAAGATGAGTGTGGCCCGTGATTGCAAAGGGGACACAAATTGAAAGGCTTTTTTTTTTTTTTTTTTTGTGAAAAATGCAAATAAGAGCTCAACTAGGCCATTTGTTTATGTAAATAGGTTGATTCCACACATGAAGCTTGTTCCCACGTGTATAGGCCTAGGTAGGTTAGTACTTGATATTAAGTGTAGGAGAGGTCATTTTTTAAGTTTCATTAAGCTAGAAACTATCTCCTCAAATTTAGATTTTTTGGAGAGATGCAACTTGATTGGACTACAATAGATTTGATTGGCGTGTGGGTAAAGAATTGACCACATGACACCCTCACATGTGTGAGAATAGCTTAGACCAATATGAACCTTATATCCATATGTATATGTTTTTTTGGGAGCTCAATCTACACAACAAATTGGAGAGTCAAAGATTTTTGGAAATTTTACTTACAAGCTTATGTAGATCTTTCATTTTCATGCATTTCTTTGAGTTCAATGCTTTGATCGCCATTTGTGCTCTTCTCTTAGCTCTTTGTCCATATAGTATCATGTTGGACACTTTCCGTGCCTCCCTAATCGTTGCGATCAACAGTCCATGAGTAGGTGAGTACATCAATGATGCAAATCTAGCACCACATGACTCCATAAACCGAGTAGGTTGCACTAGTCCATCTTCTAGATCTACTTAACACAAGAAAATGACCATGAATTCACCAAAAATTGACAATCTCCTAGTATTGACACCAAGTAGCTCAACACTTGAGAACTGTTGGAGGGTTTGTAGATCCCAAGGCAACCCTAACCCTAGTTAATAACTGAGAGGGATTTGGCACCCTGCGTGTGTAAGTCCAACCCGATGATCACATAGTTACGAGGCGCCTCATTACTAGGGATGCGCAATAGTTATGTAGTAGGTAATGGCCATTGGGAGGGCCATTACCATAAATAATCCAGGACCCGACAGCGAGTGGCGGAGGCCACGAGCAGTTCGGGGACCGGATTATTTGTGGTAATGGTCCGACCAATGGACCATTACCTCAAGTAATTGCCATTCGGCTGATTTTTTTGACGTCTCTCCCTCTCCCTCTCTCCTACGCCCTCTCTCTCCTCTCTCGCGCTCACTCTCTCCTTGCGCTCTCTCTCCTCTCTCTCTCTCTCTCTCTCTCTCTCTCTCTCTCTCTCTCTCTCTCTCTCTCTCTCTCTCTCTCTCGCTCGCTCTCTCTCTCCTTCCCGCTCTCTCTCTCTCTCTCTCTCTCTCTCTCTCTCTCTCTCTCTCTCTCTCTCTCTTCTGCTGTTTCTCTCTCCCTCCCCCCCCTCTCTCTCTCTCTCACGTTTCTTTTCTCCCTCTCTCCCGCGCTCTCTGTCTCTCTCTCTCTCTCTCCATCTTTCTCTCTCTAGTGCTCTCTCTCTCTCTCTCTCTCTCTCTCTCTCTCTCTCTCTCTCTCTCTCTCTCCCTTTCCCTCTCTCGTGCTCTCTCTCCTGCGCTCTTTCTCTCTCTACCTTGCTCTCTCTCTACCCCGCTCTCTCTCTCCCTACCCCTCTCTCTCTATTGCGTTCACACTCTTTCTCTCTCTACTGTGTTCGTTCATGCTCTTTCTCTCTCTACTGCGTTCTCTCTCTCTCTCTCTCTCTCACATTCACATTAAAAGACCGCGTTCACGCTCTCCTCTAAAACGAGTAAAAAGAGATGGGCCCTATATTATGCAAAATAATATATGCCCAAAAAGGCCCAAAAATCAGCCGAAGCAATTACCTACACCCTAACACAAATATACAAGTCTCACGTAGTTAGAGTTTAGAGAGTACTCAGGAGATACGCCTGTTCGTGTGGTCTGCCATCTCACCTCTCCTGCTATCCCACTCTCCTCTTCATGGTTCCCTCTTTCGATGCTCTGTTTTCAATAATCTCGTCTTATGCCCACCTTAGATTCGTCGTGTTTGAGGTCGTATATCGCGTAGCTAGTGAAAGGATGCGTGACGGGCTTCATGCTGGTGCGATGGATTCCACCAATGGATGTGGACCGGTGGATGCTTCATTTGGTGTGATAGGCGTGACGGGAGATAAAAGGAGGCTTTGTTCGCAGTTTTCTGGTAAAATCGATTGCAAAGAGAGTGAAACCGATGCTTTACTTACAACGGTGGCGCCTGGCCGAGCTGGGTTTAAGGGCTGGTATATGAAGATGCTAGACAAGCACCCTGTGCTTACTAAAAGCTTAACAGCAGGAACCATTTATGCATCTGCTGATGCAACTTCTCAGGTAGTTGTTCGTGGTGCGTGAATCGCAGATATTTTAGATAAGGACTTTTAATGCATCTAAAAGAATGTTATGCTTACAAACATTTCCATATAGTCCTAGGGATGAATTAGTCAATTGATCATGCTGATGTAATGTCTCACTGTTTACGTAGGAAATCTCCGTGCTACATTTGGGTGAGGCTGGAGGAAATGGGAGATTCAAATGGGATTTTTCTAGAACACTTCGGATGGCAGCATTTGGTCTGTTTATGTCAGGACCATCACTGCATGTGTGGTTCAACTTTCTTAACAGAATTCTTCCCAACAAAGATATGATAAGTGCAGCAAAGAAAATGCTGTTGGGGCAGATTTTGTATGGGCCAATATTCACGGTTATATTTTTCTCTTTAAATGCCTTTGCTCAAGGTATACATTGTTAGACCCACTTATCTATTGGTATAAAATGTTTCATGAATCTCATTTAAAACAGCCGATAATCAATCTTCATTTATTTTTAAGAAACAAAAAACGAAGCACGCTTTTACATTATCCCCAGGTTACTCTGCTTGTCTTTAACAGAGCTGAATTCTGACAACTTCAAAAATATGTTTCCTTTTGTATAGATCATCCACCAGCATCTGTCAGCATATAACTACAGCTTTTGTGTGATGAAGATAATAGCCTTAGACTATGTGGTTACGCATTGCAGCTATCGGTTAGTTGCTCTTTGAAATTTACATTCTATTGTTGTTAATCTTCCATCACTGATCTATAGATTTCTATCTCTTTCTGTGTATGGGTTGCTTAGCTTGAAACTCGAAACATGAATTGTAGATAAAGCGTACACATACTATTGGAGACAAATGCATATGCCCTAAGCGTAGGGCATAGTGAATCGTATGACTGAAATATTATCTCTTGCGTTAGTGCACAATTCAACCAATTCCATCAGAATAGGACTGTTGTCTGTATATTACTATTAGTGGCTGTGTAATAGCTATCTGGATTTGATTGTTAGTGGCTGCGCAATTGTCATGCGCTTGATTATAGGAGTGAATGGTTTCTTTTCAATGATCTTGGCATGTATTCTGAACGTAGTACTTAAGAATAGAGGAAGACGGAGTAGCGGCTCTTTTGGAGACATCTTATGGTTACTGTTGGTGCGCATGTGATTGACAAGATAAAGATTTCTTCTTGCTTGATGTGATCGTATTTCTGATAGTAGATTACTCTTTCGTTGCTAACGATTCAAGTACACCTACAAAGGTTATGAGCCCACGCATGAACTTCAACAATCATAAATAATCTTGTTCCTACAATCTGAACAGTCACATAAAAGTGGGTATGAAGAAAACTCCAAAACATGAGCACATAGAGTCATTTTCAGAGCGTAAGGTGTTGAGAGCACATAAGAAACGATTATTTGTCGACTTTACTACGTAAAATGGCATCGATCCAAGGATGATTGAAAGATTGGAAGGTACCAATTACACCTCTGGAGCTGGAAGATGAAGATTTTGCATCATGAAAATAGCTTGTTTGGAGCAGTCAGGGGTATTGAGAAGCCTGATTTGGACGAAGAAGGGCAAGCCAGGGATTAGAGATGCTGTAGATCTTGTTGTGGCAAAGGAAGGGAGAGCTTTCCAAAGAGACATGGCAGTTTCCCAAGTGCAGGAAGAGCAAACAGCCAAAGGGGTTTGGGATAAACCGCAATCAATTCACACAGCCAAGATGATCACAGGAGGATGCTTCATAATATGTGGAGGTCTCATGTGCTGGATTTGCAAAAAGCAATCAATCATTGCCCAATCATCATGTGAAGCTGAGTATGTTGTAGGATCGAAGAATGCTAATGAAGTAGCAGATGTGGACAGAACTATGTGAGGAGCAGAATAAACCCACCATCATGAAGCTGGACAGTGTAAGCGCAATTTGTCTAACTGAAAATTCTATATTTCATTCAAGGACAAAACACATCCCTTTGAAGTATCATCACATCAGAGATTTGGTAAGGAAATCTAAATTACAGATTGAGTATGTTAGATCTGCTGATATGACAGCAAACATTCTCACCAAGGTTTAGATAGACCATCATTCGAAAACAACAAAAGATAGATGGGCATTGGCTAAAGGAGTTTTTCAATTCAAGGGGGAGTGTTGAAGTATGAATTTCAAACCCCTTTACCTAGCTGCAACAGCACGTAAGAAGATCTCTTATGAGGCCTTGTGGTCCAACTAAGTAAAGCATGAAAAGAGCTCTCAACATAACTGCAAAAAAGCCCGCAAAATAGCTGCAAACGTAATCACAAAAGAGCCCGCAACATGACTGCAAAAAGATCTTTTGCAGAGCCTTGCGGTGAGCACATAAGAGGATCTCTTATGGTGTCTTGTGGTCCAGCCACGAAAGCATGCATAAAGACCTCTTGTGGTTCCTTGTGGTCCAACCATTATGGTACTACGCAAGTGCCTGAGAAGACTCTCTAGTTTCTGTATAAGTACATAGTTTTCTTTCAACCCATGATGCTTTAGCCGTGTTAGTTGACCTGACATGCATTAATTGCTCATCATTTAGACTAAAGCATATAGTTGAGATTGTCTTCCTTTCACGCTTCTCATGACTTTTAGTATCCTCTGCTGTGGCTTCTGGTTTCGCTTCTCCAATTGCTATATCCCACAAATCTCTCTCCTCCAAAACCATTTTGATTTTGAATTTTCAGAGATTGGCTCTATCTCAACCAGTGATGACGCACCGTATCCGCCCATCCATAGAGTCATTGCTAACCCACCCCCGTGCACTAGAGCTATCAACATCCTCATGCCTAGTCAGGCCTCCTACGATATCTAGCATCCCATTCCACCAGCCAGCTCCCTCAGCTCTCCCTAGCACACGTCTCCTAGCCTGGAGATACAGCCTGGCTACTACACTTGCTCTCCATCCACCAACTCCAAGTAGACTGAACGAATGGAAAAAGGGAAGCCCCACCACTATATAGGCATAACATGCGTTCTGCCCCTTGCGAGGTCATCACTGAAGAGTGTACCATTATGGTACATAACATTACCTCCCCCATAAAAACTTCCTTCTTTGGGAATGTGCAAAGCCAAACATAACAACAATATTTGGGAAGTTGAGTAGATCTTTATAGAATCCTAGAGTGGATCACTGAGAAGTTGCAACGGGGGCACTAAGGTACATATGACCACAAAATATATTATGAAGGTGATTCCATCCCAATAATTAGATATGCAAATGTTGATTGGGGAGGGAACCTTGATGATTGTAAGTCAACATGTGGCTATGCCTTTATGATATTGGGAGGAGTGGCTAGCACAAGTGGCCAGCACGAAGCAGAAATTGGTGGCCCAATCAACAACATAAGCTGAGTTTGTAAGCTTGTTCCATGAGGCAAAGGAATATATTTGAGTAAAGAGCTTTTGTCATGAAATTGACATTAAAATTGAAGGCATGAGGATTTACAATGACAACCAAGGATGCATCTTCCTTTGCAAAAACAAAAGACTTATGGACCAAACACTTCTCACTTCAACACCATTTGTTAAAGATCTAGTATAGAACAACTTAGTGAATGTGTGGTTGTTCTACAAAAGAAATGATGGAAAACCTATTATCAAAAGCCCTAAATAGATAAAGATTCGTTTTACTTTAGAGAATGATGAGAATATACCATGCTAGCATAGAATTTGGTTAGAATTGAAAGAGGGTAATTTGTTCTACACTTCAACCAATTCCATCAAAAGAGGATTGTCATCTGTACATGATTGTTAGTGGTTTTATAATAGTTGTTTGGATAAAACTATTAGTGGTTGTGAAATTATCATTCCCTTGATAGGAGTAAATCTTTTCTTTTCAAAAATCTTGGCTGGTATCATAAACATTCTAGTTAAGAATAAAGGAAAATGGAGTAGTCAGGAGACATCTTATGCTTTTTGTGTGTGTGCATGTGATTTGTGAAAGATTCAACTAGTTTCATCACATTTTGCAATATTTCCATATTTGGCATATTGAGGCCAAAACTTGTTTTAGACTTAGAGATTGACTTTTTAAAGTTCATTAGTCTAAATGTCATTTGAATAAACACTTTTTGAAAGTGTGGGAAGGTTAGAATGCGAGTTTGAGTAGATTCAAATTTGAATAGTTGGGTACATTGAATCTAGACCCAAAAATAGTAGGGTTAGCATTTTGGTGGGAAAGCCAAGTGGCCAAATAGGGTTTGGACATGTTATAAATGGATGTAACTCATAGAGAGAGCTATCTTCTCTCTTCTCTATCTCATTTCATTCTTATACATGGTTCTCTTGGGTTCTACTATCCATTGGTGCACTATCTTGGTGATTGCTTGCAATTCTATGTGTAGAATGATCATTTATTGCTATTTTCGGATCCACACGTGTGAAATACAGTGGCTTGCTGGTTTTGTATAGACAGCAATAGTACTTTATCATTTCATTCAAGTTTGATCAAGTTCTATTAGTGTTTACATCTCATTTTGTGTGTAGATGCTGATTTTTCTACATGGTGAGATTGGTAGTGTATTTCTCTTTCTAACCAAAGATCATTTAAGTGGATTCGATCTTAAGGATCTCAAATATTTCACATGGTATTAGAGCTTGTGTTTCAGGTTATGAAGGAGGAAATCAGATCTATCAATGATTTGGTGAAGATATCAAGTCTAGAGCATGCTAGAGAGGATTCTACACCAAAATCGAGTTTTTTTCTTTTGTAGATTGGATCTTTTGTAGATCAAAACCCTATATAGGTTTATAAACTTCATCAATTTCGATTTTTGAATTCACGTACTAGATCTAGCCGATTTTTGGGTCATTGGATCAACTTAAGTGGTGGCTAATAGATTGCATATCAAATTTTCAGCATTTGCATGTAGATTTGATATAGTCAATTTTTTGTGATTTTGTCAAAACTCTAATTTTGATTGGATCTCTAGATAGTGAGATTTTTGGACTTCATTTGAGTGTGTTTCAATCTTAGGAAGTGGCAAAAGTCATTAGATTGCGGATAAATCATAGGTTGATCAAGATTCCATGATTCTATGTGTTGATTTGCTTGGTATAAGTGCTAGAAGAGAATTTTTGAGATAGTTTCAAATCTTGGTGATTTCTTTTGAGAGCATATGTTGTTGTTCAAAGGAGTGCTTTGTGCATTGAAACAGGTTGAAAGAGAAGATCAAGTCATTGCTACATGGCAACCTCAATTGGAGTCATGTTGGAAGCCAATGATAGGCTTACCTCAATTAACTATTCATTGTTGAAAGTGAGGATGGAGTCACTTCTTGAGATGAATGATGTTTTGGATATTGTTGTAGTTTGGAGGAGAGACCAACAACACAACAAGATCAAATGAGGTATGACAAGAGAGCCAAGAAGGCTCTACACATGATAAAGATGAATGTTACCAATGAACTTCTGAAGGAGGGTATTTTCAGCCCTTCGCCTGACAAAGATGTTCGCAAACTCGAACATCTGGAGACACGAAACACAAAGAGTTTTGCGAACACAAAAGTCAAAGGAGATGAAGACGAATGGTTCACGAACATGAAAGATCCACGAACGAGATTCCTTTGCGGTCCAGTACGAGAGAAAGGCAGACGAGGTAAACGAAACCAACGGTGGAAACGAAACATGTTTTGCCCTCACGCTCAAAAGAGTACCAGCTAAGATCACACAAGTACCCAGAAGTACAGAGATCTGATCTGATGGCATGACGTCAGTAGATACTTCCTAGGTCGTGGCTAATCTGCAACTCTTGTAATTTCCTGATTAGTTGTAGATGTTTAATCACTCTAATATTAGATCTACATAGAGCGACTATACTTACTGGATAATACTTGACATATAGATCAGAACAGAATACACATAATAGAACACAGAAATCTGATGCTAGTAAGCAATCAAGACGATATACAGAATACATGTCTGCCTGCGTGTGAAGACAATTCTATCTAGGACCAGAAGATCCAATTGTCCGCTAGTGAAGCGAGACTACTACTCATGAGAGAACCATGTTTCTCTCACGCCAACGCACTACGTGGATCTGCATGCAGTGTTTGAAAAAATCAGATAAATTAATATAGATTATTTTCTTGTTGTGCATGATCTCGAATGCGAATGCATATGCTGTTTATTTCGTATGTCTGAGTTTTCTTGTTCCTTTGAATTCTGCACTTTGGTTGAGATTAAGTCAAATGCTGCATTAATTTTATGGACGTAGATCAGCAGTGACTGACTACACTCTGAAAAACTATAGGAGTGATTCTGCTAGCAGTGTCTAGCGATCGTATCTGAACTCCATCCAAGCGGAAGAGAGTCGTGACTGATTCGTCTTAGCGAAACTTTTGCGAATCCGACGAGTTTTTCTCATCATCTTCAAGCATGATTGATGGTAGTGTGGATGGATCTAACATTCTTTAATGTTGATGAAAAGGATCCTACTTTGGATGGTGATGATAATGGACCTTCATCAAGTCAAAAGCCAAGGAGAACATCAAGAAAGAGACAAGTACCTTCAAGGCTCACATATGATCAAAAGGGTAAGCAAGTAGTTTTTGGAAATTATGTTGTTTTCCTAACCTCTTTGGATGAGCCTACAAGTGTAGATCAAGCAAGGAAAGAAGAGGAGTGAATGCAAGCAATGGAACTTGAGTATCGAGCTCTTATGAAGAGTGAAACATCTTTTGGAGGATCTTCTTGTGCACATGGAGCTATGCAAGTGGATGGATGTTATCTTGTTGTAAAATCAAGTAATGGATCATGAAAACAAATTTTGTTCAATGAATTTGATGGTCAAGTTGATGAACAAGAGGTTGATCTCAAAGGGCTTCAACTAGTCAAAAGGGAAGTTGGCGATTTGGAGCTAGTCAAGAGCATCAAAGGAGAGGTAATTGGAAAAGATGCTCTGGATTTGTTTTTGCAGCTTATTGAAGACTCAAGTAAGGTCAAAGGAGCCGCAAGGAAGTGTTGTTTAAGTCTACTTTACTTGTTTTATCTCATTCTTGAGCATTTTCATGTGGATGTGTGCAAATTGTCAAGATATGGTAAAACTAGCTACATTGGTGAGCACTGTTTTGATGTTGGATTTGTACTAGCATTCTTGGATGGTTTTGCTGATGGAAATAAAGCTATTGGAAGTTCATTATTTCACTCATTAATGACCAAGTCATCAAGGTATGATGGCATCTTGTTGCAAGATGGAGATGGAAGCTTAATCATGGAGTATCATGGTGGATACATGGCAACAAAAGACAAAGAAGGAGGAGACATGCAAGCAAAAGTTGATCACTCGCAATTATTGTTTGTTTGCTGTATTTTTCTAGAGAGATCAGATTTGGAAGCATGGTGGAATCATTTCATAATTTCATTCAAGTTTGATCAAGTTCTATTAGTGTTTGCATCTCATTTTGTGTGTAGATGCTGATTTTTCTACATTGGTGAGATTGGTAGTGTATTTCTCTTTCTAACCAAAGATCATTTCAGTGGATTGGATCTTAAGGATCTGAAATCTTTCACATGATTCACATGATAAAAATTTCTTCTAGCTTTCTATGATTCTGATTTAGATAGTAGATTACCCTTTGATTGTCAGCAATTCAACTACACCTACATTCTTCTACTTTTTTTTCAAAAAACTAATGAACATTTATTGTTGCTTTGCCAATGTTACTCAAACTGAAGACATTATCGTTATTGGAAACATGAATTCAACTAACTCACACACACACACACACACACACACACACACACACACACACACACACACACACACACACACAGAGGAGCCACATGTTGGAGGGTACAAGTAGTGGTAGCCTCTTGAGACAGCCTCCATCCATTAGTGCTAGACATCGGAGGTAGGCTACTGTATCCAAAAGCTTAAATGGTAGAGTGCATATGATAATTGGCTCTAGCTACCTTTGAGGTGAACTATCTCTCAAAATTTCAAACGTAGCTACCTCCATTGCACAAAAAACTCTATCTTTGGAGGGAAAAGGAAATTGAGAACAAACAATACATGATATCTCCAACATGTGGACATGTTCAATTCTCTCTCTCTCTCTCTCTCTCTCTCTCTCTCTCTCTCTCTCTCTCTCTCTCTCTCTCTCTCTCTCTCTCTCTCTCTCTCTCTCTCTCTCTCTCTCTCTCTCTCTTGCCAAGTTAGAGGATGATATTGGAGTTAATTCTAGTTTACCTTATAGTTAATGATGGTTGTATTTGAAAGAAGATTATTATTGAGTGGACAAAATAGTAAGGCACATGAAAAACTATAAAATAAATTCGCCTCTCCTACAAGAGGAGATTAGAAGATCAGCATTCTCCTCAAGCTCAGGATCGGATCCTCAAGCTCTGTATTCAAAAAATAAAAAATTTAGATCCAAGAGATCTACAAAGTCAGGCTCTATTGACAAGAAGAGCAACATGCAGTCTGGACCAAATTCTGGTTCAAGATCGAATTCAAGCTCTTCATCATTCTGACCAGTGCAAAAACTCTTCTGCAGATATTGTAAGAGGACTGGCCGTGAAATCAAGGACTACCAAACTTTAAAGTACAACAACGAAAAGACGAAGCAGTTCCAACAACAAGCACATAGTGCTACAGCCAGTCACTCAAATCAGCAAGAAGAAGAAGAAGATGAAACAACTTTCATGACCAAAGTCGGAGAACAACAAGATATCGATTCCTGGTATCTAGATTCCGGAGCAACTCAACACATGACTCAACATTGCGACTCATTCAAAGACTACAAGTCATTCACCCACTCTTGAGTTGTGCAACTTGGAGACAACTCATCACATTCAATCGAAGGTGAAGGAATATTCAGAGCTGAATTCAAAAGAGGTGAATTCAAGTTGCTATCAAATGTTCTCCACATTCCAAACCTGACCAAGAATTTGCTCTCAATTAGCAGAATCACCGATTCAGGTCGGAGGGTCGAATTCGATACAGAAGACTGCACAATTCTTGACAAATCTCGGAAGACTCTAGCCTATGGAAGAAGAAGCGGCTATCTGTACAAACTTAGCCATTGCTATTCTTCTAACAGTCAAGCTCTTCACACAACCACTTTTGAATCAACTGATATGTTTCAACAATATTCAGCAAATGTCAGCTCAGAGTCTAGTACAAGATCTGCCTTCAGTAAGCAAGCCAACTTCTCCATGTGAAAGCTGTATTATCAGCAAGCATGCAAGGAGTCCCTTCAGTTCAGACTCAGTTCACACATCTAAGGGCTTGCTTGACCTTGTACATAGCAACATTTGTGGCCCGATGCAGACTGCTTCCAAAGGGTTAGCTCTCTATTTCCTAACCTTCATCGACGACTTCTCGCGAAGGACTACAATCTACAATATGAAGAACAAGTCCAAAGCATTCAAGTTCTTCATGCAATTCAAGGCGTCTGCAGAGAACCAGACCCAGAGGAAGATCAAGGCGCTACGCATAGATGGAGGAAGAGAGTACATCTCCACAAAATTCAAGGAGTTCTACAAGGCCAACGAGATACATCAACAATATACAACCAGCTACTCACCTCAGTCCAATGGTGTAGCTGAGCGAAAGAATTGAACACTCATCAAGAGTGCCAAGAGCATGATGGCCCATGTCTCTCTTCCAAAGAAATTCTGGGCAAAAGCTGTTACTACAACCACCTATATACAGAATCGATCCATCACCAAAGCCCTGAATGGCAAGACACCTTATGAGGTGTGGACATGATCAAAACCATCACTCAAATATATTCGATTGTTTGGATGCATCGCTTTCGCTAAGATCCTTGAGGATCTAAGAAGAAAACTAGATGACAAGAGCAGGAAAACAATTTTCATTGGCTATTTCCCGAATTACAAGGCATACAAGCTCTACAATTTGGATACCGAAAAGGCATTCACTAGTAGAGATGTCATTTCATGGAAGACCAGTTCATCGACCACAAAGGGAAAGCCGCTGATAATTCTAATCCAAGAATCGAACAACCAGACAATTCCGATCCAGGGATTCAACTGCTGAATAATGATGATGACTCAAACAATGAGTCAGAATCTCAACGAGTCAATTCACATCAGAGGACTAAAGTTCAACCCAGAAGGTCGAACAGGTCCAGATAGCCTCCATCTAGATTTATGGATGATCCGGCCTGCTACTTCGTGTAGACACCAAACATAGTTGCTGAGGCAATGTCTACTCCTGATGCTGACTAGTGGAAAGCAATGATGGACACTGAATTCGATTCTCGTATGTAGAATCAAACATGGACACTCACTAAGCTGCCAAAGGACCGGAAACCAATTCTATACGAATGGATATTCAAGGCAAAGTACGACGCTGAAGGAACCAAAGGCTTTCCCAGATTATAGATTTGGATTATTCAAAAACCTTCAGTCCAATCATCAAACATGCTTCAATCCGCCTACTCCTCTCCTTTGCAGCCGCAACATATCTTGAAATCCACCGGATGGATGTATAGACCGCTTTCCTCAATGGAACCATCGAAGAGGAAATCTACATGACACAGCCAGAGGGATATGAACTCAATGGTAAGCAACAACACCTTGCATGCAAAATTCACAAGGCACTCTACGGGCTGAAACAGTCACCCAGAGCTTGGTTCCAGAAGATCAATGAAGAAACTATTAGTTTATGTCTTTCAAGGCCTTAGTATTTTTTCTTAGTTTTTCCATTGTTGTTTTTTGCGACTATGCATTTCGAACTATGTTTCGCAAAGTCTACATTTTTTAACTGTTTTGTCGCACAGTTCGTATTTTTGTGTCATGAAGAAAATTCAGCACTAGGCCTAAAACACTTAGAAAAATAACTCTAGCAACTTTTCTTGACATTATCGCATTTTTCACATTTTTACGAAAAAGGAGACACTTTCTTTAAAAATGCCTTAGACATCCCTGGGAGATTCAAAGTACTACATCACTTTCATTGACGATTTTAGCAAGTTTGCACCCGTGTACTTTATCCACAACAAATCAGAGGCCTTGGACAAATTCACAGAGTTCGTGAATTGGGCTCAGAAATGGACTGAGAAGAGGGTGAAGAAGTTGAGAATAGACAGAGGAGGAGAATACGTCTTCCAAGGCTTTGCTGAGTTTTGCAGTAGCAGAGGCATACTTCACTTGAAGACCACAGCCTACGCACCACAACACAATGGTGCGACAGAGAGGAGAAATCGGACTCTCATGGAAGCTGCAAGATCCACGATGGCCTATTCAAAGGCATCAAAATTTCTATGGGCTGAAGCAGTAGCTATAGCCAACTATCTGTAGAATAGGATAGGTAGATCTAGTGTTGTACATTCCATGCCACACGAGGTATGGCGGGGCAACAAACCAAGTCTGACACATGTGCGTATTTTTGGATGCATTGCATATGCCCACATTCCAGATTAGAAAAGAAAGAAGCTAGACGAAAAGATAGAGCAGAGATTTCTCCTAGGATATGATGTTCATTCATCATACTACAGGATCTACATGCCTGACAACAGACAAATCAAGACTGTCAGAGATGTCAGATTTGATGAGTCAAAGACAATGGCTGACGAAGATTCAGTTGGCTATGAAATCTTGACCAAAGGCTACTATGGCCTGCCAACATCTATGGAGGGAGCGGACCCTGAGTACCCAGAACAAGATGCTCAAATTCCAGATGGACAAAGTGACTGTTCAGATGACGAGCAGCAATATGCACATCCTATGCCCAAGACACCTGTTGCTCACCACAATCCAACAATCAATAAAGGCAAGGCCATCGTTCTGACTATGAACTCTCCAAGAAGATCCATGAGGGAAAGAAAAGCACTTGTTAGATTTGTATATGACAGCTCAGCCTCTGTATCAGAGGAGTTCTGTGGATTTGGAGGAGAATCTCAAACATATGAAAAAGCTATCAACTGTATAGAGAAGGACAAGTGAATTGAAGTGATGGAAGACGAAATGAATTCCATGGAGCAGAACAATGTCTGGAATCTGGAGCCATTACCAGCAGACAGGAAGATTGTAAAATGCAAATGGGTTTACAAGTACAAGTATGGACTTGATGGCAACGTATCCAAATACAAGCCCAAATTGGTGGCGAAAGGTTTCTCTCAGAAGTATGGTGTTGACTATACTGAAACCTTTTTGCCAGTCGTCAAGCATTCGTCCTTACGCTTGTTATTTACACATGCAGCAGCGTATTGCCTCAAGATCCACATCATGGATGAGAAAATTGCCTTCTTACATGGTGAGTTGAATGAAGAGGTCTATATGGATCAGGCCCTAGGGTTTACCTGCTCACGCTTTGCCAACTACGCCTGCCGAATGCAAAGAAGCATATACGGACTGAAGCAGTCTACCAAGCAGTGGTAGAAAAAGAAGGATCACACTCTCAGATCCTTAGGATTTCAACCATAAAATGTCTATACAAAGGTCACAGATGGAAAAATCATAATCATAGCAGTCTACGTGGATGACACTTTGATCCTGTCCAGAAGTGATGAGCTAATTGCTCAGGTGAAGCATGATATTTCATAACATTTTGAAATATCAGACCTAGCGGAAGCAAGATGCTACCTAGGATTGATGGTAGCTGGAACAGTTTTGACTAGGCAAGACTACCCGCAGAACACAGAAGAGCAGGATGCCATGCAGAACATGCCCTGACATTGCTTACGCAGTTTTTAGAATGAGCCAATTTAATGTCAATCCAAGCCCTGCACACTGGAAGATAGCCTGAGCCAATACATTTTATACTTGGCATTGAAACCACAAGAGAAAGAACTTTGCAAACATAATGACTATAAGTCAATAGAAGTATCTACTCAATGTACTGCGCAAATAGGCATGGAAGTTTGCAAAGCCATAGAATCACCTATGATGGATCCAATCTTCAAAAAATATGCCCATAGTTTGAAGAAAAGCAGAATGAAATGTGCAAGTACCCCTATCAGTCAAACATTGGCTCTCTCATGTATGGCATGATATGTACATATCCTGACCTTTCTTTTGTAGTTAGTACATCTCAGTATATGTTGAGTTTAGGCCTACCTTAGTGGATGCATTAATTCTGGAAGCCTATCCAAACTCAGATTGAGTTAGAGATGTGGATATCTAAATACCCACTTTTGGCTGTTTGTGCTTTCTAGTGAAGCACCCATTCATGAAATAGCTGAAAGCAAAAATGGATTTCTTTGTCTTTCATAGAGTTGAAAACTACCTTGAAGAGTATGAATAATTTAGGCATATAAGACAACCATGCATTTTTCGATCTGATATCCAACACTAATCAATGAAGATTGAGCAGTTTAGTTTCAAAAGAATTGTAAGAGTAAGCATTCAGTACATGATCGCAACACATATATAAAATAAATTCATGCACATGAATGCAGTAAGTGAATATGTATAATCAAGCTACTCGAAGTGTACATCAATCATATCATTAAAAATGAATCCTATGAGAAATCAAGCACTAAGGTATTTGAATAAGCTCAAAATAGTTGGGTGCTAAATGCAACCCACCCCTACTACGCTTCCAGATCATCTAATCATGAATTATTGATGATCGATTACTGATGCTTCTATGGATGTATCTTGATTGTTCTCTCCCATAGTTTTGATCTACCTAAAGTCCCTCTATATACATAAATTAAGTTACAAAGTTATTGCTCAATACAATCTTGTAAACAATATATTTACTCTAATATGAGTGCTACAAAATTATGCAGATCGAAAGATTTTCTATGTTTTAAACAATAGTAAATTCAATTGACAATCATGGATTTATGTTTGTAGAACTACGATCATGCAAATCATGACTAGATTAGGGAAAGAAAATACTCTGTTTTGAGTGGTAACATGAAAATTTTGAATGAGGCTCGATACTTCCTAGATTGAACTTGCTTGAACTCCTTTGAATTATTGATTGAACATCCCATTTGTCGAGCTCATGTTTGAGCTTGTTTGGATGGAATTTTATTTAAACATGGTCCAAATTAAAATGTTCGAGCATGGACCTGTGATCCAAAGTTTATTCAACTTTTGAGGTGAAGGTTGAAAGTATTTTGAATTGACAATGTTCAACTTGTAACTATAAAACTTGTGTGTTTTTGTAGATTGTCAAAATGTGTGTGTAAAATTGTTGACTTTCTCGAACAACAGTTCATTTATGTAGACTTCTCAGGTAGCTTATGAAACAATGAGAATATACAAATGTATATAAGCCCTCTAAAGATAATAACAGGTGGATGGGAGTAAGTTTAACTCCATCAATACTAATATTCAAGATTTGTATAGTCATACTGCAATGTAAGTGCCGATTAGTCTTTGTTGAAAGGAAATAGATGCTTGCACAATAGAAAATTTTCTTGTTTTTTTATTGTCTCTATGCATTGTGCAGGTGAGA
This sequence comes from Diphasiastrum complanatum, assembly GCA_029204225.1. NCBI lineage: Eukaryota > Viridiplantae > Streptophyta > Lycopodiopsida > Lycopodiales > Lycopodiaceae > Diphasiastrum > Diphasiastrum complanatum. The sequence continues at coordinate 55,560,743 of CM055092.1, read as the reverse complement.
ATGGATTAGAAGTTGCAAATAGGCTTAAACGTGATTTATTACCAACTCTAAGAAGTGGCCTTATGTATTGGCCTATTTGTGACCTACTCACATTTAGATATGTTCCTGTTCAACTTCAGGTATCATGCCTTATTGCAAATTTATATGAATAGTTATCAACTTCTCTCAGTGGAATATCTTAAAAGTGTTTTTATTATGCAATTTTTCATATATGCTTTTTCAAAGCAACATGATAGAATATGACCACCCACCCATTCTCCTATTTTTGTGGTTTTGCTATATTAGTTTGATTTCATGAGCTTCATGGTTTGAGTTTGGATGATTATGTGAGAGCAATATTTGCTTGTTTCACCTTAATTTACTAATTGTATGCAAGTTTCTAGAATTATAGACTTAGTGTTGATTTATGGAGGTTATCATGCCTTCATGTGCATGAATCTTGTAAAAAAGATTTATTATATTTTTTCTACTCATTGCTATATACTATAGAGTTGAAAGCCCATGTTGTCAATGTTATTACAACATTTATTTAGCCATAATTCATTCTAATTGAAACCTACTTTTGGATTCAAACATGGAAAATTCATCAACTATTAGATTCTCAACTCTATTTGTGCATATTTTTGATTTGGAGAGAATGCATGTGTCAATAGGAATTTCTGTGTGAGATTGGTTTCATGAAACAATTTTTGACATGGAAATCTAACTCCAAATACACTTCCATGATGAAAATTGTAGTTAATAAATTTGAGCTTGTATATGTACAAAGTGACAGTAAAACACTTGATATCCTTTCTCTTTGTGAGAAAGTACCACCATGTAGGAAGGTGATATTGACTCCTTGAGACTGAGCTAGCTTTATTCAACTTAAGTAGCCAATGCATGATGGAGTGATCTTTAAATCATTTCTTACACATTGAAATGCATTTAATTTTGTTGTGGCACCTTCTTGTTAGTAATATGTTTCTATAAGGCTGGGTATGATTTGAGTTAAAGAGACCATGATTTTTTGTCAAATCTTTTTCCACTTCTAGTTTTTGTGATCTACTTCCAGTTAATGAACCTTTGCTATTGTTGTGTTGGACTCTTTTCGTGCCTCCCTAATCGGATAGATCTAGAGGGCAAAGATGGTTTTATGGATCTATTCCCGGTGAGTAGTTAGTTGTAGTGTCAGCTTTTGATCCAATGGGGAGAGGGAAAACTACGAGATCTTAGTGAAACCTACCTAAGGATCTTAGTGAAACCTACCTAAGGGGAACCAACCTAAGAATCTTCGTGATCTCTCCAAAATGTGGATCTAACATCTATTTTGCTTGTGTGTTGATTTTGTGGATTACTTTTAGAAACTAGATGGATGAATGCTTGTGCTAAATATTGTTTGTGATTGTCATAGCATGACTAAAAAAAACATATCAAGCATTCATCAGACAAAAGAATCACATACATTCAAAAAAGGAGGACCTCAAGCAAACAAATGATAGGAAGAAGGAGATACTCTCTCTCTCTCTCTCTCTCTCTCTCTCTCTCTCTCTCTCTCTCTCTCTCTCTCTCTCTCTCTCTCTCTCTCTCTCTCTCTCTCTCTCTCTCTCTCTCTCTCTCTCTCTCTCTCTCTCTCTCTCTCTCTCTCTCTCTCTCTCTCTCTCTCTCTCTCTCTCTCTCTCTCTCTCCTCTTCAAATGAAAAAGGTAACTCAAAAAGTGGTGTCACATGCCCTTACAGAGACATTCCTAGTTTTCGGATTTTGGTTCACCCAAAACCATGTGCCATAAAAACTTGACTTTAGAAAGTTTTTAAAACCAAATTGCATTTCAACTACATGGAAATTTTTCCCTTTGGGCCCATTGGAGAGTGAATCTACCTATAATTCTCATGCCATAGGAGAGTGAATCTTTTTCCCTTTGGGCCCATTGGAGAGTGAATCTACCTCTAATTCTCACGCCATAGGCTTGCGGGTACAGTGCACCTTCTACGAGTGTCTGACATTACATTTCAAGTAGATTCAATTCTTTCACTTACTTGGCTATGCTTTTATTCCCGTAGCCGTAGAATATGATAATGCGGCTCTAGGCTTCGTTTTTGCTCGTTGGCCGCAGGCCGCGCTGACTCCTTTGGTATTGGTGCTCCCAGTATGTCTAGATTCTGGAGCTCCTTTATCGGTGACTTGTTGACGCTCTCCATTGTAGTTTGGTGTCTCGATTTTGCTTTTTGAGTTTTCTTGTACTCTTGTTATGGTTGGAATCTGTTGGAAGATTCTTCATAGAAATCTTCTATCATGCCCCCACTACAAATTTGGTGACAGTCCCTTGGCACCTGGGTGTGTCTTTGACATTGGCAGTCATGGCGATGAGAAAGGGAGATGAGAAATGGCGAAAAAAGTGAGAATTTTTTTTTGGGTGACATTTATGCATAGAAGAGGGGGTAAACAAAAAGGATGTATGTACAAATGTATTTAAAAAATATAAGAAAAAAATAAAAGAGAAAGCAAAAAGAACAATGAAAAGCAAGAAAATAAAAGTGAGTCCTTGAATGTAATTTGTCGTGATATACCAACATAGAATTGCTAGATTTGTATAGTATTTATGTCATTCCCCAAGGAGATAACACTTAAAAGCTGTTTAATTGGTACAGTCCTGAATTATATCGAATGAAATGGAGTCGTGTGTTAATCTGGTTGTCAACAAACATTTAATAAGTAACTAGTATTACTTTTGTGGTGGGTGTGTGGTGATGGCAAATTCTAAACAACAATCTTCTTCTATTAAACCGAATGAATAGCGTTCTACAAGTGAAATGCTATTACAGTAGCACGAATGAATGACACTCTGGCTGATTAAGTTGTCAGCAAGAATTTGGGTTATGTTCGATGCAGATGTGTACAAATAGAGAATTAGTTAATCTCATTCTTGAACTATTGTATTCTAGATAGAAGTCCTCAACAACTAAAGTCCAGTCACGGTTAAAGAACTCAAATGGTTCATGAATATATCAAAAACATTTATCTTCATTACAAACACAAAAACAAATCAATAACTCAATTTCTCAGGTAGGGACTATCATTTCACATGTATACATACTTCTCCATCAGTGACTGTGGAAAATTGTACCAAAGGGATCTATTATTTGGGTGCCGATTACAAAGTATTCACGCAGACAAATATGATAGTTTAGAGATAGTTCTTTAGAGCAACTTTACGGAAACATAGTAAACATCTGTAATGATCTATTGAAACTGTCTGACAAGAGGGTGATTTAAGCAATGTAAAGAGATCACTAGTAGACTCGAAGTCACTCACACTCAACAGTGCGGAGAATAGAGATAAGAGAAAATAACCTCTGTTTACTTCTTCAATCTCACAAGTACAAGAAAACTCTCTCTCTCTCTCTCTCTCTCTCTCTCTCTCTCTCTCTCTCTCTCTCTCTCTCTCTCTCTCTCTCTCTCTCTCTCTCTCTCTCTCTCTCTCTCTCTCTCTCTCTCTCTCTCTCTCTCTCTCGGTGGTGTGAGAATGAAGAGTGTCTTCATATATATATTACCTATAGAGCAAGCAAACACACCTTTTGAGATTCTTGTGCATCACTCCATTGACGTTCCATTGACTAAGTCTAGTTAATATATGAGATACATGTAGATTATACAATTAAAGGTACATTTAAGTACGAGTTTAATGTATACTAGTTTAAGGTGGCGATATGAATCTAGTCGATTCCTATGCTTGACTGGATTAAGGCTGTTCCAGACGTCGTTTCAGTTCTAGAGGTCTTGTCCTTTAGTGCAAGACAAGTCTTTAGCATTTAAATCCCCCAAAAATGATATAGGCCTCTTCAATATATACCATTATCCAGCCCATATCTACAGGCTTCGAGTATAAGTTGCCATGTTTGAGCAGATATTCATTATTTAGTTAATATGTGGCATCACATATCTTCCTCCTCAAATGTGAAACATCCTTGTGACAGATAATCTTCGTTTCGAGAAGTATTCATTCTCTTAGAAAAGAATATTTTCATGTCATGGAATAATTGTCCGTTTAAATCTTCGTTAGGTCAAATGTAAAGATATTTCTTCACTCGTTAAATATATGACCTTTACTTGGTATTTCAGAATCAAATATTGATTCTAAATATATTTCAACAAACATCAAACATTGAATTGTCTTTCAACATTATTCACGTATGAAAGCTCAACGTCACATAATCAGCATCACCATATACAAGAAGAATTTGAAAAAGATTTCATGTATTGATATCATTGTGTAACCGTTGTGCCATTTCCAAATCTTTTTGACATTCGAACAACAAGATGTCTTCTTTTGCTCTGGTGTATCTCCCAATAGGTAAGTTACCGTATGGTGACAACCTTACAGGGAGTAAAGTCTCATCAAACAATTCCTGAACTAATTGGAAGTCTTCTTCAAAATGTTTCCTAAGTGTAATCTGTTCGAACAAAGTAGATGAAAATTGAACAAATTTACACTTTACAAAAAAGTTTTGAACAAAAAACAATGTTTTAGTAGCAAAAGTGCCGAATTGCCAATAAATATATGTACAAAAGACTTTATGTTCGGATTTGACTCTGTCCTGTAGATTGTGCTTGATTTTTGTAAAATAACCTGAAAAATTATGCTCCCAGTCGGTGGATATATTGTACAACTCTAGGTATGCCATATTAATATTTAACAACAGACTTGCATCATCGAATTCTTCAATATTCGCATGACCTTCTGTTAAAAATAGCTTGCACTCTGCGTGCCGCCTCCAAAATTTTTGTTTCAAATAGCTATGCTTGAAAAATTGGTACTCCTTTATCCGGATGTACTCTAGCGCATACATGAAGGTTGAGCCTATGTACAATTCAACTGACCCGAATGGCGAAACTTTAAATTTTTTCTGAATTATGGCCCAACATAGACATCCCTTTTGCTCTATGCTAAGTTGGTCCCATAACCAGAGAAAATTTTCTTTTTCCCACACTGATTGCCAATCCTTGAATGCCATGCCTATTGAGCCTGGTAGCATCAAATAATCGACATACCATTGCAATTCGATGTTAAGATGGCAAGGACTCCACTTCCAAAATCGTTCAAAAAAAACTTGAAAATGTTCTGCACATACCTTCGACTGATTCCTCTTCAATCATTTTTCCTTAGGCTACACTTCAGCAACGTCCTGTCTGTGGAGGTTCTGGTCTTCAAGCTGCTATTTTAGGTCTGTTACTTCCTTCTGAAGGTCAGAAATCTTAATGCAAGCTTCTGCATACTCCAGATGGTCGGCCACCCCTGTACAATTCTGGGTTGCTTGGAACTCCTTTGATAGACTCGCGATCTTTTCCAGGGTTTGATAATATTTCTTGTGTGCATTTGTCCCGGAGCAGATGGTTGTCTCTGTAGATAACTTGCTGTAAAGCTACAGTTGTGGGCGCCCTAGTGCAAGAGAAATTATTCTCAGTGGCCATGGAAGGTCGTGCTACAGATAGAAATCCATAGCTTAAAAGCTCCAAGGATCAAGCAGAAGTAGGAGGAGGAGGGTAGTGAACAGCCTCGCGCGCAACCAGGGGGAAGGAAGTGTAGTGCTCTGAAGCTGCCAGCGCATTTAGGAGAGAGTATAAATGCTCAAATCTGCTTGAAACCATTAGATCAAATCTATTAGGATCCACGATGGAGATTTATGTGCTAAAGGCCATAGGTTCTAAAAGATCCATTGGATTTGCATGATAAAGGTCCTGAAGTGTATTGAAATATGTTGAAGGGCCAGTGGGCCTTCATCTGTATTAAAAATAAGCTAGATGTCAAAATACTAATGATCAACCAAGCACTTGCGACATGCCAAAAACAAGGCAAAGGCAAGGGTAAGAAGTAGCCTAAATAACAATTCGCCATTCAATAGGATGAGGGATCATCCAGCAAGACCAAGAAGAAAGGCGAATTCTTCCATTGCGGCAAAAAGGGCCATTGGAAAAGCGAATGTCAAAAATCCTTGGCGGAATCAGGCAAGAAAAAACTAAAGCAAGTAGGTAACCTTGTCAAAGAAGGTGAAGTTGAATACTCTAGCATCTTCATATTAGCATTGTCATCCAATCAAGATGATGAAGTGTGGTACATTGACTTGGGAGCCACAAGACACATGACAGGTAATAAAGATTGGTTCAGTAGCTTGAAAGAGTTGGACAATGGAACGTTTGTTTCACAAGCAAATGGTGATGTGTGCAAGATCAAGGGGATAGGCACCGTTTGTGAAAAACTCAGATCCAAAAGATGCTAAAGTTTCATAAAGATCTTGGCCATGGAAGTTATGCACATCTAGATTGAAAAAATGATAGAAATTGTGATGTTAAGCATACTAAACATCAACTAAACATCAAAATCTGATCATAAGCTTCCACAAACAGAAACTTGCTGTCCCTGTCCGTACTTCAGAGCCTACAACCTGCATTTCACACGTGTGAAGCCATAGCAACAAAGAAATCACAATTCTAGTGGCTAGAATGCAAGATATGAACAAAAAAGTGAGAGAGAAGAAGATGGACCTTCAAAGAGCATAACATTCATTCAATAGAATGAAAATGAGATGTGTACATACTCGTGGAGATGGCTATTTATAGCAGCCATAGTGCCTCTTGGCCACTTGTCTTATGATAGGCTAAAATTGGGGTCCAATAGGATTCACCCATATACCTAGAAATTTGGTCAAATAGGAATGCACCAAATTATGAGCCAATAGAAGAGCTCCACACTCGACCTCCTCTAATTAATGTGACCTCAAAAGTAGTGTACACATACTTTGGGCCTCTACATACATGTATGAACCTATCTCTAACTTTTATTTGGCCATAGGCCTACAAAATCTCAAGTTAGGAAAATACTACTAGTTGACAATTTTTCACACTCCCTCTTCAACTAGTTTTAGCATAGATTTAGAAAGTACACCAAGACTTGTTCTATGCTTGAAAAATAAGTCCTTTCCCAATGCTTTGGTAAAGATATCAGCCACACATTCCTTTGATGGGACATGTTCAAGCTTGATCTCTTTTGCCAACACTTGTTCTCTCACAAAATGGTAAGCCACCTCGATATGTTTGCTCCTTGCATGGAAAACCGGATTGCTTGCTAGACTTTGGGCTGAAAGGTTGTCACAAAAGATGATTGGACTCTCTGAAAAATCCAGCAAATGAAGCTCCATAATCATCCTCTTGATCCACACCATCTCCTTTGTGCATGATGTCAAAGCTTTGTACTCGGCCTCACTAGAAGAAAGTGATATAGTTGCTTGTTTCTTCGACATCCATGAGATAGCTCCATCACCTATGAAAATAGCATGTGCATTTATGGATTTTCTATCCATAAGGTCTCCTGCAAAATCTGAATCTGAAAAACCAAATAAGTTAGGTGATGAGCCTCTATAAACAATGCCAAAATCTTTTGTTCCCGAGATGTATCTCAAGATCCTCTTTCCTAGTTTCCAATGTTCTATGCTAGGATCTTGCATGAATTGGCTTAATCTACCAACACAATAAGATAAATCAGGTCTTGTGATGGTTAGATATATAAGAGAACCTATTAGCTTCCTATAGAGAGTAATGTCCTCGAAGGATCTTTCATTACCTCTTATAGTTAGCTTTACATGTGATTCCATAGGTGTATCAATAGGATTTGCATCTACCATATGAAATCTATTGAGAATAGAAATAGCATACTTCTCTTGTGAAATAAAAGTGATTTGAGAAGTTCTAATTACTTCTATTCCTAAGATATAGCTCAAAAGACCAAGATCATGCACTTCAAATTCCTTTTTTAGTGCTTTCTTGATATCTTCTATATCTTCCTTGTTCCCTCCACTTAAAATAATGTCATCCACATAAATTAGAAGGATTGTAACATCATTAGCACTAATTCTAAAGTAAAGTGAATGATCATACTCACTCATAGTGAAGTTTTGAGAAAGTAGAAAAGAGTTAAGCCTAGCATACCAACTCCTTGGTGCTTGCTTAAGACCATACAAACTTTTTTGTAGAAAACACACATGATTAGGCTTGCTATGAGAAACATAGCTCTCGGGTTGCTCCATGTAGACTTCCTCTTCAAGATCACCATTCAAGAAAGCATTAGAAATGTCTAATTTCCAAAGATCCCATCCATAAAGAGTTGCAAGGGAAATGATTACTCTTATGCTCACCATCTTTGCCACGGGTGCAAAGGTTTCCTCATAGTCAATGCCATGCTCTTGAGCATAACCTTTAGCCACCAACCTTGCCTTCAACTTGTTGATAGATCCATCTTGATTTGTCTTTACCTTGAAGATCCATTTGCATCCAATTGCACTTTTGCCCTTTGGAAGCTCCACCAATCTCCATGTGTTGTTCTTCATAAGTGCTTCAAACTCAAGATCCATTGCTTGGATCCATTCCTCTTCTTGCCTTGCTTCATCTACACATGAAGGTACATCAAAAGAAGTTAGGAAAGCATAGTTGGATCCATCCACCACTTGCTTACCTTTGCCATCATAAGTGAGCCTTGAGGGTTTCACTTTATGCCTTGGAGTTCTCCTTGGAATTTGACTTGAAGAGGCTTCTTCAACATCCACATCCAATGTGTCATCAACTCCATTGTCATCAAGCACATTAGTTGCAACAACACCATCATCACTTGAAACAACTTTTGGAATGTTACCTTCATCAAAAATGACATCCCTACTTGTGAACACTTTCTTGATTGAAGGAACATAAATCCTATATGCTTTGCTTACTTCACTATAACCAACAAAAATGCCCTTTCTTGAAGATGGATCCTCCTTAGTTCTATCATCAAGAGTAATGTTGAAGTAGCAAATGCATCCAAAAGTTCTTAGAAACTTGACATTAGGCTTCGTACCAAACAAAGCTTCAAAAGGGGTTTTTCCTTCCAATACAACACTTGGCCATCTATTGCATAGGAAATTTGCACACAACAAAGCATCACTCCAAAAAGGTTTAGGAAGATTAGCATTCAATCTCATTGCCTTTGCACTCTCACACAAGGTTCTATTCTTCCTCTCGGCCACTCCATTTTGTTGTGGTGTTCTTGGACATGTGTACTCCCTCTTGATCCCATGCTCATCGCAAAAGGCTTTGAATTTGTTAGAAATGTATTCACCACCATTGTCGCTCCTCAAGCATTTGATTTTGGTTGTAAATTGAGTCTCAATAGCAACTTTGAACTTGACAAACACATCAAACACCTCATCCTTGCTCTTTAGTAGATAAACCCAACAAAATCTACTAAAATCATCAATGAAAGTTACATACATCTTAGCACCTCCATTGCTAATTGTAGTAACACCATGAATATCCGAATGCAAGAGAGAAAAAGGCATCTTAGATCTAGATATAGATCTAGTATATGGCAATCTATGTGATTTAGACAAAGCACATTCTTCACAAACATGATTCAAGCAAGTAAGAGACTTGGGAAGTCCCCTTACTACCTCCTTTTTGGCTATTACCTCCAAGGCCTTGTAGTTGAGATGTCCCATCCTTTTATGCCATACCTCTTGAATTGACATTTGTTCATTTGCCATGCATCCAACTTGGTTAGCAACAACACATGCATCAAGCTTGAACAATTTCCCTTGCCTTTTCCCTTTTGCAATGATACTACACCCCTTTTTGATCAAGCAAGCATCACCATCAAACTCAACTTTGAATCCTTTGTCAAGCATTTGGCTTACACTAAGTAAGTTCTTGGTAATGGATGGAATGAGCAAAACATCTTTCAATTCTATATTCCTATTTGTAGAAAGTGAAATAGGAATTGTGCCAATCCCCTTGATTGCACACTCACCATCATTTGCGGTATAGATTACCTTCCTATCACCATCAAATGCCATTAAAGATGAAAAATACTCTTTATGATATGTCATATGAGAAGTGGCTCCACTATCAATCCACCAAGGATCAATGTCTCCATGATTAGCCAACAAGCAAGATGACATAACAAAAGCATCATTTGAAAGAAGCTCATCCCCACCCTCATCAATAGTTAGATTGGTTTGCTTTTCCCCTTGATCCCTCTTTTTCTTAAAACAATCACTAGCAAAATGCCCTTTGACTCCACAATAGAAACATTTTAGCTTAGATCTATCCTTCTTTTTGCCAAAAGTAGAGTGCTCACCTTGGTCTTGCCCTTTAGACCAATTGCTTTTACCTTTGCCCTTGAACTTGCCTTTAGAGAACATTGCCTCCTCTTCTCCTCCTTGAGATGTAGAAGATGCTCCCACTCTTGCTTGCAACCTGAATTCTTCAGCCAACAAGACCTCTTGCAAGTCTCCAACACTTGGTAAACATTTTTGGATAGCATAACTTTGAACAAGATTAGCATGATCATCCAACAAGCCATTGAGAATCACTTGAACAAGCTCCTCATTATTTATGCCATCATTAATGCATGCTAACTCATCATTCAATGCTTTAACTCTCAAAACAAAAGCATGTCCATTCTCACTCTTCTTTTGCATACAAGAAAAGATTTGCCTTCTTAAAGTCAACACTCTAGAAGTAGACTTGGATTCATAAACCTTCTTCAAGGCTTCCCAAGCTTCACTAGATGATGTGCACTTACCAACCTCTTTGATAAGCTCATTTGTCACATTCATCTTGATCATGTGAAGGGCTTTCTTTGCCCTCTTGTCATACCTCAATTGTTCTTGAGGTGCCAAAGGTCTCTCCTCCACACCTACAACAATATCCATCAACTCATTCATCTCAAGCAAAGACTCCATCCTTACTTTCCAAGTAGAATAGTTGAGGGAGGTAAGCCTATCATTGCTTTCCAACATGTAGCCTCCATTTGTAGCCATGTTGCAATGATTGATCTCTGATCTTTGACCTGTTCCAATGCACTAAGCACTCTCTTGAATCAACAAATGAAACACAAGAAGAAATCACAAAGATTTGGAACCTAAAACCTTACTTTTTCTCTCTTTTCCTCACTTTTTCCTTAATTTTAGCCACTAGTTTTATGATTTCTTGATCAAACCAAGACCAAACCTCAATATACTTGCTTTTCCCTCACTCCTAAGATTGAAATACACTCTTGAATCATTCAGCAAACTGAAAATCAGAGGGTTACATCAATTTTGAAGTTTTTGACATGAAGAAGCAAGAAATTGAATCAAAAAACTATATGCTAGAATGGAAAACTAATAGGATCTTGTTGGATCTTGCATCTCCCTCTTTCCAAAACAATTTTTGTCTCCTTATTCTGATAAGTACAGAGGGAATTCGCCCTACTTCAATTGAAATGCATACAAATGATGTTTTGATCACAAAGATCCAATTTCTACACATAAATCAACAAGATTTTTAGCTAGAAACTTGATTGGAATGCTACAAAAGCAAACTCGCCCACAAATCTCTTCTAAATCTGGCAAAACCTGCACATTTGGCCGCCTAATGCTCTGATACCATGTGAAAAACTCAGATCCAAAAGATGCTAAAGTTTCATAAAGATCTTGGCCATGGAAGTTATGCACATCTAGATTGAAAAAATGATAGAAATTGTGATGTTAAGCATACTAAACATCAACTAAACATCAAAATCTGATCATAAGCTTCCACAAACAGAAACTTGCTGTCCCTGTCCGTACTTCAGAGCCTACAACCTGCATTTCACACGTGTGAAGCCATAGCAACAAAGAAATCACAATTCTAGTGGCTAGAATGCAAGATATGAACAAAAAAGTGAGAGAGAAGAAGATGGACCTTCAAAGAGCATAACATTCATTCAATAGAATGAAAATGAGATGTGTACATACTCGTGGAGATGGCTATTTATAGCAGCCATAGTGCCTCTTGGCCACTTGTCTTATGATAGGCTAGAATTGGGGTCCAATAGGATTCACCCATATACCTAGAAATTTGGTCAAATAGGAATGCACCAAATTATGAGCCAATAGAAGAGCTCCACACTCGACCTCCTCTAATTAATGTGACCTCAAAAGTAGTGTACACATACTTTGGGCCTCTACATACATGTATGAACCTATCTCTAACTTTTATTTGGCCATAGGCCTACAAAATCTCAAGTTAGGAAAATACTACTAGTTGACAATTTTTCACACCGTTTCCATCCAATTACCTGATGGCAAAAGCAAGACGATCAAGGAGGTACTTTATGTACCAGGTTTGAAGAAAAATCTACTTTTCGTTGGTGTCATTACTGATCAAAAGTTGAAAGTAGAATTTGCCCATGATCATTGCTTTGTGAAGCATGTGAATCAAAAGTTCAAAGTTATTGCGGATGGTATAAGGGAGCCCAACACTAAATTGTACAGGTTGAATGCTACAATTAAGGGACAACATGGACTTATCTTGTCCATTCCATTGCAAACTAAATTGTGGCATAAAAGGCTTGGTCATTTAAACCTAGGAAGCCTTAGCTTGATGAGGAAATTGGAAATGGTAAAATTATTGTCTATGATGGAAGACCACTTGAAGACGGCGTGTGAATCATGTGTGTATGAGAATCAACATCGAGAGAAATTCAAGAAAGGTGGTGTTGCAAGGGCAAAGAACATCTTGGACTTGATCCACACAGATCTATGCGGGCCTATGAGGACTATGTCTATGGGTGGAGCTTTTTATTTTATGACTTTCATAGATGATATGTCACGCAAGACGTGGATTTACTTCTTAAAGAAGAAATTGGATGCTTTTGTCACTTTCAAGAGCTTCAAAACATTGGTCAAAAATCAAACGGGTTGTGAAGTTTTTAGCACGTGTGAACTTCACCACACACCTTACAGGATCTTATTGAGGTGTTGTGATTGCACAAGATTGATCAGAGAACAGATTACTTGAAAAATCTATGGCAAGAGCACAATGGCATACATCTGACTGAAAAAACTAACTTCTCACTATGAGGAATGAATGTCAGAAATAATTCTAAGTGCTCAGTATGGGAAAAACAGGTTGCTCTCAGGTAGAGAGAGAAAATCAACACAAGAAAACTCGAGTAGAGAGAGTATGAGTCCAAAACACCAATATCTCATTATTCACAATATGGCAAAACATGCCAAGGTTTCCCTACATCAAAGTGGATTGAGTTCCTACAGTGGAGTTGCATGAAAAGTCCACTTAACTCAATTAACTCAACTATCAAGGATCCACATGTGTAACTGCATGCATGGATATTGCATGTACTGCATGTCAACTCTCAAAATTGCCTAGACATGTGTAGATCATAAAAACCACTTTGCATGTTGCATGCACTGATTGTCTGAGGCTTGCATGCACACTGAATGACATTGCATGCTATCTAAACTTTTGCACATGCAACTGCTTCTCCCCAGAATTCTTTAGGTAGAGATGCTTCTAGCTTAATGGCTTTTGCACATTCACACAAATTTCTATTTTTTCTCTCAGCAACTCCATTTTGCTGAGGAGTATAAGAACAAGAAATTTTTCTTTGTATTCCCTCTCTCTCACAAAAGTCTTTAAACTTATTGGAGGTTTATTCTCCTCCACTATCACTTCTCAAAGCTTTCAACTTGAAAGAAAACTACTTTTCTACATAGTCTTTGAAAGTAAAGAAAACATCATAAACCATGGCTTTAGAATATAGCATATAGATCTAAGAATATCTTGTATAATCATCTACAAAGGAAACAAAGCAATTTGCTCCTCCTTTGCTTTTGGTTGAAGAGAAATGAACATCAGAGTGCATGAGTTCAAATTGTTGCTTTGTTTTGATGCTTGAGTTTGGAAAAGGCCTTCTATGTGATTTTGCCAAAACACAAGCTCCACAAGGTTGAAACTCCTTTGATAGTGTCTTTGGTAGTCCAGCAACTTTTCCTTCCTTGACCATAGATTGCATGGCTTTGAAATTGGGATGTCCCAATCTCTTATGCCACAGATCCTCCTGAAGGACCTTGGTCTCATAAGCAATATCTGAAATGTTAGCACTCTCTCTAGAATCTAGTTTGTACAACTTTCCAATTCTAGATCCTCTAGCAATAACTTCATTTTCTCTTGAGATTATACACTTGTCAACTTGAAACTTGACATCCAATCCACTATCAAACAACTGTCCTACACTAATGAGATTTTTGGTTAGTCTAGGTACATAAAGTACATCATGCAAGCAAAAAGATTTTGATGATGATGCAGGCAGTGGAATACTACCTATTCTTTCAATTTTACACTCTACATCATTAGCAGTATAGATTGATCTTTTTGCACCTAGATATGTCATGAGACTTGTGAAAGAGTTTCTAGAACTAGACATATGGGAACTAGCCCCACTTTCTATCCACCAGACTTTTCATTCTTGAAATGAAAAGATGAAAACCTAGACATCATTAAAGAATTCTCTCTTTCACTCTCAACACCCTCACACTCATCCTCACTAGTAAGGTTAGCTTGCTTAGATTGGTTCTTCTTCTTGAAACAGTTTGATGCATAGTGGCCTGTCTTGCCACATAAAAAACACTTGATCTTTGACAGCTTCTTCTTGCCACTGGATGTTGCAACTTGAGAGGGCTGATCCTCACCACCTTCTTTGGCTTTGTCCTTCTTGAAGTGTTGTTGACCTTTGCCCTTGCCTCTTGACTTGTCTCTGATGAAGAGTGCTTTGTCATCTCCACCATCTTTCAATGAAAGTCTGTTGATCCTTAGTATTTTCTTCTCTTGTCTGCTTTCTTCAGCAATGAGAACACCTTCAGTGTCTCCAAGGATGGTAGTTCCTCTCTGACAGCATAAGTCTGCACAATATTGTCATACTCATCTCTAAGTCCATTAAGTACTACTTGAACAAGTTCAGTGTTCTTAAGAGCATCTCCATTAACAGCTAACTCTTGATGAAGATCCTTTACTCTCATTACATATGATGAAGCACTCTCATATACTCTCTGATAACTTAGAAAGATTTGGTTTCTAAGTGTAAGCAACCTAGAAGTATTCTTAAATTCATAGATTATTTTAGAGTGTCCCAAGCCTCCTTGGCAGTGGCGCATGTACTGATCTCTCTTAATACTTCATTTGTAACATTCATTTCTATAAAATGAAGGGCAATTCTAGTTCTTTTATTGAATGTTGCAGGTGCTGCAGGTTCTTCTTCAGCTCCACTCACAATGTCCATTACATCCTGTAGAATCAATAATGATTCCATTCTAATCTTCCACATTGCATAATTGGAAGATGTTAATCTCTCACTGTGCTCCAAGAAATGTGAACCAGATGAAGACATCTTAACTATGAGAAATTCAAGTAATGACAAAGATGGAGTTGAAAATGTTGCTTGCTATCTCAACCTAGGATCTAACACTGATGATGTTGATCCAACCTATGAAATCTAGCAACAGAATGGAGATCAAACTCTCAACATAAAAAATCAATCTACCTTGATTTTGGATCTTGCTTTAATCATAAAAATGAAGCACATGCAAGTAAGAAGTCTATTTATCCCACGAGTTTCAAAGAACTGATAAACTCTCTAGGAACTTACTTTCAACTCAAACACTATAATTTGTGTGAAATGAAAAGTCTAAGACCTCACAAAACTCACTTCTATCCAATTCTACTTGATTGACAATGAAAATTGAAGAAATTGGTGAAAAGAACTGATGTGTGCTCACTTTGGCATATCCCACGAGAGTACTCTCTAAACTCTCTGATTTCCTAAAACTCTTCTAAAAACAAATCAAATTGATTTAGATACTCAAACAACACATTTTACTCTTCAATACCTATCCAACAAGCTATAGAACATCAAATTTGGATCATTCCTTGGGAAATAACACTCAAACAAAGAGGGCTGATTTCACACATGTGAGCTCTTTATCCATATAGGGCTCAGTTGGAGAAGATCAGGGTTGACTTGATCCACTTATGGTCCACAAATGTTTTGTTTGTCAGCGAGTTTGGATTCCTCTCCCAAATCTGAGTTCCTACAAGCAAAAGCACAATTGTTCTGATGTATAAACCCTCACCTCTTCAAAGCATTAAGCTCTGATACCATGTGAAGTTTTTAGCATGTGTGAACTTCACCACACACCTTACAGGATCTTACTGAGGTGTTGTGATTGCACAAGATTGATTAGAGAACAGATTACTTGAAAAATCTATGGCAAGAGCACAATGGCATACATCTGACTGAAAAAACTAACTTCTCACTATGAGGAATGAATGTCAAAAATAATTTTAAGTTCTCAGTATGGGAAAAACATGCTGCTCTCAGCTAGAGAGAGAAAATCAACACTAGAAAACTCGGTTAGAGAGAGAATGAGTCCAAAACACCAAAATCTCATTATTCACAATTTGGCAAAACATGCCAAGGTTTCTCTACATCAAAGTGGCTCGAGTTTCTATAGTGGAGTTGCATGGAAAGTCCACTTAACTCAGTTAACTCAACTACCAAGGATCCACATGTGTAACCACATGCATGGATATTGCATGTATTGCATGTCAACTCATAAAATTGCCTAGACATGTGTAGATCACGAAAACCACTTTGCATATTGGATGCACTGATTGCATGTGGCTTGCATGCACACTGAATGACATTGCATGCTATCTAAACTTTTGCATGACATCAAATTTGAATCTACCTAACTCAAACTCGACCCATTCTAGAAGGTTATGTGCTCAATTCACATATCTTTATGTACAATAAAGTTTACAATGGAAATAACATGGTCATGGCCCTATAACTCGAGATAGGAAGATATTATTTTACTAATTTTTACACAGGTAAGAAGATTAAAGTCCTAAGATCTGATAGTGGAGGCAATTAAAAGTCTACTAAATTCAATGATCTTTGTGATCAATGTTGGATCAAATGATCTTTGTGAGTAATGTGGGATCAAAAGACAATTTACGCAAGCTCATACTCCTGAACTCAATGGTGTAGCTGAGCACAAGAATCTTACGATTGTAGAAAGTGCTAGATCTATACTTGTTGAGATAAAGCTACCAAAAGATTTTTGGTCAGAAGCATGCAGTACCGCAATCTATCTTCAAAATAAAAGTCCTACCATTGCCATACCAAAGATAACACCTGAGGAGGCATTGACGAAGAAGAAGCCAAAGGTGAACCACTTGCAAATATTTGGATGTAAGACCTTTGTACACATTTCTAAGGAAGAAAGACGTAAGCTTGATGTAAAAGCTATAAAGTGCATATTCTTAGGATTCGATGATTGTATAAAGGGCTATAGATGTTTTGATCTAGTGGAGAACAAAGTACATGTTAGCCGTGATGTTATCTTTGATGAATCTAGCATGTATGCAGATGAGGATGCTGAGAAAATGGATACATATAGTGGGAAAGATGGTACAGTGAGGATTCCTCTTGATGATGAACCATTTATTGACTTTCCTAGTGATGGACACGTGGATACACCTCATGATACTACTACTCAACCTCAAGAGGTAAGTTTGAGAGGTAGAGATAAACCTTTTGGTGCTAAGAGGATTGAAGTTGCAGGTGACAAACACAAGGAGAAGGATGTACCATGGGATACATTTTCACCAGGAAGCCAATCACCTGACATGAAGCTCCCTAAGTGGTTTGAGAGATTGATGGAAAGCCGCGACATGGATGACTTTTCTGGATCATCTATCCAGGGAGAGCTACAAAAATAAAAAAGAGAGAGGACACAACCTGATAGGTATGAAGCAAATTATGCTCTCTTATCTAGCATTATTCAAAGCAAAGAACCTTGCTGAAGTGAAGGATGATGACATTTGGTTCAAGGCCATGAAAGAAGAGATGGAGTCAATTGTTAAGCATAGCACATGGGACTTAGTGGAGCCACCAGTTGGCAAGAATCTCATTGGTTTTAAATGAGTGTACAAGACTAAGTACCATGCAGATGGAAGTATAGCAGCACACAACAAGACTGGTAATCAAAGATTATGCACAAAGTAAATGCATCGACTATGAGGAGACCTTTGCACCAGTATGTAAGTGGAATACTCTACGTCTACTTGTTGCTTTACATGAGAGGCTACTGAGTTGGGAAATTAATGTTGTTCATTGAAGTACAGATGAACAACTAGCTGATATTTTCACTAAGCCACTCATTAGAGAAAAGTTTGATTAGATCAAAGCTTTCTATACTTAAAATTTGTTAGCTTTGATGCTATGTGTATGGATGTATAAAAAGTAGATTCTCTCGCCATGAGGTGAGTCGATGGGACACACGTCCCATCAACAACAACCTGGGCCATGCATGGGTTGCCATAGTGAAAAACTATATGTACAATATATTTTGGTTTTGAGAAATACGGTTGCTACATGAGCTTGGAGTGGAGAGTGCTTTCTGTCTGTTTACTATGTTGCATGTTCTATAATCCTGTTTGGAGCATATTCTAAATGAAACAACATCATGAAACTTATCCATTCATTTGGCTCATAGTTCCTTTCGGTGTTTTCTCTCATCATCAGAGTTAACAGAGTCAGAACTAGTGCTTTCACTTTCATCAACTCTCTTGATGGCATCTGCGCAAGCCGCTTGAAAAGAGACATACCTATCACATCTCTTCATTTGTTGTCTGATTCCCTTGGATAGTCCTGCCATGAACCATGTCAGGATGCTATGGTCTCGGACACTCTCAGGGTTACAACCTCCGTGTAATCTCTTGATCTGTTCTATGTAGTCGTGCAAAGACTCATTCTTCTTGTCCATGCGGATTCGTCCTAATTGCAGGAAGAGATAAAAAAGAAAACAGATGGTCTTGAAACGTGTGATGAGCTCAGCTTGTAGGATATTCCAATTGTCATGCTCATTCCGCTCTAGATTTGAAACATCAATCCTTCGTAGTATTGGTTAGACATAGATTGAACTATCTTAACAGCTCTTGCGGACTGTCATCTATGTAGGCTCTACATGTCTGGGTATAAATTTGCAAGAATCATCAAGGATCTCCCTTTCTATCAAACCGTGGAAGTCAATTTTAGAGAAATTCCAAATGGCCTGAGGTACAAATGGCCTAGGATTATCCATCGTGGGTGGATCTATGTCAAAATTTTTGTGGAGTAATTCGGTCGGTATGTTAATGAATTTCTCAAGATCTGGGAGATTCAGAGTTGATAATCTCCTATTGAATCTGAGATGCATACACCAAATGAAAGATCTAGCTATTTTTGGTGTTGATCTTTTGCATTTTCTTTTTCTCAAATGTTTTTGTAAATCTTTTCCATTGTAAGGTGATCAGAAGATGAATTGAGATATGGATCAAACCGAAGTAAAATTGAAATCAGATAAAGATCAGATGGAATAAAAGTAAACAATTGAAAAATTAAAAAGCGATTAGAGAGAATAAGAAAAAACAGATTGATTCTAATATGCAGTCACTCAAATCTATCCCAATTTTTTTTTTTAAATTTCATTGATGGCGAGTAATAGATAGGGTTGAGTAATCGATGAGTAATTCTAATTATTCACCGAGCTGCCTATGGATTGTGAGTGAAGATTAGAACTCACTTTGAAGAGGGCCAGTAAAGATGAGCTATTGGTGAAAAAATTGCAAAAAATCTCAATTGGCGAGTAATAGGAAAAAGATGAAAAATTTGAAAATGGCAAGA
Source organism: Diphasiastrum complanatum (assembly GCA_029204225.1). Taxonomy (NCBI): domain Eukaryota; kingdom Viridiplantae; phylum Streptophyta; class Lycopodiopsida; order Lycopodiales; family Lycopodiaceae; genus Diphasiastrum; species Diphasiastrum complanatum. The sequence continues at coordinate 55,541,191 of CM055092.1, read as the reverse complement.
ATTTCAAATCCATGAGAAATAGACGAGTAATAAGCTAATTACTCGGCGAGCTACATGATGGTAGATATGAGATTTCTAAGCAGACTGTGGAAGAGGACGAGTAATTAGACTGACAAAAAGTGACAAAAAATCAATTTGGTGAGTAATTAGATCTAACAAGTAATTGTTTGATTACTCACCGAACTGTCTGTGATAGTTCTGATAGTGCAAGGAGCTCTAGAAAAAGAGCGAGTAAAGTCACTAAGAAATACTCAAGATTTTTCAATCGACGAGCAATCACAGTGGGCAAGTAATCAGAACATTACTCTTCGAATTGCTTGATAGTGCATCAGACTCTGTTCTGCTCTTTGGAAAAGTGTTGAGAAATAAAAGTAACAGAAAAGTGAAAAAAACACAGTAGGCAAGTAATAAACATGTCAAAAAAAAAAGAAAAATAACAAAAAAATACAAACAAAAAATCCACTCCTAGGACTGCTTCGCACCATCTCCCCAACAACGGCACCAAAAAAATGTTGGACCCTTTTTGTGCCTCCCTAATCGGATGGATCTAGAGGGCAAAGATGGGTTTTTTATACATCTATTCTAGGTGAGTAGTCGGTTGTAGTATCGGGTTTCGATCCAATGGGGAGAGGGTAAACTACAAGATAGGAATGGGGATTTAAGCCTACTAAGATTTTTAAGCTTATTCTAGGATCTAAAAGTGGAATGGCCTAGATCTAGGAGTGAGATTCATCTTTCTTTCTTGTTCTTTTTGGAGTTTTCTTGTTTTTGCTTTTATCTTTTTTTGAATCTTGGTTATTTTTGTTTTATCTAAGCATCCTTGGCTCTAAATCTTCTCCTCAAGAGGTTGATCTTCTCAAGGATCTTAGTGATCTGTTTAAAATGTGGATCTAACATCTATTTTGCTTGTGTGTTGATTTTGTGGATTAGTTTTAGAAACTAGATGGAACGCTTGTGCTAAACATTGTTTGTGATTGTCATATCATGATTAACAAAAACATATCAAGCATTCATCATCCATAAGAATCACACACATTCAAAAAAAGAGGCCCTTAAGCAAACAAATGATAGAAAGAAGGAAATACTCTCTCTCTCTCTCTCTCTCTCTCTCTCTCTCTCTCTCTCTCTCTCTCTCTCTCTCTCTCTCTCTCTCTCTCTCTCTCTCTCTCTCTCTCTCTCTCTCTCTCTCTCTCTCTCTCTCTCTCTCTCTCTCTCTTCAAATGAAAAAGGTAATTTAAAAAGTGGTGTCACATGCCCTTATATAACATTCCTAGGGTTAGGGTTTTTGGTTCACCCAAAACTTGACTTTACAAAGTTTTAAAACCAAATTGCATTTTAACTACTTGGGTCCTTTTTCGCTTTGGGCCCATTTGTGAGTGAATCTACCTCTAATTCTCATGCCATAGGCTTGCGAGTACAATGCACCTTCTACGGGTGTCTGACAATACATTTCAGGTAGATTTAATTATTTCGCTGACTCGGCCATGCTTTTATTCCCGTAGCCATAAAATATGGTTGTGAGCGTTGGCTTTGTGTTCGCTCATTGGCTGGTCTGCTACTTGTCGAATCCTTTGTTATTGGCACTCTCAATATATTTAGATTCTGGAGCTCCTTTATTGGTGCTTGTTGATGCTCTCCATCGTAGTTTGGTGGCTCAATTTCGCTTATTGAGATTCCTCATACTCTTATTATGGCTGGAAATAATCTTCTAACATGTTGTTGGAGCATATTTCTTATTTTAGTAGTTTTAGTTGATTTTTTAGTATTGTATCTTGGGCACGTACCCATTAACAAAAGACTCAAAAATCTTATGCAATATTACTTATATCTTCTATTTTAGGCATATATTGTTGGATCTTTGCATTATATATCCAGCATTATCATATATTATATAAAATATAAGATGAAAAAGACAAATTTTGAAGTGATGACAATTGAGACGCAAGTTGCTTGTGGTGTTTGGGGCCTTAACAAATTTAATCATGATGTGTAAGCAGATGAAAAATGTGACTTGTGATAACATATAGCCTTAGGCTATCTTTTATTGTGCCAATTCCATGTAGCATTAGAAACTCATATGCAAGGTGAACTACTAAGGCACTTTTCTCGAACTACATTGATAGCTAGCTATTTAGTGTGTGAGGGACAAAAGCTCTAGGTTTAGGTGACCACTCTCATTGAACAAGCTTGGCATGGGACCAAAAATTGTAGGCCACATTGTTTCCATTACTTTGCATGTTCACAATAACCAACATTAGTTGAAAACTACTAGCATTATGTTGATTAGCCATTAATTTGTTGAGCTTCCAACTTTGGCATTTTGTTTTCAATAGAGATGGTGAAAATATTACAGGTAAATATAGAGTTCAATTTGATGTGGTTGGGTAGTCATTAAACATATCTATTACTATGTGTGAAGGAGCTCCAGCTATGCCAATTTTCCACTGTAGCATATGAAATTTTGAAAACCTAGTTTCAAAATTCTCTTTAACGATTGAAATGTCAATCTCTTGAAACTAATTTCATAGTCTCTCAATCTTGTGAACAATCCTGCTAGACATGCTAGCAAACTGGATCACAAATATGCATAATAGAAATCAACTCAAGTACCAATATTGTATTTTTAAAAATCCAAAAAGATTATACACACACGTATATCTCTCACTCTCTATAGAAAGGATATCTATACAAACTTTTTTTTCTTGGTGACAACCCCTTCATTACAATCAAACATAGTTATAGTCTTTTTTGGTGTTTTTTTTTACTTTATTACTTACCTTGTCCTTTAAGACTTATCTTATATTAGTTAGCATTAGATATGTAAATTATCATCACTTATGTGTATATTGTATTTTTTATGTAGCCACTCATCAGCAATTCTTTTTCATTCATGTGGACAATATACCTTACTTACATGGCAAGCTTAAAGAAGGTTCCTACTGATAAGACCAAATGCTGAGAACCCATAGGTCTTTTTCAACAATGGTCATAATAAGGTATCACAAGGTACTTGAACAATAACACTCTATAAGATTTAAAGCTCTCATTCACACCATTCATGAAAGATAATTACTCTTGATTTTACTTTGCCCAATTGGTGAAGTAGTGGTCAAGATGTCATTGAATTTCCATCATTGTGTGGCCTAGGTGATAAGTATAACCAAGGATGTAGCATAACTATTCAATTATAAGAACATTCAAAATCCAATAAATCATGTGCTTGCTTGTCTCAAATCAGCATGTTGGTTAAATCCTAGAAAAAAACAACATACTCATTACTAAATGTCATCACAAGTGAGACTTTTGAATAAAAATGGAGCTATATTTCTTATGCTTCCTTGAGGGGATTTGAACTTTTGAAGGGCACAAGTTGGTGCTTGAACTACGCATGGTGACCTTTTTTTGGAAATGAGATTTTGATGTAATTCACAAGCTCTTGTCATCTTTAAATATTATGTTCTCTCATATGTTGATACTAACATGATCATCATGGCTTAAGTAGGTTTGAATATATGCAGTGAATGAAAAAAGAACTTGACTTTCCCATGTTAAGAGAGATTAAGATATTTTATATGTTTACACGCCATAGATGTATTTGCCACTAAAATAAAAATCTTTTGTAATTTAACACAAGCACACTTGCATGCACATGCACACACACACAAAACCAGCTACTACTTATTACTATCAAATGAAAATCCCAATGATGAAGTATCTCATCAATCTTCACGCAATAATTATTTTCTTTTTAAGATAAAATGTGAAAATTCTAGTTTATGTTTCTCACTCAACTAAAATGGAAAAAGAAATGTCAACTCAAAATAATGGAAATCCATTTCTTGATATAGAGCTATTATTCCAAACTAAAGACTTGCCTAGTAAACTATAAAGGTCAACACCCATAAACTTTACATGACATCTATGGCTTATAACAATATGTATATAATGTACCAATGGTAAAACCAATCACAAAAATGGTCCTTGGAAGTATTACTACAAAAAATCTTTAATGGTTTTGGTTGAGAGTAGATAAAAATCCTTGTGAACTATGTAAGAGCCTGGATTCTCTAGTCATCTCATAGTTTGGAATACTTCTTTTTTTTTGCAATAGAATGTTATTGATTATAGACAAAGGTTTGAGACAAAAAATGGAGTAACCTAAAGTTCATGGTGAGCAGCTTAAAACCATCCAACAAAAGTTGAAATTCTTTGTATGGTGGCTTTGAGGCTTGTCATGATTTTGACCCGAGTTGGTATACTTGAGAAAACTTTTGAAATGCCTCCTGACCTTGAATCTAAAAATTAAGTAAACTAGAGGGTGATGCATATTATGCTGAAAAGAAATCTTGGCCACATTGTTGATAAATAATTCATAGATCACTGGTGTGACCATAACAACTTGTCTTGAAGATTTTTTGTTCCTAGTCCACCAAAATATCTATCACATAGACATCTTGCACACATGCCAGAATATCAAAGTCAGTTGATCAAGAAGGAAAGTCTCAAAATAAAACCATTTCGCTAGTGATTTGAGGTTAAAAGGAAGCAATGCAATGAGGGTTTTCCACATATTGGATGCTTACATCCAAAGGCATGCTCTCAATAACGTCCCCACAATCTACAAAAGGAACAAAATCTATGTAACTTGAAGGGCTAGCTAACCCTTAGTGGCAAGAAGGGCTAGCTAGTCTTTAGTGGCAAGAAGTTAGTGAGCTACCAATGTGCTACATTTTTGAATTTATCTATTGGGATTTTTTGGACTTTATAAATTGTGTCCTTTCAATTTTTGGGGATTTTTAAGTTGTAATTCATTTTTTATGCATGTTGAGGGCTATGGGTTTGGTTGGATGTAAATTGAAGCAAAGAATATTTCAAAGCCTACTTGGCCTCTTTGAGCCATAGCAATTTTTGAAAGATAAGAGATTAATTTTTGACCAAGCCTCTTATTTCTTTTAAAGTAGTATAGAAATTTGTAGCCATTATAAGATTTTTTATTGGTCTAGAGGAACAATTGAAGAAGTCTAACATTGGTGGTAGCAGATAATTTGGTTCTCATAGGCACCGACATGATGAAGGAAGAGAAAGATGAAAGGATTTTTTCAATTCTAATGGTTTTGGCCCAAAAAAAAAAAAGCTTGAATTTTAGGAAGTCATTTTCTTGTAGAAAGACTCTTACAATCAACGTTCAAGGGTTTGTTCGATATTCTTTTAGTTTCTATTATCCTAATTTATGTTTCTTACCTAGTGATGGTGGCGATTGAGGTGAAGCTACATGATGAGTCTCAAAATGTCTCAAGAGGCTCCCTCTTGAGGCATCTTGAGGCTCTCTCATGCCTAGAGATGAAGAGATATTGAAGAGGAGGATGCAACAAAGAACAAATAGACAAATAATACTTGAGCTGTAAATTTGTGCATCTATTATAGCAATCCATGTTATGAAATTGCTTTATTTTCTTACTCACTATTTCAATGATATTCTACTTGCTCAATCAATGCTAGTCATCTTGATTTTTCAAATGATAAGGAATGAAAATTGTGCCAGGACATAGATAAAAAAAAATTCACCCACTATTGTTGTTAGATCAACTTAAAACACTAAAGGCACTTTTTTGGATTATGTCCAATGTTGCTCTTATGCACTTCTACTACAAAATTGACCCACCTCTCTTCAAGCTACTCTACAAGACTACAAGAACTTTATTCATGGATGATCCTTTAGCCACTTTGTGTGATCACAATGCACATAACATTCAAGTTTTTCAATGCGTCTCTTGAAAATAAGAAATCTGGCCTAGAACATGACCACCAAGTTGCAAATTGAGTTATTTTTTAATTGTTTTTATTCACAATCTATTATATGCTCAACACTGCTACTATGCACTTTTATAATGGGTCTAATTTTCCTCTTCAATATCTCAACGTCAAGACTCTACTCCATCAATTAATGGTAGCCAAATTGATTTTATAGTGATAAATGATAGATAAATGCACCACAACTAAAGAAACAAAAAGAAATATATCTGTAACAACACCTGGTTAAATAATTTTCTTTTCTAATTTACTATACCTCAAAGCCACATACAAAGGTGAAGCCATTCAATGCAAAAAAGACCAATCTAAAATTTGCATGAAGGGCACTCCCTCTTGAGGCATCTCGAGGCTCCTCTTCAAGATTCTAATTTTGATCCTCATGGCTCATGGATCTTGAAGCCATTTCATGTCTCATGGCCAATATCCATGAGACAAAAGGCTCCTCTTCAATATCTTCTAATCTTGAGGCATGAGAGGAGCCTATTGAGGCATTTTGAAGCTCTTCTCATGCCTCAAGATTGGACTATCCCTTGTTGTTGTTTTTTTCTTGTAGTATCCAACAGTCTTGAATCTCGTGGTTGTTTCTCTTGAATTATCTGCAGAACAGCTTCTTCTTAGTTTGCAGATTTGATTGTTCTTTGTGCTATGTTGGTTTTTGGTCTTGCTTTGATTGTTTCGGGTCTTTCTTCTTCTTCTGCTTAGTCGTCCCCTTGTTGGATTACAAGGTGTGATAATCAATTGAGGAACTAGAGGCTTCATTCCTCTGCGTGTCTTCCTGCAACAACATTGCAATGACTCTTGAAAGAGTCAACTCTAGATGCATCGTGATAATCATCACCTAGCTGTCGTATGAGCTTGGCAAGCTTGTAAGCAGTTGCATTACTACATCTTGATCGTCTATGACAGATCCGACAACGGCCATTTGCTTTAGCAGGTTCTTGAACTGGCTGATGTGATTTTGTAGAAAATCACCATTTGCCATCTTGAGAGAGTAAAATTTCTTCCTGAGATGTAGCTTGGAAGCTATATCCCGCTCTTCGCATAATGTGCTCAAGATTTTCCAGACTTCTTTGGATGTCTGATCTTCGGACACATGGCCGATCTGAGTATCCGAAATGTTGAGAATGATCAGCGCAAATGCTTTGCCATCCTTCAGCTTCCATCTGGAGATTGCTGCAACATCAGCTTCGGGTTTTCCCTCTGCACTTGTAACAACGTCATACAACTCCTTAGCCATTAGCATGGTTTTCATCTTAAATTTATTCAAATTAGTTACTCCATCAAGCTTGTCCATGATCGAACTGGCTTTCCCTTGGAAATCCATGTGAAAGATTAGTCTAGGTGATAGGAGTAACTATCAATGACTTAAGTATGAAAATCTAGTGCTAAATTACAAACCAAGAAGGCAATTACTCTATCGGCTAGTAGAGTCTTGTTTCTGTGGAAGCTTATTAGGCTATAGAAATAGCTCTGAAATAAAATCGCTTAAAGGATCAGATAGGTTCTGATATCTTAGGCTCTGATACCATGTCGGAGAATGTGTAAGAGTTAGTCCTTCAATTCTCTTGGTGCGTGAACTACTGGTGACTTAGTAGACGAACACAAGAATATGATAATTTTAAAGCCTTTAATACGCGGTGGTAGCGGAAGCGAAGAGTAGACAGTCAGACAAAGCAATTAGATAGCCAGACAGAACATAGAAAAGCATTACAGTATTGACACAAATCTGAACGCAGAACCAAACAGAGTTGTAATCAGATTAAGTATAATGAAATATACAAGTCAATAATGCAGGTCTATCTAAAAAAAAATAATCAATGCACAAAGGCATCTATAATGTTTGTCTCTGAATCACAAATCATGCTCCATTCCATCTTCTGTTCTACATGTTTGAATACTGAGATGATATTCAATATATACATAAATTTTACAAGTGTACAGATGAAGAAGGTACAAAAAGTGGTTGTGCTGTCTGTGGGAGATCGTGGGTGGCTCCTGTTGTTGTCAAATCTGTTTGTACAGTGCATAGAACGAGCGTGAGGAGGCAGCGAGTCGGGCTTCACTAAAATTCACACTGATGAAAATGCAAAAATTGCGACACTTTGTCCAATGCCTTAGAAAAATCATTTGTGAGGTACCTTTGCCTTTTCTATAAGGGCACTGTCGGCAATTGTAGGGCACCTTCGGCATTTGTAGGGTAGTGTCACAAATTTACTTGTATTTATGCAGACTGTGCAACTATTGCTTTTTTAGAAGTGTTACAAAACACTTGATTGTTCAAGATGGCCTGAAGGTGAAAAAGCAACAATGTCGGGTTTTTCGCCTGTGGAAATTTCCGAGTAAAAATGTAGACTGTAGTGACAAACAGTTCAAATATGCAGACTGTGCGACAACACAAGTAAAAATACAACAACATGAATGGAGGCAGATTAACGGAGAATTTAGGAGAGTAGAGGAGATAAATCCAACATATTGTGTGTTCTTGTTCCTTGGATTCTGATAGCAATCCATGGCTGCATGACCCTTCTTATGATAGTGAATGCACCTGATTTTCGGATTCAGCCCCACCATGTGGCCATCACGTCTGCATTTGACGCAAGACTTTTTCTCACCGCCTTGCTGCTTGTTCTTGCTCCTACCTTTCCATCTTCATTCCTGATCTCCCTTTGTCTACTAACTATAATCTTATCTTCAAGTTGACTCCCTCTTAGTCTGAGGTTGTCCTTTGTAGCTATAGAGAGCTTGATCTGACTCGTTCTTGTCGTCATAGTGCTCTCGAGCCTCCACTTTTTCTTTGATGTCAATGACAACTTTATCGAAAGTCATTTCAGGATCTTTGGCCAGTAGAGTTCAGGTTGTCTGGAATAATCTTGGTAGAGAGCGTAGAAGGTACGAGATTCTCTTGTGAGACTACATGTTCGGTTCCGACATTGTACAAAGACATGAAAAAGTTCTTCATCTTCCCGATGAAGCTTGTGATATCTTAGAAAGGTAAGCTGATCTTCTAGATACATGATATGATTACGTGACTTGGCCTGAAATTTGGTGATGAGTGCATCCCGTATCTCTCTTACGTTAGAGATAGATGCAAAATCAAGGGTGATGCTATCTTCAATGGACGAGGATATGACAACTATAGCTTTTTCATTCTTCTCTTTCCACTCTCGAAGCTCCTTGCTTGTGCTGGCATGCATCTCCTCGGTTACATCCACCTAGGGCCATAAAACTTCTCCTCTCAAGATGAGGGAATTCTTCACTTTCCAGGCCAAGAAATTTGACCCGTTTGCTTGAAGAACTGTGCATCTTAGATTGGATGCTGCTGATTGAAGCCATAGTTTGAGTAACCAGGCTTTGATACCACTGTTGGAAAATAATTGTGTGTGTGTAGAACAATCTCTCTGACGCAAAGCCCAGATAGAGCCAAAGTTTTGAGCCTAGTTCTTAGGATCGGTCCCTTATAGCTAGTAGATCCCCGATATTGAAGGTGCGAGATTATATTAAATGGGTAAAACACCTCGGATCTGAGTGTGAACCTGAATTAATCAATAATGATGCCATGATCATGTGGTTTTTAGCAGGTCTACCTTAAAGGATTAGACACGAGCTTAAATGTTGAACTGATTATTTGTCCTTACAACATGCTATGGACAATACAATACAGGAGGAGAATGAAGATTCAGATGATGAACCAAAATATTGGAATGCTTCGATATACAACGGGACAAACCACTAAAACATCCACACTATTGCATCCATGAATATCAATGAAACAATAGAGTTGATGATTAATGAATTTGAGAAACTTGGCCAAAAGCAGCAGATGCAGCTAGAAAAGATGCAGTCTCAGTTTGATGAGAAGATGAAAGCATTGGAAGAGCAGCAAGAAAAGAGTACCAAAGCAGGTAAAAAATTTGCTGAAATTTTTCTAGTGGAGAAAAATAAAAAAACCTTAAGTTTCTACACATCAAAGCTTTTGTACTTTTCTTTGCTTTTCTTGTATTTTTCAGACTGCTGCAGTTTTGAACTAAGTTTCACACAGCTGCATACTTGAATTGTGTTTCGCATAGTTCACATTTTTCGTACTTTTCCAAAAAGCCCAACACTAAGTCTAAAATGACTTGGAATATGTTTTCGCCAAGCTTCGACTTTTCGGCTTTCTCGCCACTTAGTATAAAAGACTTAAAACGTGTTTCAAACCTACCTTCAGCTTTTTTGCATTTGCAATATCAGCCTCTTTTGCACCAAAGTGTGAATGAGAAGTGGAAGCACCTGTATACATGGAAAGCACAAGATAGTGACATGCAACCACAATCAGTTAGAATTAGCTTAATGTGTTCTTTTGATTACTACAATTCAGATTAATCCTATCACCTCATTCCTATATACAGGATCAATGCAGACAAAAATATGAGACAAAGCATATACACTTGCACAACAGTGTAGTGCGCGTGACTGATACATGTAATAACAAGAGCTAGGTACAATATATAGAAAATTAGTAGTAGCTAGTTTTTCTCATGAGAGAGAATACCTCTCTTGCACCAATGCGCTAATTTGGAAAACAAAAAGCGCTCAAAACTTGTTGTAAACTTAAATCTGACTTGTGAATGATAACTTCCGTTGTTTCTCAGTATATATAACTTCTGTTGTTTCTCAGTTATTGTTGCTGATTAAACATTATCTACTATTCAAAAATTATTATTAGATCTACAGTGTCAGTTTGTGGCTTGGAAGACGATTGATCATAGTTTGAAGCAGTAGCTACAACTACATAGATTGACTCTATCTGGGCTCTGTGTCAGAGGAATTGTTCTACACACACACAATTATTTTCCAACAAAAATGTCTAGTGTGCAATCTGTGTAGGGAATCACACCATAAATGAGTGTCCAACAATGAAAAGACATATGATGGATACTATTTGTCAACTGTGCAACTCTACGGGACACGAAATAATTTTTTGATCGTTTAATCCTTGAATTATCCAACAAAAGTACGCTAAGCTCAATTCTGTCTGAGCATTCAGATCTATAGAGACAGAGCGAGACGACTGATTTATATCACTCAACAAAGGTATCTTATCAATGTATATCGCTCATCAAAGGTATCTTATTATCCAGCAAAAATAACTATGGCAGTCTCCCAACTAGTCTCCCACACTTTGCCAGAGTCATTTTCTTAACGTTTGAGACACTTAGAAAAATGTGAAAAATGCGAATCTACATTTTTACTTGTGATTCCTATCAGGCAAAAAATGCGAAAAAGGTGACACTACATTTTTACAAGGGATTCCTGACAGGTGAAAAATGCGACATTGTTTCAAACTCCGTGTATTTCTGCAGAGTATGTAAAAACACTTGTGATTTTGTAAACAGTATAAAAAACATGAGAAAATTTGCAGAACTAGATAAACAATGGATGAAGATTAAAATCGATTAGTCGATTGGTAAGAAGGAGAATAGTCCAACACTCCCCCTTAATCTGAATCCTTGAATGCCTTGACCTTCAAACTTAGTTCTACACAGAATCTTCTGTGTGCTTCCAAACTTAAAGCTTTGGTAAAAATATCTACTTTCATATCTTGTGTTCTACAATACTACAATCTGACCTCTTTGTTGAGAGCTTTGCTTCTGATGAAATGATACTTTAGTTTAATGTGCGTACTCCTAGAATGAAAGCTAGGGTTGGTTGATAAAGCAATGGCACTTTGATTATCACAAAATAATGTCGTCAGGGCATATTGATTCAGACCGATATCTGAGAGTAAGTTTCTCAACCAAATTGCTTTCTTCGTAGCTTGAGAGGCTGTCATGTACTCTGATTCAGTGGAAGATAGAACTATCAAAGATTGCTTGTGACTGTTCCAGGAAGCTAGACCACTATTGAGGAAGAATGTAAATTCGGAATGGATTTACAAGTGTCTACATCTTCTGCCCAACTTACATCTGTGTAACCATTGAGTAGATTGAGTTTGTCATTGCCGACTGTTCCATAACAAATGCAAAAGTCCATAGTAGCTCGAAGATATCTCATGACTCTGATAAGAGCCTTCCAATGTATTACACCAGGATTAGTCATAAACTGATTGAGAGAGCTGACTGCAAAAGCTATGTTTGGCCTAGTACAGATCATGGCATACATAAGAGATCCTATAATAGAATGGTAAGGATACTCACGCATCTGCTGCTTCTCATGGATTGTTTGGGGACACTGGTCCTTTGACAATTTGAGACCTGGCTCCATTGGTGAGAGAGCTAACTTGCAATTTATCAGATTAAACCTAACTAACATGTTGTAGATGTACCTCTGTTGTGTAATGTAAACCAACACCTGATTTTTGTCTTTATGGATTCGTATACGGGGAGTCGGCCTTCGGCCCTCCCCGCAGAAATGAGCCTCGCCCAGATCGGTCATGTCGAATTCGAAAGATAGCAATGTTGTATGTACATCCATTTGATGTATTTCCAAATCTACTGCAACAATGAATGATAGCAAAAGTCAAATAGAAGAATGCTTGACTATTGGACTGAAGGTTTCAGTGTAATTAGCATTGTATACCTGAGAAAATCCTCTGGCGACAAGTTGTGCCTTTCTCTTGTTGATGCTTCCATCTGCATTGTACTTGACTTTGAAAATCCATTTGCAGTCAATTACATTTTTGCTAGCAGGTAATTCAACAATTGTCCATGTATGGTTCTTGATAAGAGATGAATACTCTTTATCCATAGTTTCTTTTCAGAGATATGAATCAGGCTGACTGAGTGCCTCTTGTGGATAGTCGTCGGTTCCTAAACAAGATAGGTTGTAAACATGTCGATATACCTCTCAGGTGGTTTGCTAGTCCTTGATGATCTTTTGGGTAATAGGGGAAGTTGATTATTTCCATCATACTATAGTTGCTGATATGCAACATCATCATCTTCTGATTCGTCGTTGATTTGTTGTTCGTCAAAAGTAGAAGAGCTTGGACCTTCAATGGGAATAGTCAACTGAGGAACTGGAAAGTTCAATGTGTCAGGTGAATATGAAAGGTCAGCTACATGGGGTCTGCTTTTCCCTTGAGATCTTGAAACTGATCTTCGATGAAGATGACATCCCAGTTAGTGAATATCTTTGACTCGATGGGATCGAACAACTTGTAAGCTTGATCTGAAATAGTGTAGCTAATGAAAACACATTTGATACTCTGGAAGTCGAGATTCTTCCTTAGATTACATGGTGTTTGCGCAAAAGCAATACATCCAAAAACTTGTAGGTTTGATAAAGAAGGTTTGGTACCTGTCCAAACTTCGAATGGTGTTTTGTCTAAGAGTCCTTTAATAGGACATCTGTTCTAGATATATGTCGTTGTTGAAACAGCTTCAGCCCAGAAGCACTTCGGAAGTGTCACATGTGATTACATGCACTTTGCCGATTCAACTAAGGTTATGTTCTTTCTCTCAACAGGACCATTTTTCAGCATGCTCTTTGAATTGTCTGAATTCGATGAAAGCCTCTGACTTCTATTTGATGAAAGAAACAACTGTTCTTCTGGAGAATTTGTCAATGAAAGTAATGAAATACTTTTCATCTAGCAATGGAGGAGTTTGCATAGGTCCACATATATCTGTATGAACAACATCTAACAGATCTTTTGCTGCATGCCTATGGTTTGATCTAAAAGGAATCCTAGCCTGCTTTCCAAGGATGTAGCTATGACAGAAAGGGAGATCAACCTTACCAGAAGGATAGTCAAGATCAAGAATCATGGATTGTTTGGACATGTTCAAAACAGATGCATAATTCAAGTGTCCTATGCCATAATAATGCTTTATTGACTAGAATAGAGATTTTCAAGGCTTGACTAGGCTCAGAATAACAATGTGCCAATCTATACAAGTAACCATGCCTCTTGCCGAGTGCAAGGATCTTATTACTCCTATCAATAATTTTGCATTGATCAGATTTGAATTCTACCTTATGATCTAAATCTATAATTCTACTTACTGATAACAAATTTGTAGAGAGTTTAGGAGCATACAAGACTTTTGATAGTAATTTGAATTGATTATGCTGGAATTGCAATCTTACAGTACCTTCACCTTCAATAGTGTGAGTACTATTGTCACCAAGATGAACAAATTTCTTCGTGCTGTAAGGTGTGGAGGAGTTGAAAATCTCATGTTGATTGGTCATGTGTTGAGTTGCTCCAGAATCAAGAAACCATGAATCATCCGAATTCGCGTATTTGTCTTTGACCATGAATGCGTCTTCATCCACTTCGACCTGGGGAGATGATGAAACTGTGTTTGCTTGTTGATCAGGTTGCTTGGCTGCATTCTTCGCTTGGAGAATTCGGCAATCCTTGATCTCATGGTTATTGCGCTTGCAATATCTACAAAACATCTTGTTCTTCAACTGTGGATTTGATGATTGTACTTAACTTTGAGTCAAGTTCTGACTCGTTGCAGCCTTCTTGGAGCTTTTCTGCTTCTGTCGCTTAGAGCCTTTGTAGACATATAGAGCCTGAGAGGAGGAAGTAGACAAAGTGTCTTGACTTCTTCTATTGTCTTTTTGTAGCAACATAGTGATAACTCTAGTAAGAGTTAAATCTGAGTGTGTCGATATGATCATGACCCAGTTCTCATATGTAGACGGCAAGCTTGAAAGCAATGTCATAATTGTGTCTTGATTGTCTATGACTAATCCAATAGCGGCCATCTATTGCAAGAGATTCTTAAATTGGTTAATGTGATTCTGAAGAGAATCACCAGTAGACATCTTGAATGTGAAGAATTTCCTTCGTAGGTGTAACTTAGTAGTTACGTCCCTCACATCATATAGTGAGTTCAGGATGTAGTCCCAAACAACTTTTGACGTTTTATCTTCAGCTATGTGTCCAATCTGTGTATCTAATATATTGAGAATAATAAGCGCGTAAGCTTTACCATCCTTTGATTTTCACTTTGTGTCGTCTTCAGGTTTTACTTCTATACCTGTAACAACATCCCATAACTTGTTGGCAATTAGCAAGGTCTTCATCTTAAATTTCCACAAATTATAACTGGATCCATTCAGGATGTCTGTGATTGAGAAAGAAGAGGCCAAAGTCTGTAAATTACATGAAGTTTTGTATGGCTTGAAGCAAGCTCCATGTATGATGGTATGGACACATTGATGAATATCTAATCATTACTAGTAGTGATGATAATCTGGTGAAGGAAGTCAAATCAAATCTTTGCAGGGAATTTGACATGATAGATCTAGATATGATGCATTACTACATAGGTGTGAAAATTTGGCAAAGTGGTCAAGGAATTGCACTTACCCAGACAAAGTACGTTGCTGAACTACTCAAGAGATTGCACATGGAGGATAGCAAAGTATCATCTACTCCTATTGAAGTTGGTACACAACTCTTAAAGTATGATATGATAATGATTTTTTTTATTGCTACTAAGTATTGTTTCTTAGTGAGAATCCTCATCTAGCTACTAGTGGGTCTCGTAAGTTAGTTAATGCATGTACCACAACAGTTACATTGGAAAGTCACTAAGTATATTCATTTGTAAGTGCAAGATATGACAAAGTTTGGCTTATTTTATTTCTATGATGGTAACCATTTGAAACTTGAGGGCTATGTCGATGCATATTTGAGTGAAGATTTGGATATAAGACACTATACTTCATGGTATAATTTTTCAAAGGCATAGAAAGTAAATGAATGATTGTCATATTATTTCACATGGCATTAGAGCTTAGATTTGACCATAGAGCTTAAGGTGGGCCATATAGCTTTTTTGGATCAATATTAGATCAAGTTTGGAAGGCACTAGTGCTTTAGCCTCTCATTGGTGAGGCTAGTCACCAATTTTGATGTCTTCCATATGTTTGGAAGCAAGAAAGCTTGGAAATCAGAATTATTTGATTTTTGGAGTTAGGATTTGCTCTTCATACTCTTATGATTTGAGTCTTTGAGAGCATCTAAGGTTTGCATGGCTCAACATTCTACAAGGCTACATTCTTGAGCTAGTTTTGGTTTATGTGATGATTGATTCCAAAGCATCAAAATATGGAATTTTTTCTTCAATGAAAATTTGGATCCGTTCCTTATGCATTTCTAGAATGCATAATTGAGTGGATGTAGATAATTTCTTCAAACTTTTGTAGTTTGGTACATGACATTGTCAAGCTTTTTAGCAACTAATTTTGGCATTCAAGGAAAGATTGATGTAGTTTCTTTCAAGATCCATTGGGATCTCTTGTCTCATGCAATGGTGATTCCATTTTTTTATTCAATAGTGTTAGAGAATACTTGGTTAGATTCTATTTTTTTCCATTGAGTTTGGGTCTACCTTGAAATCAAATTTGACCAATTCTAGCATGCTAGTATTCTAGTTTCAAGTTTGTGGTAGATCTATTTGATCCACTTCTAAGAATTTAAGTGAGTTATAGGAGGCACAAGAAAAAGTCACATTTAGATATATGTCAATTATCAAGGAGGATCAAGCTTCTTCAACATGGCAAGTCAAGAATGTTGCTTGTTGGAAAGCAAAGATAGGCTGAATACAAGAAATTACTCAATCTTGAAGGTAAGTTTAGAGTCCATGATTTTTATTAATGGTTTGTTGAATATTGTGTTAGATATTGAGGATGAATTGCATTCCATATGAGATCAAATCATGTTTGAAAGAAAGGTCAAGAAGGCTCTATCTCTCATCAAGTTGAATGTCTCGAATGAGCTTCTTTATTTGTTGAGGAGTTACACATCTTCCAATGAGGCATGGAGGACTCTACAAAGGATATATTAGTCAAAGACTACATCTAAGGTGCACAATCTAAGGAGCTCCATGGATCAATGGCAAGGTGAGGCTACATCCTCTTATGGTGGTAAGAAGAATAAGTCTAGTGTGAAATGATTTTGTTGTGGCAAAAAGAGTTATCAATGCAACTGGAAGGAAGAATATACTTTGGATGCTAAGGGAATCAGAAAAAGTAGACTTAGTCATTTTGATGAGTGTTGCCTAAACAAAGGGGTGTGATGGAAAAAGAGGAAATATCAACTATTGCATCAAATTTGGATTCTTGTTCTCTTCATTATTCTTATAGTGTGCACTTGATTAGTTGTTGTGACAGTAGCATGTTTGAAGAATGTGATTCTTATGATGAGTCCTTGAAAGTATTTTTTCTAGAAATTGATGTCACATGTTTTAATAAAAAGAGGTGAACCAAAGTCTTTTGAAGCTTTCCCTGAAGTTAGAGCCAAGAATTCCAGCAATTGAACTTGTTGGACACTATTCTCTATGTCTATTATGAAGTCTTTCATTTATCATTGATTAAAAAAGAAATTCTAAAAAAGAGTTTATTCTTAAGATAGAGCAAAGTAATAATTGTCAAAATAACAAGTTACATGTAAGAGTGTGAAAAATAGGTAATTTTTCAGTGTTTTAAGGGTGAGTTGTAGTTACTCATTTGAAGTTTTTCACACTTTTAGCACTTGTTTAAATGTCAAGAGAGGCATACACACTTTCTATTATTGGCTCGATGTGTAGCAGAAACATAGACCCTTGAAACTAGTCGATATTGTCTCATTATCATTGATCTTGATCGTTTGTGGTTGAGATCCACTTGGGCCAAGCAACATTAGGACATGTATTGCCTCACTACTATAAATAGAAAATCCTTGTATATATTTTACATTGAGTAGTTGAGAGCTTTGTCGCTCATTGATGGCACCCTTGAGATCTCTCTCTCTCTCTCTCTCTCTCTCTCTCTCTCTCTCTCTCTCTCTCTCTCTCTCTCTCTCTCTCTCTCTCTCTCTCTCTCTCTCTCTCTCTCTCTCTCTCTCTCTCTCGCTCTCTCTCTCTCTCTCTCTGAGACTAAGCTAGATAGTTGATGTATTGTTTTTCTATGCATTTATAGGGTTCATGAAGAAACTCGACCTACTTCAAGAGGTTTTTGGATCAAATCCATTGCTATGCACAAGATCCATTTTAGGGTTCTTATATTTGTCTTGGTAATTTCATCTTTTATGCTATATTACAAGTGCTCTTTCCTAACAATGTGTACAATTGTTTGCGCTATCACTTGGAGTAAAAATCAATCAAAGTAAATGAATGATTTTTAATTCTTTCACACATCTCACCTTGATGATGTGAATGAGCATGAGCTACAAACATAGCTAGGACTAAACTCTTCCTCTTTCCATTGCCTTCTCAACATATTAGAGTGGGTAGATTATTATATTTCTACGACCCATGAGCACATACGCCCCAAATGGAGCCACGAGAGTGTGCTTCATCCCGATGGATTTGTCTTCATTGTAGGAGACATCGTGCTTCTTATTGTGGAGGTAGTGACAACCATGCTTCTCTTGCATGTGATTTTCCTTTTTTCTATGACATGGATGATAAAGGGCACATCATAGAGTATGAGCACAATGATCATGGCAACTTATGCAAGTGATCTTCTCCAAGAACATCTTCAATGGATTGGTGTCACCACAATGAGAGGCAATAAGAAAAAAAGTGCACAAACAATTGTGTTGGGAGTTTTCTATTCCTGACCATGCAAGTGGATTCTTCGTCATCTGGGCCTTGTCATGAGCCACTGCAAATTCAATATCTAAGGTGTGGTGAGATAGGGAAGACAAATTAAAGGTCACAAAAGAGGATTTTTAGGCAATCAAAAAGAGTTTTGCGATGACTTGAAAAAGTATAAACAACAACAGGAGGCCGCGAAAGTCGTCTTTAGATGTAGGGAGCTTCTCACCTTGGCAATGGTGGCATAGGAAAGCTTCAAGCTTATTTTGTAGCTTTTTCTTATTCCTCGATATCGCCTATGCTTGTTTTATTGTTTTTGTTGTCTCATCAAGCATGCATGCTAATTATAATTTTGAATAATTATGTAGAGATCAGTGGTATATCATGAACCTACAAGTATGACAACTTTGTGTAACCCAACAAGACACAATTGCCTTTTCATTTGTTTGAGCAACAAGAAAAGTAGCTTCATTTGGCGGAAACTAGAGCAATATATAATCTTTAAGCTTTGAAAGTTCACATTCATTCTTGAGTATATGCATTTGAGAGTAATCACTTTTTGTTGCATGCAGCCTGGACAAAGTTCTCCATATTGAGAGGTTGCACTCAGTGGTGACTTCGGCTAGTCCAATTCGGGCTAGAAACAATGTTAGGAACATTAAATTTGCATAACTAAGTTGTACTATAAAAACTATATTATTGTAACACTTTTGAAACATATATGTATATATCTATATGGGACGTGTTTCATTTTGGGTCTCAATTCCAATCTATGATTTTATTAATCTTATTGATGACTAGGACTGTTATAAATTATGATAATCTCGTGTTATGGTGTTATGTGTATTGATGATTTGAATTTTCTTGATGATTATGATGTCCCTATTCATGTTGCTTTTGTTATGGTTATTATTTATAGCGTTCAAAAGAAAAAGTCAGATTTTTTCAGCATCAATGTTTTACCAAAGTTACTATTGGGACATAATGGAGCCAATTCTATTCCAAATTCTTTTTTAGGTTTACATCGTTAGTGAGAGTTAATCGATGCTTATACATATAGAAATATTGGGGTTTATACTGACGGTTACTCTACAAAAATTTAAACTCTTATAATATCGGTGAACATTGCTCATACTAAGGATCAATATCATCGGTGTCCGTAGTTATACCAACAATTTTTAGTGCAATGTTTAGCCATGACAATCAATATGTGGCATGGTTTTTTATTTGGTCTACTTTTACTATTTAGCTTTAAAAAAAATTATCTGCTTGAAACTTCTATGATAGTCAAAATCAAAACTCTATTGCCCAACTTTGGTATGCATATGATAAATTGCAAAATAGTTCGCCTTAATTTTATCTATTTCATCTATACAATTACATTCAATACAAAACTTTATATATTCATCTAACTTTGCTATATCTACAAATTCCAATAAATAATGTGTAAGAGATTAGCTATTTTATATTTTGGAGAAAAAATTAGTAATATGTGACTTAAGTTTGAGTTTTTATTTGACAAATCTCAAATAAATTGGGCAAGTAATCATTAGGAGTGTTATAATTTATGCTCTTAAGGCTTGGTGGCACTAGTTATATAGTGCCCAATTTGCTATTAAAAATGATTATCGAAGTCTAAAGTATTTGTGTGTGATCAGCTTCAATTAAAAGGTCAAAACACTAGGCATAGCTTATTGAAGAATTTTATATGGTAACTAAGTATAAATGTGTCACCCATAACAAAGTGACTCCAATGTTTTATCTCGAATAAGCAATTTACTGATATTCATGAAAGTAATGAGCAACCTTCTTGATCGTATTACAAAAGCGTTTATGAGATGAATATGCTCTCAAAGTGTGGGCTTGGTGTAGGACGAGGGATGCCTCAATCTTATATAAAGGAGAATAAATTGCCTCATTCAGTGTTAGTTCCAGTGTAGATGATGGATTCCTCTAAGTTGCCTTTGGACGAAATTTGACAAATACTATTATACACTAGATGTGATCTCGTTCATTTGTGGAGATAAAATGTGTTGAAGGATGGTTGACTATACAGGACATCCTCCACAAATGACATTCAGGTTTCAAAACTACTACTTCACATTAGTTTCAAATTTTGTTACCTTGTTCACCCTATTAGACTCTAGATTTGATGACTCTTGCTTCTAAAGTACAAGTGAGAGTTTGGATGAGTCTTTGACTTAAGAGTTTGTTGTTGGGTTCAAGGGTAACAAACAATATAAGGGCAAAACTCATTATTCTTGAGGTTGTCATTTCTTCTTTGACTTAAGAGTTTGTTGCTGGCTTGGGTAACAAAAAATATTAGGGCTAAAATTCATTACCTTGTGTGTTTGTGTCCTTCGAAGAAATGAGAATCGGCATTTTGAACACTAAAGTTTGGAAATTTCCAAAGCAGTACAAAGTTTGATTGAAAATCTTCCTGCTGTCCTCCGCCGCGTCAAGATGATGCCGTGTCGTTCGATCCTGGCTTTCAATGCGCGCGTTCAGATTGGATTTGCGTGCACGAATTGTGGCCACTGGATCAGCTGCAGCAGCCAGCAGCTGCAATTATGTGCGGATTCTCACTACATGATTTAGATATCAGTCGTAGTTGATGTTATTAATTTCAGCTGCTTCTTTTGTTTCGTAATTGCCTCACTTTTGCGCTATAAAACCAGTTTAATCACTCAGAAATGCGTCACCTGTGAGGTCTACTCAGTGCACTTTTGGGTTATATCTTCATTGATTCGATCATCCACTCAATTATAACAGTTTTAGTTAACATTGCATAGTAAAGGATAGCTATACATCCTGGTCTGTCAAAAAATTATGGCTTCCGTGATGAGATGCACAGTATTCAAGCTCTTGTATGTGCTACTTGCTTGCTTGAATTCATGTTTCTGTGCACGTCCGCATCGGGGTATCATAGGCAGGCCCGATGGGTCTCAACAACCACAGAGTCTTTGCGCTACAATGGTTCAGATCTATGGTTATCCCTGCGACGAGCACGTCGTCAGTTCTGAAAACTCTCCATAATTGTTAATATCTAGCAGTGAATTCCGTTTCGACTAGTATGGTCGTTTTTTATTTTTTTCGTCTCTTATCGTGTGCATTCAAAATCAGATTCCACTAGAAAATTTGCAAAGGATAACCATTCGTTGAATGTGAAATGAATTCTCTCTAAGACTTACATTAACGTGCTATGGATTAATCTGTCATAGGTGACAACACCAGACGGGTTTGAGCTTGCGATTCAGCATATCCCATATGGTATCCATGGAAGAACAGGAACATCCAAGGCGACAGTATTTTTACAGCATGGATTGCTACAGGTTCGTTGTTCATTCGCATCAGCTTCTAACATCCTAAAAATCTGGATGATTTCCACTTATTATTGAAGTTAACGTTTTTGAAAACCCGGTGCTGTGGCAGAATCCTCCGACTAATCTTAACTTATTTTAATTACAGGGAGGTGATAACTTTATGCTCAACGGACCAAATGAATCCCTTGCATTCATTCTTGTTGATGCGGGTTTTGACACTTGGGTGGGCAACACTAGAACTACAATTTGGAGCCCTGGGCACGTGCAGCTTTCACCCAACAAGCAGGTGCATTGCTCAGTGCTGCAATTAACCATTTTTTCATAACTATCACGACATTTCTGACTGCCATAATTGGTCAAATCCTATTTGGCACTATTTAAACTCTTTGGAAGTAGCGTCACACATATAGTTTCCTTGTGCTGCAGGCTTACTGGAACTGGACTTTTGATCACCTCATTACTTACGATCTGCCAACCATGCTTCAGTTTGTGTATGGCACTACTGGCAGGAAAATCCACTACATTGGGCACTCCCAGGTACGCCTTTGTTTTTTTCTCTTGTATATGTCCTCATTCTAATCACATGTTGGAGTCGAAATCTGGACCTCAAGCACAGGAAAGGAAGTTCTTACCGCTTATTGGAGGATCTCTCCCAAGTGCAATATTGAAATAGGAGCGAGTATCTGAATAAAAATCCTTCGATGTTCTAATTTCAGCTGGCCCTTCGGCGCTGCCTCCCTGTCTTGACATTAATTATTCTGTCTTTGTTGAAGTTTGTTTCATAACCTCAGCTGTATCTCGAGAAGTAGAACTTCATGCGACAATTGGCTGGATTATACGTCCTGCTGATTGACATGAAAGCCTCTCAAAATGGCAGTGTATTCTAGATTCTGTGTCTGTTGAAATTTACACTCTCATTTTCAGATATTTTTTCTATTTCCATTGCATGACAAAATGGGATTCCACAGGGTTCTTCAATCGCGCTCGGAGCATTGTCCCAAGGCACCAGCTTGACTGAACTCTTTGCAGCATCTGTTCTCCTTTCTCCAGTTGCATATCTCAATAATACAAAATCCTTTTATAAGGCTGCTTCCGATTTGCATTTGGATAAGGTACCACTTATAACTATATAGCATTCTCTATTGTAGCAGTCTAGCAAGGCGTATTTTATGGGGTACTGTATTTCACTGAGACGAGCTACTTTGGTTTGCAGCTCTTGACCCTCGCAGCCGTACAAGAATTCAATCCATTGAAGTAAGTGACTCACTGTACTTAATATTCAGATATATTTGTGTTTAGAGAGTATGAAACATTGTAAAGGGAAATTGTAAGTTTAGAGTTGTAACCATATTTGGAATGAACGGCGGCATGTATGAGAGGGATATAAGAGCAAGATGAACTATTATTTTTCAATCGGGAATGATAGATCTCGGAAGAAAAAATGAAGGACAGCTTAAGACTCAACATTAGTTAGAACTAGGTAGCATTGCCATCTAAGGAATACTAATTTCCCCTGCAGAGGACTAGGTGCTCAGCTATTGGACACAGTATGTGCTTCAGATAACATCCTATGCAGAGCCTTTTGGGGTAAGACATCTACTGATCTCTCTCAAATAGAGTTTACTATGTCTTGATCGTTGCAGTTCCAGTGTTCGGGAGCAGGCAAATCTAATCTACAAACATTTTTGTTCCTTGCAGCGCCTGCTAGCCACTTCAACTACAGTCGCGTTTCGTACTACACGCAATATGAACCTCAGTCTACATCAACGATAAACATTGCACATTATGCTCAAAGTAATTTACCTTCTTCTAGATCCTATGAACAAATTACTCTCTTTCATCTTCGTTCTCGGAAGACACTTGCCAGAATGGAGCCTATGAATTCTATGCTTATGGACATATCTCACAGTTTGCTTAAATCAGGCTTATTTCTCTGAGCAACAGTCTCATCATCTAATTCGTGTCTTGCAGTGGTAAGATCCGGATTATTCCAGAAATACGACTACGGAACCAAGAGTAACATGCTGCAATACTCTCAGGCAAATCCACCTATCTATGACGTCTCAAAAATTCCACAGCAAGTATCTCTTCTACTGGCCTACGGAGGAATGGATGCGCTAGCTGATGTAAAAGATGTCCAGAACCTTATGAGAGACTTAAAGTGCCATATTCAGACACTCTACATGCCGGATTATGGGCATTCAGACTTCATTGTGGGAATGACAGCAAACAAGGACGTCTATCAACCAATCATCCAGTATCTGACAGCAAATAGTCAGTAAAAGCAAGGCACTAGCCATGATCAAAACACCGATTCAGGGTTTTCAGATCACCGTACTCACCGATAGCCACAAGCAAAATCAATTATCAAACCAAATTATTTGTCTTGAACTATTACAAGAAATATAGAAAGCATCTCAACTTTACCAAAAATCAAAGGAAGAATTAGCTTCCTTTGGAGTTAAAGAGGGTTTGCTTATTCATTATAATCTTAATCTCAGAGTGTCTAGATTGGCTTAGCTCAACATAATTAATCTTGGGGGACTTCAGAATGGTAAGATTAAGTTTGATCCTCATTATTGTATGTCAAATGTAGTCCGAGTTGTCAAGACAGAAATACAATAATTTTGCAACAAATTTGGAAAAAATCATGCTTGTTGATTGTTACTAAGTCACACTTCACCACTATGATAATGCTCTTGATGAGAATGTATTAAATAGTGCTATGTAGGCCACCATGAGTATGACTTAGATGTACAAGTGTCTTTATCATTGGTGAGGTACACGAGAAGAAAAAGCCAAAAGAAGACAACGTGGTGCTTGAAAAAAGGATTGCTGTTGGATCTAGAAGTACTCCCTTTGAATATTTACATGTATTTTCTTTACCAACACTCAATTGTTTTAACCAAGCAATAACCATCCACTAGATTATTCCAAAAAAGTACCATACTACCGTACAAGCACCATTTTCATCTTCATTTTCTCTACTCCTTTACCTCTTGATAGTTGTTTGACTTGCTAACTTGACCCATACATTTATGTATATCTAGCTCTTGTCTACTTGGCCTTATCTTCCTAGTCAAATATCCCCTTCTTAAATTTTCATCTCATTTATGTTCTTGTCTGCCTACTAACTTTTTTATTTTATTCCTAGCACCCACATGAGCACTCCTAGCACCCACATGGGCACTCCTCTAGTTCTTGGGTAGAGACCCTCAATTCCTCCCTTCCATCCACTTTGTTCTCGTGGATTTCTTCATACATCTTTGATCTCTTGAACTTTTGCCTTCACTCCATAATTCACATATCTTACTACCATAACAACAATTATGGCAACCAAATAGCTTCTTTCAACATATGTGACCTTGAGAAGTTCTTTTTTCACGAATAGAGCATATACCCAACTTAATTGTATTAGTTTCATTCA
The DNA here is from genome assembly GCA_029204225.1 of Diphasiastrum complanatum. Lineage (NCBI taxonomy): Eukaryota > Viridiplantae > Streptophyta > Lycopodiopsida > Lycopodiales > Lycopodiaceae > Diphasiastrum > Diphasiastrum complanatum. The sequence continues at coordinate 55,516,109 of CM055092.1, read as the reverse complement.
TAAAACATTGACAAGCTTATGAACACAATAGAAGGTATCATGCAATGACTTCTCATCTTACAAACAAGGATGTGGGTGGCTCACATAATGTAACTCTTTTGACCTAGATTTTGCTTACATGACAAAGTTCCATAGTCATTTGTGACTATTCGAATACTGTATTGGTTTGTGTAGTTGACCTTTACAATAAACTTCATTTAGCATACAATTTCACATAGCAAGAACATTTATTATTCATTTCCTTTCATGTGCCCAGTATATCTACTGATTGGACAACCCCATAGTAGACCACCTAGCAAGTATGGTGCTACATCCATATCATGTACAGAGGACTTGGAATAATTATGATGCAAATATTTGGTACTCCAGTGTTCGAGCTTATTAGTTCCACCTAGAAGAAATTCTAGTTCAAGGCCAGTTTCATGACTAACCTTGAGAGGACCTAGGCATTCACTGTTGGATTATTACCAATCAACTAATCGGTTTTAATCTTCATCCATTGTTTATCCAGTTCTGCAGATTTTTCTGTGCTTTTATACAATCTATAAAATTACAAGTGTTTTTACACAGTCTAGAGAAATACACGGAGTTTGAAACAGTGTCACATTTTTCGCCTGTAAGGAATCCCTTGTAAAATGCAGTGTTGCCTTTTTCACATTTTTCGTCTGACAAGAATCACGAGTAAAAATGCAGAGTTGCATTTTTTGCATTTCTCTAAGTGCCTCAAATGTTAAGGAAATGACTCTGGCAAAGTGTGAGACAACCCTAAACGAGATTTAAGGGCACCTTTGGGTTTTTCGCAAAAACGTGTTCCATCACCTTTTGCCAAACTTTGCTCATCCTTGCTTTTTCAATGTAGCAGGCTCAGAGGAATTCTTCTCCTGCTTCCTCTTGGATGTTCTAATTTCTCCTACTTGGCTTGTGGATGGAACTTCTTTTCACCTACAAATTGCTTATTCAAGCATTGATATTCATCACGCTTTGGCACATCATCTGCCTCTAACCTCATGATTAGATGGATCATTAGCCATCTTACTTTGTAGCCTCTCCATTCTCATTAGCTTCATTATCTAAGCCTCCAATATTTGGCAAGAGATCTTGACTTTTCTGCTTAGGCATTTGGCACATCTTATCATCATAATAGCCATGAAATTATTCAAAAACGACATTGCATGATATGATAGTCTCCTGAATTTTGGATCATAACATACCCAATAAAGATAGTTTTACGGATTCATCATCAAAATTCTACCTTGTTTTATCATGTACATGGATTGAGGATCCAAACACTTATAACCCAAGTATCTTAGGTTTGACAATTGTGAAAGCCTCATATGGTGTTTTTACCTTCAGAATTGCAACTCAAAATGAATCTGGTAGTTTCATGAACTTTATCATAGAGCATGCACTCTCAACAATAGTCTATTCTTCCTTTATGCTATGCCATTGTGTTGTGGTGTATAGGATTGGGTGAATTGCCTTGTGATTCCATGTTCATTACAAAAAGCATACTCACCAAAGCTATCTGATTGTAAGTTCTTCAATAGGCATTTGGCACATCTTATCATCATAATAGCCATGAAATTCCTCAAAAATGACATCACATGATATGATAGTCTTCCAGAATTTTGGATCATAGCATCTACAACCTTTGACTCTATGATCATACTCAATAAAGATAGTTTTATGGATTTGTCATGAAACTTCTACCTTGTTTCATCATGTACATGGATTGAGGCTTTGCATCCAAACACTTATAACCCAAGTATCTTAGGTTTGACACTTGTGAAAGCCTCATATGTGTTTTTAGCTTCGGAATTGCAACTCAAAATGAATCTAGTTGTTTCATGAACTTTATCATAGAGCATGCACTCTCAACAATTGTCCTATTCTTTCTTTATGCTATGCCATTGTATTGTGGTGTATAGGATTAGGTGAATTGTGCCTTGTGATTCCATGTTCATTACAAAAAGCATTGCACTCATTTGAAGCATACTCACCAATACTATCTAATTGTAAGTTCTTCACTTTCCTTCCTGCTTGAGTCTCCGCCAATGCTTTGAAATATTTGAATCTATCAAAAAGTTTTGAATTCTTTCTTAGAAAGTAGATTTAGGACATTCTAGTATGATCATCAATGAATGCCATGAAATAAACTAACCAACTACTGATGGGCTCTTCAAGATGGGCTTATATGACAAAATTTCCAGATTTCACACGTGTGGGGAATGTCCACAAGTATGATGGATCTAATTAAGCTTTGTGATTAGCACAGTAACCTGATTCTAGATTGATTAACAAGATCTATTTCAGAAGATATGGCTTAATCACAATCTAGCATGCTAAGCATCAAAATATGATAGCAATAAATCAATAATGAGCAAAAGTACAAGATATCAGTGTATTAGCATTAGCCTCAGCACGAATTAGAGAGAGAAAGATAGAGAGATAACAAGCAAAAATCGTGTGGATCCAAAATGGCATGAGATAGCTACAAAGCTTTGGTTCTTCATCATAAAATATGAGGAGAGCTACACATATTTATGGAGTTTGAGGTAGCTCGAGGTAGAACCACATCCATCCATCATTTAATGACATCTAAAGTGAAAACTAGAGTCTATGTGACATTTGTCACTTCTCATGCATGAAACTCTACCAACTTTTTCCACGTGTGCTAGTTCTAACTAGAATTGTACAAATCATCATGCATGTGTCCATTACACTTTGTGCATGCCTTGCATGTCACTATAGATCACTTACAATTAATGCATGTGAATTGCCACGAGTTTCTACAAGCATAATTTTGCTAATTCTATGTCTACAACTATATGCAAGTTGTACTCATCAATCTAGATATGACATATCCATGTAGCTCGAGTTCTATCTAGGCCAAACTTGACATTTTGCATGTATGAACAACATACTTGCATGGTACAATATTTGTAGCAAGCCTAAAGTCAAGATGAATTATTTTTCCATTTCAACACTCCTCCTAAAAACAATCTATATTGACTTGAACATGGATCTTGGTATTACTCCAAGATTGGCTCTATGCTTGATGAAGGAATTTTTGCTCAAAGGTTTGGTGAGCATATCAACAATACAAGATGATGTGTCAATGTCCTCCAAGTAGATTTCCCCTCCAATGAGCTTCTCTCTCACGAAGTGATGTGCAACTTCGATATGTTTGCTCCTTGCATGGAATATTGGGTTGTTGGCAAGGGCTTGGCTGAAATGTTGTCACACATATTCATAGGTAGATCCTATTCTATGATTATCTTTAGCTCCACTAGTAACCTCTTGATCCAAAGCACTTCCTTTGTTGTTGTAGTGAGTGCCTTATACCGATCAGAGTGAAACTTGCAAAATCCAACACAGAATAACCAACAATAGAAAGATCTTCACTTTTATACAATAAACCATAATCAAAAGTTGAAGATATACATCTAAGCACTCTCTTGGCCATTTTTCAACGATAAATAGTAGGATTTTGCATAGCCTCTCTCAACTCATGAACACTAAAGCTTATGTCAGGTCTAGTTATTGTGAGCCAAATTAAGGAGCCTATAAGACTCCTAAAAAGTGTGATGTCCACGAAGGATCTTTCATCACCTTTGTTAGGGTCTTTTACATTTTGCTCCATAGGAGTTTCTATACTCTTACAATCTAACATATTGAACTTTTTAAACATTGAAAGAGCATACTTGGATTGACATACAAAAGCTTTATCTTTAAGAAAGTCAATCTCTAATCCTAGAATGTAGTGAATTTTTCCAAGATCTTGCATCTTGAATTCTTTTCCAAGTGCAATCTTGGTTTCTTCAACTAACTTGATACAACTTCCTGTTAGAATGATATCATCAACATAAATAAGAAGGATGACAATATCTTTATCAAAAAATTTGACATTAAGGAATGATCATAGTTACTAAGATTAAATCCTAATGACTCAAGAAAGGTGTTAGGTCGAAAATACCATGACCTTGGAGCTTGCTTTAGTCCATATAAACTTTTGAAGAGCAAGCAAACTTTGTCTTTGTCATGGATGAGCCCAATAGGCTAATCCATTTAGAAATGCATTAGAGACATCTAGTTGAAGAACTTGCCAATTGAAAAAACAAGCAACAGAAATCATGATTTTAATTGATACCATCTTTGCAACTGGAGCAAAAGTCTCCTCATAATCAAGTCCATAAACTTGAGCAAAACCTTTAGCACAAAGTCTAGCCTTGTACTTGTTGATTGTGCCATCTTGATTATACTTGACTCGAAAAACCCACTTGCAACCAATGGTGTGCTTGTTGGATGAAAGATCCACAAGCTCCCATGTCTTATTGGCCATCAAAGCATCATATTCCTCCTTCATGGCAAGGTACCATTCCTTCGAATTGAGTGCATCATATACATCCTTTGGCTCCTCATGAGAAATAAAATAAGCACAATTAGTGGAGTTGATTTCCACTTGCTTGCCTCTATCTTCATAGGTAAGCCTCCATAGGCAAAGAAGCTTCAACTCGAATTGCTTTAGCACATTCACATAAAGATCTATTTTTCCTCTCAGCAACTCCATTTTGAGATGGAGAATAAGCACAAGAAAACTCTCTCTTTATTCCTTCACCTTCACAGTATTCATGAAACTTGTTGGAGATGTATTCACCTCCTCCATCACATTTGAAAGAAAACTGTTTCTCAACATAAGCTTTGAAGATTAGGAAGTGATAAAAAACCATAGCCTTTGAAGAAAGTAGATACAACCAAGTATATCTAGTAAAGTCATCAATAAAGGTGACAAAACATGTTGCACCACCAATACTTTTAGAAGAGAAAAAATGTACATCCGAGTGTATAAGCTCCAAAGGATGAGTAGTCTTTATAAAAGACTTCTGATATGGCTTTCTGTGTGATTTTGCAATAGCACAAGTCTCACAAGGCTTGAAATCTTTGGAAAGAGATTTTGGAAGACCAATTGCCTTCACTTTCTTGACCATAATAGAAGACATAGATTTAAAGTTAGGATGCCCTAATCTTCTATGCCACAACTCCTCCTTAGATAACAAAGCAACTTCACAAATATTTGCATTCTCATAAGAATTCAACTTAAAAATTCCACCACATCTAGATCCATCAGCTAGGATCTCATCATTTTTCTTGATAAGGCAAGTATTGGAGTTGAACTTTACATCACAACCATTATCAAGCAACTTTCCCACACTAATTAAGTTCTTTGTAAGTTTTGGAATGAAAAGAACATTAGAAAGTGCAAGAACTTTTGAAGAAGCAAGCTTCAATGGAATGTTGCCAATTCCTTCTATTGGACACTCATGATCATTTGTAGTGTAAACAGATCTCTTAAGTCCTTTGTAAGTTACAATTGAGTCAAAAGACTCCTTTGGACAGCACATATGTGAAGAAGCTCCACTATATATGTACCAAGCTCCATCTTTCTTGAAAGGTTGAACTAGCTCATCTTGGTTAATGGTAACACCAACACAGGAAAACTCTCTATGTAAATCTTTAACTCTCAGAACATAGTTTGATGCACTCTCTTCACTTCTTTGAAAACTTTGGAAAATCTAATTCCTAAGAGTGAGTATTCTAGAAGTATTCTTTGCCTCATAGATGGACTTAAGTGCATTCCAAGCTTCTTTGGCTGTAGTGCAAGATCCTATCTCTCTCATAATTTCATTAGATACATTTATCTTAATGAGATGTAGAGCCATTCTAGCTCTCTTCCTATACTTAGGAATTTCAGCCTGTGCTTGAGGCTCCTCCTCAACACCAAGCACAATGTCCATAACATCTTGGAGTGTCAAAATAGACTCCATTCTGAACTTCCAAATTGAGTAATTAGAAGTGTTTAAGAGGCAGCTCTAATCAAGTTGCAGATGCTCTTAGTCGGATCGATGAACTGAATGAGTTGTCATTCACCCACATTATCACGGATCTATATCTTTCGCTGAGAGAAAAATATGAAACAGATTTTCATTTTGGTCATATTTGAATCATTGTTCAGACCAAAAGAAATGTGGACAGTGTTGAGTCGGATTCACAGGGGACTCAATTAACAAAGTAAAATAAGAAAATTTAATTCACCATTCGAGATGGATTTCTATTTTTTGGAAGAGGTAATCTTCAATTAATAACATTTAATTGTGTTTTCATGGTCATTTTGTACCAACCATATCAAATCATCTACTTGTCTTATATCAAATCAGAATATAATTAATACTCATTTGTCCTTTTTAAAAAATCATCAAAATCTTCAAAGAAAACATGGTCCTCTTGTACCCAAAATATGTCATATCACTCACATGCTTTGTTCTTCAAAATTCATGAAAAAAAGAAAGTCTTGTCACTCCTTATATTTCTCCTTCAAAACAAATTTTAAAAACAAGAGTCAAATCACTTTTTTAGTGCCATAATATGTCATTTTGACAAACCACGTGCTAAATGACACCTATTAGGCCATACACACAAATTTTTAGGCAAAATAGACCACGTAGCGAAAAGTTCTGTGGCAAAGCCACGCGACACTTGAAGTCAAGAAAAGTGTATAAAAATGCCCTATTTCAAGATTTTTCCATGCTTTCTTGTGGATTTCTTGAGGCTCACTCTCACTCTCACTCTCAATCTCTCTCTCTCTCTCAATCACTTTCTTCTACAAAGCAAACAATGAACAATCATTCATTAATCAACCAATAAACACTGAAAAACCGACAAACAAAAGTATTCTCACCTCTCTCTCTCTCTCTCTCTCTCTCTCTCTCTCTCTCTCTCTCTCTCTCTCTCTCTCTCTCTCTCTCTCTCTCTCTCTCTCTCTCTCAAGCTTCTCTTTAAAAATCACAAAATTGATCTTCAAATTGAATCGGGCCCCCAATTTTTTCATTTCGTAGGTTTTTTTTTGTTGTTCCAAAATTTCTGCGTGGCACTACCACGCCAATGCAAAAAAAATTTCAGAAGATTTGCCATGCATGGCAGAAGAGCACTCTTTGGAAAAATTTGCTATGCATGGCAAAATTCCAAAAAAATTCCAAAGCATTTTGCCACACGTGGCACAAGAGAGCTCTCTCGAAAATTTTCAAAAAAAAATTTGCGTGGCAATGCCACACGGTCTCCCCTCACAAATCTGGTTGGAGGAAGGGCCAGTGACGAAAACTTCTGACGGCCTTCTACCCTCTTTTTCCTATATTAATAAGCCTTAAATTCCTATGTCTTTAAAGAGAATTCTAGAAGTGTTTCAATTTAATACTAGTGGAGATTTTGGGCTGAATAGTAATGATTGCTCCTATTTGGCATTTATTATGCTAGTAGATAGAGCTGCATTTCTATGTTTTGAATCTTGTGGACACATGAGATTCAGGGTCCGTCCACCTAGATTGGGATCTATTTGTTAATGAGTAATGCCTATTTTACCCGTTTGGCTAAGCACTAATGTTGTTGTAAGTTGTATATTACTCATGGCATGGGGCATGTTATTAATTAAATACATGGGACCCCCTTAAATTAGTGCAAAGCTTGGCCAAGTAGCTCACTCACATGGTTGACACCTAGGCTTTCCATGCTTGGAGGACCAATCCATTAATTTCTTTTAACTTTTTATGTTGTGAGGTGCTTATGCAATTTGTTTCAGAAAAATGACGAAGGCTTTGGATGGAAATGTGGAAGAGAGCGTGTGCCACCTTGTCAACAAACACCTACACAAATCATGCAAGGTTGTGATGAAAGAAAGAGATGGCTAATGGATGCTAGAAGAAAAAAAATTGAAAGATTTATCAAAGTACACAAGATGGAAAAGGCTAACCATCTTTTGCATTCTACCATACTGAAAAGTGAGTAGCAATTTTTTCACAACAAGCTTTGAGTCATTGTAGAATATGATGAAAAGGATCATTTGGTAATCCTCGACAATGGGGAATCTTAGGGGGAGATGTAATGGAGTTTTCTACAAAAAAGAAAAATAATCAAATATTCTTGCAAAATGGCTATACTTTCCTACTTGCAAAATACTTGTGGTTGAAGTTCACTCATTGACAAGGACATTCCTAGCTTTGCTAAATTTATGAATTTGTACTTGAATGTTCATTAATAATTGCTTTAATTGCTTCAACTTAAACCCCGGTATGCTTTAGCCAAAATCTTGTTCTAAAGCACTCTACTACTATTGCTTTCCTTTGATCATTCAATACAAGGACAACTATTTTTTAGTAAGTCTCTCTAACAACTATACTCACAAAATTTTGTTCTGAAGCACTCTACTAATGTTGTTTTCCTTTGATCATTCAATACGAGGACTAGTAATTTTTAGTAAGTCTCTCTAACTACTATACTCTCACGTCGGGTTGGCAGAAGTGGCATGGTGAATAATCCTACATTCTTGTTTAGAGCTTTAGAATCTAATGACCGTTTGGTTTGAAATTTATGAGACTTTGGGAGGACAAAATTTCAAATTTTGTTTATACCGTATACATACGTTTTATGCCATCACCACAGTGCATTTGAGAAGACATGCATCCTAATGCTCTAAAAACATTTCTATCTCACTGCCTATATCTTGAAAATCCTACCTCCTTGTTTCTTTGTTAATTGATTAGTAAGCAAGTAAGTCTTGAATGTGAGGTGTGCGTATGGCATTGATGCTCAAAAATCTACTCTAGTTGCTGTACTTTTATTGTTTGGTTCAAAAAATAGAAGTGCTTGTGAAAAATATCGGTGTAAATATTTAATGGAGGTCCATGGACAATCTTTTTTAAGCTACCACTTTGTCTTCTTTTGGGTTTTTGATTCTCGTGTATCTCACCAATGATAAGTACACATGTATGCAATATTTGAATGATTGATGCATTCTCTCCAAGATCATTTCATAGTGGTAAGAAGAAGAAGAAGAATCATCCAAAGTCTCTTTGGTTCCACGTTCGAGCCTCCCCTTGGAAACCAAGAAGCATAGTGGTAAAGAATCATAACAATAACCAAAACAGGATCGTCTTTCAAATTTGTTGCAGAATCCAGATGTATTGCTAGTTGGGTAGTTACCTGACAAGCGGATCTACATTTCACATATATCTAGATAGGATTTGAAGTTATTCATGAAATCACTTGATCTTACCATTTATTATACTCTAAAGTCCCCAAAGAGTAGCAATAATATGCTCATTGCACGTAGATCTACGTAGAGCTAGAGTATTGTAGACACTATGAAGATTAAGAATGTAGCGATTAAGCAAACCATCTAAGCTCAAAGCTAGCAGCTACTTCCTCCTCTTATTTTTTGGTATAGTTGAGATACTTTGTTCATCGCATGTAATGATATAAGACAGTTAAATGGGTTTGATCATTGATTTTTATTGTGTTTATCAGCCACAGTGATCTGAAGGCCTGAATCGATGGTTTGATAATGGCGAGTGCCTTTTCTTTACAGACTATTTGCTCTCAGATACTTGATGATTGGCTGATAAACGTCCTCGTTTGCTTTCGTTCCCAGAATAAAGTCTGAATGGCCATACTGCGGCATGAAGAGTGTCTGAACCTGGCAATTTAAGTTTTGTATAAGTTTTTGGACATCTGTTACATCAGCTAGCGCATCTTTTCCCCCGTAGGCCAATAAAAGAGATACTTGGCTTGGAATTTTTGAGACGTCATAGATAGGTGGATTTTCCTGAGAATATTGCAGCCTGTTACCAGTTGTTCCGTAGTCGAATTTCTGGAGTAATCCAGATCTTACCACTGCAAGACATCAATTAGATGATGGGATTGTTGCTCAAAGAAATAAGCCTGATATTTAAGCAAACTGTGAGATACATTCATAAACATAGAATTCACATGTTCCACTTTACAAGGACAAGTGTCTTCAGAGACTAGAATCTGAAAGAGAGTAGTTCCTTCGTACGATCTAGAAGATGATAAATTACTTTGAGCATAATGTCTTATGTTGATCGTTGATGTAGGCTGAGGTTCATATTGCATGTAGTACGCAACACGACTGTAGTTGAGGTAAGTAGAAGGCGCTGCAAGGAACAAAAATCCAAGTAGATTAGAGTTGCATGCTCCCGAAAACTAGAACTGCAATGACGAAGAGCTAGTAACTCCGTTCGAGAGCAACCGGTAGAGAGCTTACCCCAAAAGGCTCTGCATGCGAAGTTAGCTGAAGCACATACTAGATCCAAAAGCTTAACACCTATTCCTCTGCATGAGAAAAATTCTCCTTAGACGTTACGCTACCAAGTTCTAACTAAATTTAAAGTCTCAATCTAATCTTCGCTTAACTTTTTTTTGTGAGATTTATTTTCTCAGATAGATATTTGTGCAGTCCCATGATCCATCTCTGGTTCATCTTGCTCTTACATCCGTCTCATGCATGCCGTCATTCATTCCAAATATGGTTACAACTTATAGTAGTTCCTTTGAAATATTTTATACTCTTTGAATATAAATACATCTGACAGTTAAGTAATCAGTCACTTACTGTAAAGGATTGAATTCTTGTATGCCGGCGAGGTCGAAGAGCTGCAAGCAAAGTAGCTCGTCTCAATGAAATACACTCCACAAAGTATGCCTTTGTAGACTGCAAAAATCTAAAGGGCTATATAGTTAGTCGTACCTTATCCAAGTACAAATCGGCAGCATCCTTAGCAAAAATGGATTGTGAATTATTGAGATATGCAACTGGAGATAGGAGAACAGATGCTGCAAAGAGGTCAGTCAAGCTGGTGTCTTGGGACAATGCTCCGAGCGCGATCAAAGAACCCTGTTGAAACCCATTTTGTCATATAATGAAAGCAGAAGAAATATCCGAAAAGGAGTGCGCTCTAGAGTACACTGACTAGCTAAGGAAATGCACTGACATCTTGAGAGGAGTTCATGTCAATCAGTACGAAGTATCATCCAGCCAATTCTCGTATCTATTTCTCCAGATACAGCTCACGATATGAAACAAAGACAGAATAATGTCAAGGCACGGAGGGAAGGGCGCTTCTGAAATTTGAAACTCAAAGGTTCTTATTCAGATAACAGCTCCTACTTCAATGTACCTGGGAGAGGCCCTCCAATAAGTGGGTAAGAATTCCTTCCTTAGGTTTTCTCCCATCTGCTATACAGATGAGGACATGTACAAGAGAAAAAAAAGAAAAAGGGGGCAAACCTGGGAGTGCCCAATGTAGTGTATTTTATTGCCAGTAGTGGAATACACATACTGGAGCATGGTTGGAAGATCGTAACTAATGAGTTGATCAAAACTCCAGTTCCAGTAAGACTGCAGCACAAGGAAAATATTTGTGTGACGTTTTTTTGAGAGAGATTAAATAGTGCCAAATAGAATTTGACTAATTCTGGCAGTCAGAGACGCCGTCATAGTTAGGGAAACATGGTTAATTGCAGCACTGAGCAATGCACCTGTGTGTTGGGTGAAAGCTCTACGTTCCCAGGGCTCCACATTGTAGTTCTAGTGTTGCCCACCCAAACATCAAAACCCGCATCAGCAAGAATGAATGCGAGGGATTCCGATGGTCCATTCAGCATAAAGTTTTCAGCTCCCTGGAGCAATGACCACAATTAAGACAAAAAGGAGGGCTCTGCCACGGTACCGAGCTTTCGAAATCATTAAGATCAATAATAAGTGCATATAATCATGATTATTGCGCCATGCCAGGACTTTAGAATCTGATGCGAATGAACAACGAACCTGTGCCAACCCATGCTGCAAAACAACTGTCGCCTGAGATGATCCTGTGCTTCCACTGATACCATGTGGGATATGGTGAATCGGAAGCTGAAACCCGTCTGGAGTTGTCACCTATGACAGATTAATCCATAGCATGTTAAATATGTACGATTACACATGAATCTCAGCTAGAAATCATGTTTATTCTTTGCAAATTTGCTTGAGAAATCAGCTGTTTTCACTACAGGCGGTGACTAGACAAGGAGGGTGTGGGTGAAAAACGACAGTACTAGAAACGGAATTCACTAGTAGATAGAAATAATTATAGTGGAGAGTTTTCAGTACTGACGACATGCTCCTCGCAGGGATACTCATAGATCTGAACCATGATAGCGCAAAGACTTGGTGTTGCTGGTTGTTGAGACCCATCCCGGCTGCGTATGATTATATCCGGATTCAGACGTGCAGAAAAACATAAATTTAAGCAAGTAAGTAGCACAAACAAGACATTGAATACTGTGCATCTCATGATCAGGGACTCCATAATTTTCTGACAGACAACGATCTAGTGCTATAAACCCTCACTGTGCAATTCTGACTAAAACCGTTATATTTAAATTTGTGATCAGACCAGTGGAGCTCTGAATAAACTAAAAACTGAGCTGAATAGATCTCAGTACTGGTGGATCATTTCTGAAAGATTAGATTGTTTATATAGCGGGGAATTATTGAAGCAACTAGGAAACAAAAGAAGCAGCAGTTGAGATTTATAGTGTCAAGGACTAGAATCTAGATTCTAAAGCGTCTAGGACTAAAATCTAGATTCTAAAGCTGCATGTAAGAGAAGTTGCAGATATTTGCTGCTTGCAGCTGGCTGGTACTAGAGTTAGAGTTAGAGACCAAATTTGTACACGCACATCCAAGCTTGAAGTTCCTACCACTGTCAAAGTTGGTCTGGTTTGTCCATGACAGCAAGCACAGGCTAGAATCCCAAGGCCGGCATAGTGACATCTTAAGAGCTGGCTCTTTTGGCGTTGCAGGCACAAGCTCGAATCCTAACCACTGCATAGTGACATGTTAATAGGTTGCTCTTTTGGCGTTGCCCAGATGACATTGATGGTGGCGCATGCCCAGATGACATTGATGGTGGCGCAGGCTCGAATCCCAACCACTACATAGTGACATCTTAGGAGCTTGCTTTTTCGGTGTTGCCCATATGTCGTTGCCAGGATGTATAGGTTTTGTAATACTATGGCCTACTAATTTGGTAACTCAGTTTCACAAAAAAGAAAAAAGTTGGTCACGTATTTCATGCAGGTTTAAAAGTGCACTTGCAAATAGTTTATTGAAATTTCGTAAGAAATCAATCGTGCAATTTATAACTTCAGTTGGTAGAAACTTAAAATCGTGTCTACAACCTTCAATAACAAACTTGTATTTGAATTATTTTAAGCTAAGTTCGTCGCAAAGAAATCCAAAGTTTAATGCTACTTATTGTAGCATGTATATCTATTTTTTAGAAGTCAAATACTTATTTGTCGCATGTATGTTGCTTTCCAAATATAGAACGTAAGTGATTCAATGAACTATGTCAAAGTTATCATTAAAAAATTTACTATTTTTTCCATCAAGGAGGTGAGTTCAATGCTACTCACATTTTTAGCCAGTTTTTAGACTAGGTTTCATGATTGTTTCAAGATCAATCGATATATCTTAAAACTACCTTCGTGGTTGTAATATTTTGTTGGTTCTTTGTTAGCACCGGACGAATGTTAGCACCGGACGAAGGTGGAGGAGAATTGGAAGATTTTTAATCAACTTCGTGTTGCTTTTGGAGATTCCCAAACTCTACTCTTCAAAAGGACAATTCCTATATTTTGAAAAGAATCAAGGATTTTGCCTTAAAGAATTCTTTTTTGTACCCACATGAAACTCAATCAAAGACTTGAAATTTCTCTCTTGTATTTCAAAGCACACAAACTAGTGGCCAAGTTTTGACTTGAGATGAAATTGAGAGTGACGGTGAGCTAATATTAAGATGTTTTCACACACGTACTTACGGCATGTCTATTTGTCAAAAAAACTCAATGTTCATTGGAGAGAAAAAATAGGAAGTCCATTATCTCATTTCACATATAAATATGCTAGGCACTATTCCCCCATATCTTCACCTATATGGGGCCCCTACATTTTAGGAGACATTCATATTTGAATTTTGTAGGTGGGAGAACATTTAGGAGGTTGCTATATGATAGAGGGGAGAGAATGAAGGTCCACCTTGCATGTTTGTATGTGAAATCTAGATGAAAAAGATGAAAAGATGGGTGCCATGAAGAGGGGCAAGCATGACATGACGTTACTATTGGCTCACAAATTGAGAATCTTCGTGGTCCACACCAAACTTTAGATGGATAATATTCTCACCTTGCCAATGGAGATCCAAGGTCAAATTTAGAGGGAGAGCATAATTTCAACTACAGATTCCCAACACTCATCTAAGGGTTAAGGGTGAGAAAAAAACACGACATTTGTTTTGGGATTTCGACTTAAAAAAGAATAGCCTTTTTTTATATTTTCTAGATTGTCTAATTTCAGCCAAATTTCATGTATTTTTATGAGCTAGTCTCCAAATTATGCAAAAAATAAATACTACCCAAAAATGCATATTCACAACAGATTATGACAAAAAAATTATAAACTTTATAAAGTCATTATAATTAGAAAACTAAATTTGAAGACACCACATGATTTTTGGGTAGTCAAATTCTATAAAAATACAATAATGCTCATTTTCTTTTTAAAATTTGTTTTCCAAGGAATTTTCACTAATAACACAAAATCTTTTGAATCATGAAAATGGAAAATGGAGGAGAAGCCCATTTTAAAAAAGCTTTTATGATTTTTTATTTTTAAACTAAAATTTTATAGTTAATTGATTATTTCTAAAATGTTACATTTTGCAAATGTTACATTTTGCAAATGTTTTAAATGTGAGTTGAGTATTCAAAAATGTACTAAAATAATAACAATGGAAATTTATGAAATTTATTGAGATGAATCAAGAGCTTAAATATTAGAAGGTGCCTCTTCATTCAGAGACCCTTTGAGCTTGAAGTTGTAGGGAATGTCCACAATGCAAAGAGTGTAAGGTCTTATTTTAACGAACTTTGAAATCGCCTTTGCATTGCCTTGTTGAATGGTATAATGGCATGGTTAATCATAAACAAACTTGGAATAGATCTCCTTTAAATCTTCTTCAGCAATCACCTCTCAAGTCTGTTGAAGATCTCTTTGTCTCTTCTTTGCCTTGGCTTTTTGCAAATGAGTCATGAACTATTCAAGAAGTTGGCCACTCCTCATTAGTCTATAGGAGTAAATATAAATAATGTTTACAGATGGCTTATGCTCTCTAGCATTGTTGGCAACAATGATAAATTTAAAATTTTCTACTCTTTGAAGAATAAAAATTGAAAATTGAGTTAAATTCAAAATTTTAGATGAATGATTATCTATGCTAAGCATAAAAGAGAGATTATTAAAAATGAAAATCGGGATTTTGGAAAAAAGAAGCTATGCTCAACATAGACTAATACAAAGCAAAACCATTAAAACTCATTATAAAAATGAGAAATTGAATTGTGAGAAAGAAACAATTGATTGCAAAGGAGATGTTCTGCTCGGCATGGATTAAAACAAGACAAACATGTAGAAACACATGAGAAAATAGAGTCAAACTCACCATATATCCGAGTAAAATAAAAAAATCTGTGAAGCTCTTCTTCTCTTGTATTGTTTGGGTAGAGAGACTGGCACGCATCCCAATTATGGTAGTTTAGGTCCGTGATCATTTTCTTTTGAACCTTCATGAAGAGCTTATGCCTAAAATTTAGCAATGATGTTAGAAAGTTTCTGCTCATTAAAAAGATTAAGAAAAAAACTTTAACGATCATAGAAATCAAAATTATCTTTGAAATTCTTAGACTTAATTGTCCATCTGCAACTTTGGACAAAACGCTTATTATTATTTTTGACGAAGGGATTCCCTGCATGTTCTTCCATTCAAAAATTTCCATGTTTATAGGAATTGAAATGTCGGTTGGGTGGGTTTCTTCTTTGATGTTGACACCCCCTTAGCAACTTGTCCTTTAATTTGAAATTTTTTGCATTTAGCAAATGTCAACTAAATCCCAAACCTAAAATGAGAAAACAAATAAAATGAGTATTTAATCAAAATAAACTCGAAATAAAAGTTCTTTGTTTCAAAAAATAACATAAGCAATTGGTTAGAGTTTTGTATTTATCTTTCTAAAAAGCAAAAAGTAGCTGAAAATAATTGTCATATTTTGTAAGTGTGTGTACAAAATTTCTTTCACCAAAGAGTAATCTTGTGTCTTGGACAAGGAGACACTTCAACTCCAAGTTTTTGCGGTCATCTTCTTTATGAAGTTGAATGTACTCCTTGTGGAAGAAGTGCACACTTTGAATGACTATCATCTCAGCTTGTAATCTCGGTCTATGTTGTAATCTCAAGCTAGGACTTTAACCTCTTCGACAATGAGGCCTGCAAATATTATAGCGCTCACTTGATTGGATGTGATTCTACCTGAGACCAAAAAAAAAAGCACTTATAAGAATCCATGAACTTATCATCAAAATTGGCCACTTCTAGACAGCTCTCAAGGTCAACAAGAACAAAAAAAAAGGGAGGTAATGATGGCATGGATGTGGTCTTTAAAATTAATTTTGAGATTATGTAGATGGGAGAGGTTGAGCTCTCTCGCAGTCACATTGGTCAATATCTATAATATACATTGTTTCTCTTATTTTATTTTTTTTCTTGAATAAGACGTCTCATTTTGAAAATGTCAATTGTGAAAGACTCAAGAAAAATGGTAACACCAAGTAAATTCATGGCCAATTTCTGAGATTGAATTCTCACATAATGCTTTTGGGCCTAGGGTCACAACAGGATTGGGGGGTTTAGGAGGCTTATGGGCTCTTGGCATAATAGGATCTTTACCTTGTGCAAGTGCCTCACAAGTAATCAAAACCAATTCTTTCAAACTCTGAAGGTAACAAGTTGAACAAATATATTTTCAAAATATCGTGTGGGCCTTAGAAACAAAACGAAAATCTGTAAAAGAATTTATAGACTTAGTTAAATTAGCAAAGTCCTTAATGCCTCATTAAAAAAAAGTTCCTAATGAAGGCATGCTCACAAAGATGGATTTTCATATAACTATTCTCTAATATGTATAAATAAACTTTTTTTTCAATTGATTTCATAGGAAAATATGTGAATCCCTCGTCGTCGTCATTTACCGTCACTTTATACAGCACATGTCCTACAACTTTAAAAGTGGACAACCCTTTACCAGTGTTTTCAACAGTCCAAAGAAAAAGCTTTGTCAATTCCTGTCCATCACAACCCTTTGTAAAGTAAAACATGTGTATTGACATGTCGATTTCCTAAAGATCAAATGGATTGAGTAGAGATTGCACTCTTATCTGAGCCCAGAAAACTCCGTGTTTATCCATGCAGAGTATCCACGCGACACCCGACACTTAGTCAATTTTTCAAAATTTTGTTTGCATGGAACATCCACGCATGGATTACTTACGCCAAAAAGTTTTTGAACATGCCTCCGGCCAGTCCACCGGTGTTTTTCTGACATGGCACCGAAAAATTTATGCGCATGGATTATCCATTCGTGGATTATCCACGCAAAATTGAATTTTGAAAATTTCGACAACTGTTTGGAAGGGAAGCTTGGCGGCGCCGGAAGGCAGTTTAGCGTGGATAATCCATGCATGGATTATCCACGCAAATTTTTGTTCACCGAACCGGACCGGATGTTAAAGATATCCACGCGTGGATATCTTCTGCGTGGATTATCCACGTGATTTTTTTTTTTGCATGTTGATAATGACATGAAATTAGTTAAATAAATATATTTCTAAAGTGAATTATATTATGATGAGGTTATATTTTTTTTCTAAAGTAAATTATATAATGATGAGGTTTTTTTTTTTTTTCCATGCTGATAATGAAATGGAATTAGTTAAATAAATATTTTTCTAAAGTGAATTATATCATGATGTTCCTAGATGATTGGGATTTTTTATGAGGTTGGCCACCTACTTTTGTAAGATAGTTGACTCGAGCTACCAAGAGGATAATTATGCATGATCTAAGGCTTTGATAACCAGGGGTTTAGGGTCTACCCTAATGGCACTCTCTAATCTCATATCTGAGATCATTTGATATGGATTGAGAGCTCATTTTGTACATACTTTGAGAGAGTGATTTTGGCAAGTTTGCTCTTTAATGAGAAATTGATGAATGATAAATGTGATATTTTTTGTGTCTAATGAATAGATCTGAATCTGAACAAAGTATTATATTTTCCACGTGTGTGACAGGATGTGAAGATCGATTATTTCTAGTTTTATTGTGGTGTTCAAAAGCTCTTGCCAATTAGATGCAAAATAGATTGAATTGTGTGCTAGTTTTCTATCTATTAGATATAAGTGAAACCTTTGATGCTTTTTCAATGTTTTAGTATCCAAATGAGGTTCATAACCTCTGATTTTAACATGGTATCAGAGCCCAAATGCAACCATCAAGGCTCAAATACAAGGAAGAGAGAAGCAATTACAAGTTGATCATTGTTTAATTTTTATTGCCCTTATTACTACCTTAAGTTTGATGATGTTCTTTCAAGTGTGAATGAAATTGTAGCAACAAAAGAGTGATTTGATCAATGAAAAGTGAGTATATGATGCATTGTTTGAGATACTTGTAAAATTATTGATCCTCCATCAAAGATACAAAATGTTACTGTTTGCAAATGGGTCTTTAAGATCAAGCTTAATCAAGATGGTAGTGTGAACAATTATAAAACAAGACTAGGTGCCAAGGGATATGCTCAATTCAAGGGGATTGACTATGATGAAACACTTGATTTTGTCATGTTCTGTGGTGGTGATTTCATTATCTCACATGCTTTTAGTGATTTACTGCCTTTGCAAACATTTGTTAAAAAATGAGAATTGTCTTGGAACATGAAGCCGTACATCTATTTTCACCGACATTATCTCCAAAAAAATGGGATTGAAGTCAAACTATGTCTATTCTTTTCACTTAATTGACCATAAATGAGATTCTATTTTGGCTAAATAACAATCATTTGAAAGCATTGCAAGAATCAATTTCATTCAGAATTGCAATAATCAATTTTTATTCAGAATTACAAGAATCAATTTCATAAGCGACAGCATCTTGCAATTCATCTCCTCTTAGATGATTTTCATCATCACTCTCACTTTCAAAAATTATCTCATCATCCTGAGTATTAGAATTTCTATTCTCAGCATCTATGGAAGTGGGTGCTTCAAGTATGGTTTGACAATTTACTACATCCAATAGTCTGTACATGACAAAAGAAGTCATTGTAAAAAAATTATCACTAGATGTCCAAATTGTAAATCTTGTTTCAAAGCAAAAATGACGAGTAGATGAACAAAAATTTACTCAAATAATGATGTGAGGCTTTCGTCACTCCATCTATATTTGGCTTGAAGATTTAATAGAAGTAGAGAAGTCGCCAAACAAGATGTCTTTGCTCCAAGATACAATGCGGTCTTTAATTCTTCTCGCAATTTCTTTTCTTCTTTAGACAAAAGTGCCTCCTAAGTAACTTTGTAGTTCTAAATCCTAAGTTAGAAGTTCTAAAAAGCCTAGAAATAGATTAGTCCCATAAGTTAGTGGATACTTATGGAAGACACTCCTTGCCATAAAAGGAGAGGTATTTGCCTTGTAAATAACACTCTGAGATTATGCTAAATTGCTCCCTCTTTGAGATTATCATTCTATTTCTTTGTGTTCCCATTGGAAGGTGCGTAGCTTGAGGGAAGGTGCTCGGGCTTCCTCTTGCCTCCTTTCATTGGATTATTGTGGCATGCTTTATTCGTTAAGTATTTAGTTAGCCAAAATATATCTTTTCAAACCCTTTGGGTGTTAATCTAGGATTTAGTTTAAGCTCCTTGCTAGTTGGGTAAGCCTTAGTAAGGTTTTGCATTTTGTCATCTTAGATTAGTTTTATTTCTAATTTGAGCACTAGTTGGGTAAGCATGAGTGCTTCATCATTGTTTTTTTCTATTTCGCATCTGTCTGAAGCTTGGTAGAAACTTAGGAAGCGGACGATCCTCTCTATACTACACCACATTGTGAGTAGATCTAGCCAAACATTGACAAACCAGATTTACTTCCAACACATACTTTCCGTTATATTGATGATATTTG
Source organism: Diphasiastrum complanatum (assembly GCA_029204225.1). Taxonomy (NCBI): domain Eukaryota; kingdom Viridiplantae; phylum Streptophyta; class Lycopodiopsida; order Lycopodiales; family Lycopodiaceae; genus Diphasiastrum; species Diphasiastrum complanatum. Next base: position 55,496,151 of record CM055092.1, on the reverse strand, counting down.
TTTCATAAACAACACATATGCTCTTTTATTTTTGGACAAGGAGCAACCTCGTATCAATGATAATGTCTTATGGATCTATCCCTTGGAGTACCTCACCATAGAAAATGAAGACGCTTCGGATAATACGGTCAATTTTTTAAATATTACCCTACCTTTGATTCTTTATCAAGTAAGTTTTATATGAAAAAACTTGACAAGCGAAGGGAACTTCCATTTTCGTTTTTCCAAAATATACACTTGACTACCAATAGGCTGATTATAAACTCATATAAAGTTATTATCGCTCAAATTATTGTTGCCATGTACTGTTGTAGCGAACAGGATACCTTTATGGATGAGGTCAAAAACATCGTTATTGCTTTTCAATGTAATGGCTTCATGAGAGGAAGATTGAATAAAGGAGTTGTCTATTGAAGCCACCCACACTTGCAGCGGGCCCGACACTCATGAAGAATACGCCCAGGCCCTGCTGCGAATTGATAATCTAACGCAGCAACTTCAAGCTGTGTCTGCCTGCTCAAGGGTCGTTGACCATCCAGAGTATTTGGAGATAGTGGAGAAGATCGACAAGCTCAAACAGGAGTTGTTAGATCTCAAACAACAGCTAGAAGACCAGAAGTTAGTTGTTGAGTTGCAAACTCAGGATTTGGTAACAGCAGCTACACAGCCAAAGCGACCACGTCGAAACCAGTCGAAAGTATGTGCTGAAAGATTCAATGCATTTGCTGATCAATTTTGAAAGTGGTGTCCACAAGCATTTAACATTGAATTACAATGGCGTGTGGATTACATGATGCTACCAGGCGCAATAGGCATCGCCTTCGATGACTGGAAGACACCATGGAAAAAGGATGACTATCTTTGGTTATGGGCCCAGTTATCTATTAAGCAGAAAGGATGCCTCTGTTGGGACATTCCAAGTCATGCCTTTTGGTTCAACTGAGTTATACATAGGCTCTTCTGCTATGTATGCTCTCGAATACATTTGTATTGAAGAATTTCAATTTTTGCGAAATGAAGACAATAAGCGACAATTTTGGAAGCAAAAGTCGTAGTTCCAAGTGTACAAACCAAAAGCTATTGCGAATTTAGGCACTTTTGATGATGCAGGTTTGTTGATAAATGTAAATATGGCCTATCCAGAACTTTTCAGTCTTTACGTGGATTGGGAGCAAAACCTTGTTGATTATTTTGTAGAGATTCGACACAATCTGCAAGATCGAAGGAAGTCACTTCGTTATAAACAATTTTGTACATATTTATTTTGCCAGTTTGAAACTTTTGCGACAAAGACATTATTTGTTGTCTAGAATCTTTATGTTAAAAGTTCTTTTATAAGATTTTCAGCTCGCTATTGTAAAGAAATCACACTTCGTAGTGATTCAGATGAAGGTGTAAAGTTAACTCAGGAGTTGTTTGATGGAACATTGCTCCCAGTTAAGCTTGAAGAATTCGGCACCTACAAGTTGGCCGTTGATGTTGTATGAGGCTCAACAGAATTTGAAGTTAGCCCAAAAACTACATGAAGGATTGAAATCTCTGTTCTCCGCACTGTTGAATGTGAGTGATCTTGAGTCTACTAGCAATCTCTAACACATTACATGAATTACTCTCTGGTCAGACAGACTCTGTAGTGCATTACAGTCATTTGATGTGTATCCGTAAAACATGCTCTAAGGAACTATCTTAAAATCATCTTATTCGTTTGTCGCGAATACTTTCTTTTCGGCAATCGAATAACGTTTACATCTGGTACAGTCAAGCACGATCATTCGCTATAAGGTCGTCGAAATCTGACGACTTTAAAAAATGTTGCATTACGACGGGCACAACGTGTCAGATTTTGAAACGTATTTTCCCGATCACGCAAACCCGATCTGACCTGGACGTCGTAATGCGACGTCTGACATGGACGTCTCATTGCGACGTCCGACACGTACGTCGCATTGCGACGTTTTTGAATTCAGACGGATTTCGACGTCTGTAAACACATAATGATGCCAAAATTTCACCGACGGATGTCCGAACGCCCATCCGACGTATGCTTGGACATCGGAATTCGAGGTCCCATAAAGTTGTCGGATTCTGACGTCTATTAACATAATGATCAAAAAATATGTCTAACGTGTGTCCGACGTCTATCCGACGCGTTAGGACGTCGGAGTCTGACGTCCCAAATTAGATAAAAATAAATAAAAAATGCATAAAAGACAGTGCGCGTATTTTTATCGAGCTGTTCTTGGAGTTGAGTTCTTGGAGAAGCGATGTTTGTGAATTGTTTTTAAAACAATATTTTTGAGTTGCATTCAACATTTGGATCAAACAACAAACTAAGCATGAGGTACTTTTCATTCTTAAACTACTTTTCATTTTATATTTTATTGCATTACTTCATGTTCATTATGAATGACAATACTTTATTGCATTGCTTTGTACACATCATAAATTTAATTTAGATTTTTAGATATAATATTGATTGTTATTTTGAAATCCGACATTTCATAGTTGATTATTACATCAATCCACATCCCTAAATTTGACATTGCAATTTTTGAAAAAAAAACATTGCACATATAAAAGCAATGGCAATATAGCACGATCATTTGCAATAATAATATTTTTCATAATATGAATTAATGTATTACAAAATTGGTGCTTTAATGTCGCATGAGTCTTTCTAGAACTAACATCAACTAAAACTTATAAATCCAATCTACTCGTCGTCGTCGTGACGTCCAGTCTGCATGAACACAAGCAAACAAACTACATTAATATTTAATGCTTGATCTTATTAAATTAAATAAAATTGACGTCAAAATACAAGCCACATTAGTATAAATACAAAAACTAGTACTTACATTTGGAGGATGACCCTCGTTCTTTAGTTTGTCGACTAATGCGTCGTACGATTCCCTGAAGGCATATTCGTATTCCTCCTTAGTTGGCAGACGTCCATAGTCCGCCAACTATCCATGCATTCAATTAAAGTTGAAATCAATTTAGGGCTACATTGAAGCAGCTAGCCATAATGCATATTAAAAAATAAAAGCATATAAAATCAAAGATAAACTATAAGAGTAGTGTAAGTTCACTTACCATGCTTGCTTGCAATCTCTCCTTTCCGCTCGAGCCCAACCTAGGATTGCCTATCCCATGCATCCGAGCGGCCGCAGCATCTTTTTGAATCTTGTATTTATCTGGTGTTCGTTCATCCGCTTTTACACAATTCCAATCATTTCTTAAACACTAGGAAGGCTTGAATTGCCCGTCCCTATAAGCTCGTCGTGCCATATCACGACGATACCTAATCCATAAGCTCATATGCTTATGGATTTCCTTCTCCTCGAATTTCTCTTCTTGTTGGAATTCATCACGAAGGGTACTAATAACCTGTCGTTTATCGGCAGCAGGTTGTTCGGACCATTTACCAAATAATCTGTCGCCAAAATGACATTGGCATAAAAAATAGAGTCGGTCCAAAACCACCCTCCCTTTTCTATTAGCAATTATATTGCCTTGAGGATCCACGTCATAATAAGGATTTGTGGATAACTCTTCGGTGGGGGCGGGAGCCGCGGCCTCTTGTGAGGGACCACCCTCATTTTGGCTAAGCATATTTTGCAGTTGTGTTTTTTGCATGAGAGTTAATGATTCATATAAATTTTTTACAAAGTCTCCCAAGCTTTCACCATTGTCTGACCCCGACATGATTACTACATTCATAAACATAAAATACATTACAATAAACCCTAATATATTGAAATGAAGTAGAAAAGAAAATCGATTACAGAACTTTAATGCATATTGGAGTGGGACTTTCATACCTGTGTTAACAAAAGAAGAGAGATATGCGTGTAGAGCTCGAACTTGCACCAAGATTGGCATAAGAATCATGTAAGCGACAATGTATAAGAATAGGTATATCTAAAAATTAAAACATTTGAATCATACAATAATTTTATGCTATTTGTGTTTTGTGCTTGTGCATATATGCAGTTTATCACAACGAGATAAATTACATTCAGATCAGTCTAGCGATGAAGACAGTAGTCAAGTTAACAGGGTAAGTAATAAACATGGATGTGTTTTTGTTCATAAAAACTTTGTTATTATAAGTTAATATTGTGCTAAAGTGACATGTACTTGATTTTTGTTTCTCGTAAAAAAATTATTTTCAAAATAAAATATGGTGCACATGCCTCAAGTGTGATGGACAAAAGATGCGTGAAAGACGCATTGTTGAAAATCATTTGTGGAAGTTTGGACGAAAAGAAGAAGGTCAACCATCGAATTTGGAAGACGTTGAGGTTTGTTAGTTTTATATGATTATTTTTTATTATAATCTTCGTCAATCTATATATGTCACTTATTTGTTTCATGTGTGTAGCCAATACATCGAATGCCATTCCACAGAGTTGACCGTGTTTAGTTACAATCAACGTCAAGTTTTGATAGACATGAGAAAACAAAGAATGAAACAAATTGAAGAGGCAAACACAATTGGAAAAGAGAATAATCAACTTGATTCTAATGATTATGATGATGAGGTGCAACACGATGAAGCAATGCACAACATGTTTGAATCTTACTTTGAAACAAATGAGAATGATGATATGCATGCATCTTCTAATGAAAATGGAGCACGAACAATTTGAGATGCCATTGGATGAAGATGAGATTCTATTGCGCAAGGAGGCAGACACTCCTCTATATCTTGGAGCATCCATTTCGAGACTAGCTACGTCAATTCTTATTCTAAACCTTCAAGCAACATACAAATGGAGGGATCGTAGCGTGACATCTTTGTTCGGGTACTTAACACATAACACAACTATTATACTTTATAGCATATTTACATTAAGTTAATTTTTTTTCTTTTCTAACAACTCACATTGCTCTTTTTTTAGGTTGTTGCATCGAATACTTTTGAAAGAAAATGTGATACCTAAAACACAAAAAGAAGCACGAAAGATGATGATTGTGCTTGGAATGTATTACGACACAAAACATGCATGTCCAGAAGACCATGTTCTATATAGAGGTGAGCATTCAGAAAAGCTTCAATGTCCAGTGTGTAGCGCTTCACGTTTTCGAGATGACATACAAGGGGATAAAGTGCCACAAAAAGTGTTACGACATTTTCCAATTATCCCACGATTGCAACGTTTATTTCGATGTAAATCTTTGGCACAAATAATGGATTGGCATGTCAAAAATCGATCTACGGATGATGTGATGCGAGTACCAAGTGATTCACCTGCATGGAAACATATTGAAGACCAATGGCCCGAGTTTAAAAACGAACCTCGTAATTTGAGATTTGGCCTTGCTATGGATGGCGTAAATTCTTTTAGCGTTCAAGCATCAACTTGGTCCACATGGCCAGTTGTGCTCGTTAATTACAACATACCTCCGTGGTTGAGTATTAAAATGGGACACTTGTTATTGGCTTTATTGATTCTAGGAAAGTAAAAGGCCAAGAACACGGATGTGTATCTTGCACCTTTGATCGATGAATTGTGCATTCTTTGGAATGGTATTCACGCTTATGACATCTCGAGACCTTTACAACAACGAAACTTCGTTGTTCGTGGAATTCTAATGTGGACGATGCAAAACTACCCCGGTTTAAGTGAATGTTCAGATATCTATATAATGAATCTAATTCGTTTTAGGGTTTAATGTTTGAGTATATTTAACTAAGCTTATGTTTAAGTTGGTGTATGAACTATGCAGGTTTAACCACATCCGGTTACAACGCATGTTATATTTGTGGACCACGTTTGGAGGCTCGACATAGCACAAATATGTTAAAAAAAGTGGTGTACAAAAATTATCGCAAATACTTGCCGCCTGATCATCATTTTCAAAGGTTGAATAGGAGATTTTTTGGAGGGCGAGGACATAATCCTCTAACTACACCACCACCGCCATGCATGGGAGTAGCGGAATGGCATGGTGAATGGCTTAAACATCACGACGTTAATTCTCCATGGAATGAATCCATTGATGGTATGAAATGGTTGTCTATTTTTCATAAATTACCCTATCGGAGGAATTTATTGATAAATCATCTATTGGATCCTATGCACATATTCAAAAACGTCGGTGAATCCTTATGGAACCACATCATTGGCATAAAAGACAACTCCGCAGCTCGTAAAGATCTACAAGCGGCCGATGTGAAAAGACCCTATTGGATTCAATACACCGAAGGTGGAGATGAGATTCTACCTAGCGTGCCGTGGATTCTTACAAAAGAGCAACTCTCATATGTTAAACATGTCATAAAACAAATGAGAACTCCAACATGCTATGCACATTCTTTATGCAAGTCATTTATCAAAGATGGTAAATTAAGTGGATTGAAATCACATGATTGGATAAGATGTTGCAATTCATACTTCCACTTTCTATTCGAGGTCTCTTCAACGATGACATACAAAATATGCTTTACAATTTGTCATTGATGATTAGGTTTGTATATTTTTTTAAGCACTTGTATAAATATGTGATATTTCAATATTTTTATGTGTTAAACAACCTAATGTACTATCAATCTTGCAGGTGGATTTCCTCAAAAGAAATAAAAAATAGTGAATTGGATTTCATGAAAATCCAAATGATTGAAATGGTATGTTTGTTGAAAAGAGATTTTCCAACTTCTTTTTTGGATATAAAGTTCATCTTCTAGTGCATTTGGTCGAAGAAGTATCAATTGCAGGACCTGTGCACACGAGATGGATGTTCTACCTTGAGCGCTTTATGAAAGTTTTGAAGGGCTTTCTGAGACAAAAGACAAGGCCAGAAGGTAGCATTGCAGAAAGTTGGCTTGTACAGGATTCTTTGTTTTATATCACCAAAATAATCTCACAATTGAATCCTGCAAGTCCAAAAATGTGGTGTGAAGAAGAAGATGAACGTGTTAAGGGTGAAGTACCACAAGGAAACGGTGTGCAAAACAGACTTTTACCTCAATTAAAAGAGAAAATTGACACATTCATATTATATAATTGTGGACAAATGGAAAAGTGTAATTTCAAGGTATGAAGAAGCCAAAAAGGAAAGAAACATAATATTGAAACGAAGAAGAAATATCAATCGAATAAGAAGAAGGGTGTTGGAGATCATTTACAATTAATGCATGTGAATTGCCACGAGTTTCTACAAGCATAATTTTGCTAATTCTATGTCTACAAACTATATGCAAGCTGTACTCATCAATATGACATATCCATGTAGCTCTAGTTCTATCTAGGCCACACTTGGCATTTTGCATCTATGAACAACACACTTGCATGGTACAATATTTGTAGCAAGTCTAAAGTCAAGATGGATTATTTTTCCATTTCAACACTCCTCCTAAAAACAATCTATATTGACTTGAACATGGATCTTGGTATTACACAAAGATTGGCTCTATACTTGATGAAGGAACTTTTGCTCAAAGGTTTGGTGAGCATATCAGCAATACAAGATGATGTGTCGATGTGCTCCAAGTAGATCCCCTCCAATGAGCTTCTCTCTCACGAAGTGATGTGCAACTTCGATATGCTTGTTCATTGCATGGAATATTGGGTTGTTGGCAAGGGCACGATGAGAGTGATACAGTATCTTGCTTTTTGGAAAGCCAAGATATCAAGTTTCCTCCAAGATATATGACATAAGCACTTGTAGATTTTTGATTTGCTCTATCACTTGCAAAATCCAAGCTAGAATAACCAACAATAGAAAGATCTTCACTTAAACCATAATAAAAAGTTGAAGATATATATCTAAGCACTCTCTTGGCCATTTTCCAATGATAAATAGTAGGATTTTGCATAGCCTGGCTCAACTTATGAACACTAAAGCTTATGTCAGGTCTAGTTATTGTGAGCCAAATTAAGGAGCCTATAAGACTCCTAAAAAGTGTGATGTCCACGAAGGATCTTTCATCACCGTTAGGGTCTTTTACAATTTGCTCCATAGGAGTTTCTATACTCTTACAATCTAACATATTGAACTTTTTTAACATTGAAAGAGCATATGTGGATTGACATACAAAAGCTTTATCTTTAAGAAAGTCAATCTCTAATCCTAGAATGTAGTAAATTTTTTCAAGATCTTGCATCTTGAATTCTTTTCCAAGTGCAATCTTGGTTTCCTCAACTAACTTGATACAAATTCCTGTTAGAATGATATCATCAACATAAATAAGAAGGATAATCTACCTTAGGTTTCTTCTTAAACAAGACTTTAAAAGTTGATTTTCCAGCAAGTGCATTGTGAGGTAATCTATTGCACAAATAGTTTGCACAATTTATAGCTTCACCCAAATATTCAATAGGCACAGAAGCTTCAACTCGAATTGCTTTAGCACATTCACATAAAGATCTATTTTTCCTCTTAGCAACTCCATTTTGAGATGGAGAATAAGCACAAGAAAACTCTCTCTTTATTCCTTCACCTTCATAGTATTCATGAAACTTGTTGGAGATGTATTCACCTCCTCCATCACATCTTAAAGCTTTAACTTTGAAAGAAAACTGTTTCTAAACATAAGCTTTGAAGATTAGGAAGTGATGAAAAATCATAGCCTTTGAAGAAAGTAGATACAACCAAGTATATCTAGTAAAGTCATCAATAAAGGTGACAAAACATGTTGCACCACCAATACTTTTAGAAGAGGAAAAATGTACATCCAAGTGTATAAGCTCCAAAGGATGAGTAGTCTTTATAAAAGACTTCTGATATGGCTTTTTGTGTGATTTTGCAATAGCACAAGTCTCACAAGGCTTGAAATCTTTGGAAAGAGATTTTGGAAGACCAATTGCCTTCACTTTCTTGACCATAGAAGACATAGATTTAAAATTAGGATGTCCTAATCTTCTATGCCACAACTCCTCCTTAGATAACAAAGCAACTTCACCAAGATTTGCATTCTCACAAGAATTCAACTTAAAAATTCCACCACATCTAGATCCATCAGCTAGGTTCTCATCATTTTTCTTGATAAGGCAAGTAATGGAGTTGAACTTTACATCACAACCATTATCAAGCAAATTTTTCACACTAATTAAGTTCTTTGTAAGTTTTGGAATGACAAGAACATTAGTGCAAGAACTTTTGAAGAAGCAAGTTTCAATGGAATGTTGTTAATTCCTTCTATAGAGCACTCATGATCATTAGCAGTGTAAATAGATCTCTTAAGTCCTTTGTAAGGTACAATTGAGTCAAAAGACTCCTTTGGATAGCACATATGTGAAGAAGCTCCACTATATATGTACCAAGCTCCATCTTTCTTGAAAGGTGATGAAGAAAAACTGGACACCATAAGTGCTCCTTCTCCATCACTTGCAACAGAATCTTCTTCAATCTCTTTGGAGAGATTAGCTTGCTTGAGTTGGTTTTTCTTCTTGAAGCAATTAGAGGCATAGTGTCCCTTCTTGCCACAGAAGAAACAGTTCACTTTCTTCTTCTTGGTATTTGAAGTAGAAGGATTAGATGAATCATCCTCTTCACCATCTTTGTCTCAATCTTTGGCTTTGTCTTTGTTGGATGCTTGAGAGAACTGGTTCTTACTCTTTTCTTTATGCTTGTCTTTGACAAAGAGGGCTTTGTCACTTCCACCATGCTCGAGTTTGTTCATCCTGGAAAGTTTATAGCTTTGCCAAGATTCTTCAGAAATAAGAATTTCTTGGAGAGTTTCTAGATTAGGCAACTCCTCCTTAATGGCAAAAGACTGAACAAAATTATCATAGTCATCTCTCAAGCCATTTAAAATGACTTGAACTAGCTCATCTTGGTTAATGGTAACACCAACACAGGAAAGCTCTCTATGTAAATCTTTAACTCTCAGAACATAGTTTGATGCACTCTCTTCACTTCTTTGAAAACTTTGAAAAATCGGATTTCTAAGAGTGAGTATTCTAGAAGTATTCTTTGCTTCATAGATGGACTTAAGTGCATCAGTGCAAGATCCTATCTCTCTCAGAATTTCATTAGATACATTCATCTTAATGAAATGTAGAGCCATTCTAGCTCTCTTTCTATACTTACGAATTTCAACCTGTGCTTGAGGCTCCTCCTCAACATCAAGCACAATGTCCATAACATCCTGGAGTCTACCAACTTTTTCCAAGTGTATTAGTTCTAACTAACACTTTGTGCATGTCTTGCATGTCACTATGGATCACTTACGATTAATGCATGTGAATTGCCATGAGTTTCTACAAGCATAATTTTGCTAATTCTATGTCTACAAACTATATGCAAGTTGTACTCATCAATCTAGATATGACATATCCATGTAGCTCGAGTTCTATCTAGGCCAAGCTTGGCATTTTTCATCTATGAACAACATACTTGTATGGTACAATATTTGTAACAAGCCTAAAGTCAAGATGGATTATTTTTCCATTTCAACAATAGAAGAGTTCGATCCAGAAGCCATTGTGTCGAACAATTGACGACAGCTCCACAGATCGCAATATGTCGTAAGAGACTACTTGATTGCAAAGATAGTGAGCATAGGAAAGCAAAAAAAACGCAAGAAGAAAAGATGAGGAGGAAAATAGAAAAATGACTATGATATGCAGTGGCGGTGGGGAGAGGATGATGACGTGTCATGGTGCCATGACATCTGTCATTTTCATTATTAAGGGTGTGCATGACTCATAGTTTCAAAATATGATTTGACAAATCAGTCTTAATGACGGTAAATACCGTTTGTGAAAAGAACAGAAATAAATGAATAAACAACAATATCCGTTTTGATATGTAGGCGTACACACGTGTGAATAATGATGACCATGTGGCCATCATCTTTTAATGGATGAATATCAAAAGTAGGTCGAGAGATTCTCAAAATATTCTTGAAAATATGTTAAAAAGATTCTAGAAAGTCTCGCGAAACCTTCTCATAAAATGCTAAAAAATGATGGAGAAACTAACGAAAGGTTCTCGAAAGAATTTTAGTAAGATACTAAATTTTTTTTCTCAAAATATTGTCAAAAAATAAAAATATAGTAGAAAAATCACTCAAGAAAAATAAAAAAAAATGCTAGAAAATTTCTCAAAAAATTGGAGAAAGCTGCCAGAAAGATTCTAGAACAATTCTCAAAAATAATTTGCAAAAATTAAAACATGTTTTGATTACAAAAATGGTGTCACGAAAAATTCTCGAAAAGCACTTTGAAAATGTCTTAAAGATTTTGGAAGAAATCTAAAAAAATTCTTGAAAAATTATCGAAAACATTCTCGAGAACAAAATTTTTTTTGGAGAAATGTTGGAAGGTGTCTAGAAAGATTCTCGAAAAGATTCTAGAAATGTCATGAAAAATTCTCAAAAAATTTAAAAAATGATTTTGGAAAAATACTAGAAAGTGGTAGAAAAAATCATGAAAATCTTTAGAAAAGATAGTAAAAAAGTCGCAAACAATTTCAGAAAAGGTAAAAGAAAATTCGCGATCAATTCCAAAAAAATACAAGAAAAGAACGAAAATAAAAATAAAAAATTTGATCTAAGGTAATATTTCTTAAGTCTAAACCTATTAATTCCTATCGGTAATAGTTTGCCTTCAAGTGATTGGAGTTGTACAGAACCATTCTCAAACACCTCTACAACTTTATAAGGTCCGAGTCATCTCATATGAAGTTTTACAGGGAACTTTTGATGTTGACTATCATAGATCAACGCAAAATCGTCAACTTTAAAATCACATTTTCTGATACGACTATCATACTTTTTCTTTCGTTGTTCCTGGATTTCCTCTGTTACTTTTTGTGAATATGCAGGAGCTTCAGATAGTTCTTCAATAGTGGTCAACCTTTCGTTAATACATTCTGCATCTGTTCGTTGAGCTTGAATACGAAAATTTGTCATCTCAAATTCAATAGGCAAAATAGGATGCATACCATAAGTAAGAAAATATGGTGTTTGCTTCGTCGTGATCTTTTATGTGTTACAATAAGCCCAGAGAACTGATGGTAATTTCCTATCCCAATTAGCCCCATGTGTTTAGTAATCTTGTTCAGGATCTTGTATAATATTCCATTAGCTCTCTCAATCAACTCGTTTGCTTTTGGATTATAAGGAATTGTCTTTCTATGTTTAATCAGAAAATATGTTGTCAGCAGTCGTATTGTGTCATTTAGAAAATGTGCACCACAGTCACTTACTAGTTCAAGAGGACAATCATATCTTTTGATTATAGTCTTGAATAAGAATGCCGCAACAATTTTCGCATCGTTTCGTTTCATTTCGTCGCTTCTGCTTCAACATTCTTTGTAGCGCATAATTCGTTGCAACGAAAATATAACGACACTTCGTATGTTGAGTCACAAGTTTGATTGGACCAACAAACCTAATCCCCCACTTCTCAAATGGTGCAAGAGGCAGGATTGGTTTCAACGGTTGGCCTGCCAGATCTCTAATATAGATCACACGAACGAATATAATTCAATACATCCTTGAACATAGTTGGCCACCAGTACTTGGCAGTCAATATCTTATTAACAGTATTCTTTAAAGCAAAGTGTCTGTCAATGTAAGACTTGAACAACCTTTTTAATATCTGTTGTTTCGAGACATCTTCTTAGTTGATGATCGACTAATGACCATGTCTGATTCTTGATCAGAGAGGAATACTCTCTGTCCATAGCTTCTCTCCAGCCTTGTTGGGAGGGCCCTTGCCCGAGGGCGGGAGCCCGAGGGACGACCAGCAAAGACAGCCCGAGGGCTTCGGGCCTTCCCCTACGTAATGCCATTGTGTGAAGGTTTTTTTTTTTTTTTTTTTTCCATTTTTTGGCTGTACGGTTTGGCTGTACGGCCGTACGCGTGGACCAGTTTTTTTTATTTTTTTTATTTTTTGCCGTTTTTATTTTTTTGCAGATTTTTTTACGTTTTTGGTGGAATGTGGATGTGGACAGCCAATGACGGGCTGCCACATAGCAAAGAACACTTGAGCACAAGGCATTACGTTTGTAAAATCATCATTAATTGGTTTTTCAGTTTTCCCTGTGTTGAGTCATCATAGATAATCAGCATTCGTATGATATTTTCTTTGGCAAAGTTCTACTTGATAAGTGAATTCCTACAGAAGTAGAACCCATCGAGCAATTCATCTTGACAAATCTGGTTTATTCACAAGATACTTTAGAGCATAGTGATCAACATGAAAAACAAAAGCATATCCCAACAAATAATGCCAAAAATTTTTAACAGTAAAAATTATTCCGAGTGCTTCTCTTTCTGTAGCCAAATAGTTCTTCTTTGAGGCACTATATTTGATCGTCCTTCTGGCTCAAACAGACACCAATAGAAAATGCAGAAACATCAACATAACTACGAAATAGAATAGCCCAGTTGAGTGGTCTCAGAATAGGAACATTAATCAATCTCTGCTTAAGTTCTTCGAATGCTTTCTACTGTTCATTCATCCACAAGTATTCCACTTGTTTCTTGAGTAGATGCGTAAGAGAAACAGCAATAGAAGTATGATTTTGGATAAATCTCCGATAATAGCCAACATGTTCTAAGAAAGCTCTTAGTTTACGTAGATTGGTTGGTATCTGGAGGTTCTTTATAAGCTCGACTTTATCTTTATCGACTTCTATTCCTCTGTTTGATATTCTGTGCTCAAGTAAATTTCCTTCTTTCATACCGAAAAAACATTTCTCTGAATGAAGGGATAAAGAAGTATCTCGACACCGTTGTAATGTAAGTTTTAGCTTCTGTAGATGTGTCTTTATATCACTATATACACAAAAATCATCAATGAAAATTTTCAGAAAAGTTCTTAGGAAGGTAGCAAAAATTAACATTATGATTCACTGAAAAGTCGCTAGTGCGTTGCAAAGACCAAAGGGCAATTTGTTGTAGGCATAAGTGCCCCAATCCGAAGTGAATGTGGTCTTTGAACGATCCTCTTTTCTCACTCCAACCTGATTATAACCAGAGAAACCATCACAGAAACTGTAACACTCTTGACCAGCAACCTGATCTAAAGATAGAATCAATGAAGGGCAGAGGATGATGATCCTTCCTTGTGGTAGCATTGAGCTTCCAAAAATCCTGACATATTCGTATTTTGCTTGTCTTCTTCTTTGGAACAACAACAATGGGTGAAATCCATTCACTGCTTAAGATGGGACATAGATGATACATGCCTTAAGGTGCTTGTTCAATTCATCCTTAACCATGAGGGAGTACTTTGGATTGAGATGATATTGTCTCTGTCGAACAAGTACATCATCTTCTTTAAGATCAATACGGTGCTCTCCGAATTCTATAGGTATACCTTTCAAATTGTCGAGCGACCAAGCAGATACATCATGGTACTCCTTCAATAAATCTGTAAATTCAGCTAATTCCAATTCTCCAAGTGACTTTGAAACGTGCACAAATCTACCAGGTGCAAGTTCAATTAGTTCAGTAGAATCTGATAAAATGATACCTTTTGTCATACTGGCCTTGGTATGGCCACGTATTTCGCACATGGTTGACTCCATAGATATATTCTTGTCGTCAGCCTGGTTCTTATTACCAAATTCATGTTCAGATTTCTCTCTCGAATCATCATCAGACTCTTAAGAGTTCGCGTTCGTAACTTTAATTTTTTCATTTATAACATCTGCTTCAGCATTGCAAACATTGAAAATTTCTTCTTCATCAGTATTCTCATAGCATTCAAAATATTGCACTTCGATGTCAGATGCATTGGAAAAAATATTTAAGGCATAAGAAGAATCTTATGAGGTTAAACCGGTGTCAGACAAAGGAGTTTCACCTTCATATTTGTCACGACTCCAGGTGATTATTTATTCTACTGGCTTACCTTGATTATTGGTCTCACCAGCCTAAAATCTCAACTCTCTGGATTTCCAATGAATACTTGCGTTTGATTGATAAAGTTGGGGCCGTCCAATTAGTATAGAATAAGATGACAAACCAAGTGGTTTGATAACTATGAAATTCATTGTGAAAGGCTTGGCTTGAATGTAAATAGTGTCCAACAAGTTTTCATCGCATCAAATCAGCTAACTTGATATTTTGTTGTGCCGGTTGAATGTCAGTCAGCCCCAGAGTATGAGCTGTGTCTTCTATTATTATGTTTGTGCTGGAACCAAAGTCTATCGGCACTTTTTTAATCAAACATCCCGCAATGGTAACATCAATTTCAGGTGCGCCAAGATCTCTTGGATCAATAGACAATACACCAACATCTGGCAAAGAAATTTTTTTCTTCTTTTTAGGAACAGAGAGACCTTTCAGTTGCTTACTTAATAAGTGTTGTCTGCCAACAATTGCTCAAAAGTGATGTTCGGATGAAGAGATCCAATATCAGTCACTATGTCATAGTTCTTCATCTTTGATTTCGAGATTGGCTTGTCAATAACAGCACTAGACAATTTAGTCTTTGGTACTTTATCATCCCCTTCCTCGAATGTGACCACCTTCTCTACAGCAACTGACTGAAGTTCAGTGTTGATAATTTCTTTCGCTTCTGCTGAGATATCTTTTGCAAATAATTTTGCAACATTGCGGTCATAGTCGGGGTCATCTTTAAGATCTTCTTTGGTCGTAGATTTATTCGTTGACTTGCTAAAAGATTTCTTGTTCGAAGATTTTTTGCACTTTGTTGAAGATTTTTGTTCAGATTTTGAGAAACCCTTGCTTCTCGTTGTGACTTTGAATATCTTCTCTACGTCACTTGGCCAAGACTGATCTTCTGTCTTCGCCAATTTTCCTTCAATAATATCAATACTCTACACAAAAGCATTAGTCGAAGCTTTTGCTTTCGAGTCTGCAGTAGCTGGTGTTGCTACATACTGATATTTAGGTCGCAGCTTCTGCGGCTGAGAGCAGTCAGGATACTTGTGGCTAGGCTCCTTACAGTTCGAGCATAACAGGACATAACCAAATGGCTTTCGTGGTTGAGGACAGTCAGGTGAAAAATGTTCAAGCTCTCCATAGTTGTAACAGTTGCCTGATATTGGTTTAGTCATTTGTGACTTCATCGTTGGTCCAACAAATTCAGGAGGATTGTGTCTTCTTGGTGCGAACTTTGGTCTATCCTGCTGGGCTGATGCTGCAGTACCTTGAACATAATTAGTAGTCGCATCATTTTGAAAAATAAAAAGTACCTCTTGGACAGGTTTTTCGATATACTTTACATTCATAGTGGTGCAGTCTTCCTTAGTATGTCCAGAAGTTCCGCATTTCGTACACCACATTCTTGAGTTGGAAGAAGACGCTTTTGGTCTTTTGTTTGCAACTTGAGAGATCTGCACTTTCAAATCATTAAACTTTTTATTAAGATCAGCCATATTACTCTTCCAAAGCTTTTCAACTTTAGAAGTTGACGACTTATCCTCGATGATTTTCGTGTTGTCCTTGTGCTTGGATCGTCATTTCTTCTTTTAGCTCCTTTATCCGCTTCTGATTTTGATGAATCACTGCTTTTGGACTTTGAACTTGAAGAACTGGTACTTGAGTCAGAATCTGAATCATCTTCGCTATCACTGGAATCAGTATTAGACTTATGAGATCTTTTAGTTGAGCGTCGCTTTCATGCTAGTTTTGAGGTCTCGAAGTTTTCAGCACTAGCTATAATTGTTGCTAAGGAAGTCATGTCCCCTTGTCTACAATACCAATCAATCTTTGGTGGTAAACCAGCCAAAAACCATTCGATCTGCATATCAACGGGATATACACCGGTTAGTTTTCCTATAAGATTCTTAACCTTTCGTGTATATTTTCAAAGAGATTCTTAAGTCTTCTTCTGAACATTGTTTAGACGTCTGAGAATTCTAGATTTATAACCGACTGACTAGTTCAGAAATGCATCTTTCAGTAATAACCAGGTTCCTACACGGCCTGGTTCAACTTGACTATACCATATGCATGTCTGCTTTCTCAGCAGACCAAGAAAGATTCACAGTTTGTCTAAGTAGGCTGATATTCTAAGGAATATTCGAGCCATCTTGAAAAAGATACAGACTTAAGCCTAGAACTGGATCAGTCAAGTTTAGGCCTTTGCGCCATGTTGTAATGGCTTAAAGTTGTTTAGTTCTAAGCCTAAGTCTAGAAGATTGGAACTTACACTAGCCTGAATAAGTTCAACTTATGTTAGTTCAGTTGTTTATGGTCCATTGGGGGTTTGTCCCATGGTATCAAGTTAAGCCTATGTGGTCTATTTGTCCCATAGTGTCTTTTTGTAAGTGACAACCACTCCAAGTATATATAGGAGTGGAAGAGTCTATTTTGTAAGAAGAACCTCATTTGCAATACATGCCTATCTTTCTCTTTGTGTGCTCCCTTGTGTGGTTTCATGTACTGTGTTACTTCACATTGTATTGTATATTATTCAGCTGGAAACAAGTTAAGTTAATTTAGGCCCTCCATTTTCTAGTAGGGTAAGCCTTAGAGGAGGAGATTTTAGGTTAAGCCGTGATTGAATTAGGTTAAGCCGTCATTTGAGTCAGTTCCTAAGTAGAGAAATGAGAGGAGCAGATCTTACTCTCGGAATACTCATCCTATGCTTGCATTGTCTTTTCAACATCCCTATTCATGCTAGTAGGAAGAAGCCTTAGCATCGACTAGTTGGGAGACAGCCATAGCCATGCTAGAAGGAGCCTTAGCCAGAATTAGATGCCAAAAAGCTAACATTGGCGCCGTTGCCGCTCTTTTCTTGTTTTTTTACATTTTTTCAAGTTCTTTCTTACTTGTTGTTTTGCTAATGCTTGCTTTTTTTATTCTTTTTGCTTGTCGCATTCCTTTTGCTTTTTGCATCTTCGCTAGGTTTCAGTCTTTTGACATCCTGATTGCTTGTTTTTAGGGGCCTCTTCTTGGATGCCACAGGTTTTTGCTATCCATGAGTTTTTGTGCATGAGAGGTGTTTCCACGGCCTGTCCACGGGCTTCTGGTTCTCTTCGTTGCTTCAGAGCAGGGGGCAGATCTGTAGGGGGCTTGTGTTTTTGGAGGTGAGCTGTCTTCTCAGGGATCCATGGACGCACATCATAGAGCAGCGATTTGAGTGGGCATAGAGCCATGTTCTGAAGGAGAGCATCTGCATAGAACCACGTTATGAAGGAGAGGACTTATGTGCATGTTTTTTGCAGGGATTCAAGGTAGGATTTCAGGCATCTGTACCATGTTTTTCAAGAGTGAGCTGGTGTATTTTGCCTGTAGCCCACACGTTTTCTTCTGCTCAGAGTTTAATTTGCTCGTTGGAAGTTCCTTCAACTCACTTCCATCAGGTTGTGAGCACTTCTTCTACCCACTTTTTGAAGCAGCCCATCTGCAAAAATAGCGCGCCCCAAAGGAAACCTCTGATTAGTAGTATCAGACAGCCTCTGGCCATTGCATGTTTCTCAAAATCTTTTACTCACACAGCTATTATTCACACATTTACAGCAGTTTTGTGAGCACTTCCATCTACGATAACTCGTTTTTCAGCTACACTGGTCCATCTCCTTCTGGGTGCACTGAGAAGCATCTAGCAACAGATCTGCGGCTGATGAATCCGTTTCTCCTCCTGGTTTTTTCGTTGATAACTCGTTTTTTAGCTGCACTGGTCCATCTTATTCTAGGTGCACTAAGGAGCATCTAGCAACAGATCTGCGATTGATGAATCCGTTTTTCTTCCTGGTTTTTCCGCTGTTAACTCGCTTTTCACTTGCATCCTTTTCTTCAATATCCTTTCTCATGCTCAACTTCTGCTGTTTAGGTGTTCAAAGTCCGCTGGAGCTCTTTTTCAGCCGTTTTTAAATTGCCATCAACATTGCTTCTCAGCCCCAATCCTCTCATCAGAATAACCAACCAAATATCTAGTTGCATGCACGAGCTTCCTCCTTCGCTATTGGTAGAGCTGATTTTTCAGAGAGGTGTGCAAGTGGGTTGTGCAAGCAGTCATCAGTTTCTCACAACTTGTGATCTTCACCAAGGTCTGCTTCTGATCTTCTAGCTCCCACGGTTTCAATTGTGTAAGTCATTTCAAGCTTTTTTTTTGTCTTCTTCTGATCTCTTAGCGATGTTTGTGCTCCGAGTCTTCCCAAGAGCTGTTGTGCGAGTCGTAAATTTCTTGAGTCATCTACGAGTAGTAAATTACTCTTGCACGAGTCATTTTTTTTGCGAGTCATCTTCCGCCTGTGCGAGTAAGTACGTTCCTGTGTGCGAGTCATGTGCGAGTACGTCAGTTTCCGCATGCGAGTCATCTTTCACCTGTGCGAGTCATCTTCTGAGTGAGTCCTGTGCGAGTACGTCAGTTTCCGCATGCGAGTCATCTTTCACCTGTGCGAGTAAGTATGTTCCCGTGTGCGAGTCATCTTTTGTGCGAGTCTTGTGCGAGTCGTCTGTTTTCGTCCACGAGTCAATTTTTGTACGAGTCCCCAGTATTTTTCTTACTCTGTGGTCTATTTGAGTTGACTAGGTCCGAAATAATCCACAACTATACGAGTCATTTCCTGATTTTCGCAACGACTTTTGTCAGCGACAAGAATCCTAGAGGAGGTGGGTAAATTCAAAAAAAAAAAACCAAAATTTTAATTAGTTCCACTGAAGGTGATACCAAAAAAACCTAGCATCATCCACTAAACCATTATTTGGTATACATCCTACGCGACCGATCTAACTTATAATCACATCACTTTGGCTATTTACTCATCAACCATCGGCAAAATAATCTTGCCACGTCTAGTTGGAATAAGCCATAGGCATATTTAGTAGGGTACCGGCCTTAGATATGACCTAGATGGAAGCCATAGACTAGGGAGAGACCTTTGCCCTCATCCATCCACCCAAACCATTTGTCTAGTCTTGTGATAATCTGTTCAGATCAACATGGCAGGACCATCCCATCCACCGCCCAAGTTAGATTGATGCAACTAAATATGATGGCGAATCAGATCCGACACGATTTCTCCAAGATTTCAACAATGCTTGTAAATTCTATGGGGACAAATCTGACATCGAAAAGGTACGTTTATTCCTCATGATTTTACAAGGCGACGCAAAAGAGTGGTTTTCAAATCTTGAAGGCCCAGACAACACGTCTTGGGAGACCATCACCGCAGCACTGATCAAACGGTTCAAACCCTCCAAACTGACGTAGAGTCCCTTCATCCAATTGACGCATATCAAGATGCAAAGCAAAAAATCAGTGCGCACCTACATTGAGCATTTCAAACATCTTAAAGTAGAGTGTGTCGATGATCACATAACTGAGAAAATGGCCATCAAACTGTTTTTAGTTGGTTTACCCGAGGCCATTTCGAGATAATTGAAACCTGCAGACTCGTACGAGCCATTGAAAGACGTGATGGATGATGCCCTCTGTGAAGAAGATGAAGGGTCTGACGAGGACCATGACTTTCGCGACGATATGGGAAAGGGGCTAGTTAAGCAGGAGACTTCCCACGTGGAAGGATCGTCTTCATCTAGTGAGGTTGATATCCTTCAACATTTTGAGGGCTGGCAAAAAGCACAACAAACTCAGATGGAGAAGCTAACCTCAGAATTCCAAAAAGTATTGAAGGATGTCGCTGAAAAAAAATTTCCAGTCCATGAGAATGTGTCGTGTCCTATTTGTTCTCAAAACCACACCGCCAAAGAGTGCCTGCATGTAAGAACATATTTTCCACACGCAGCACGACCTATGTATCGCCCTTATAGGCCATCTGGACCTCAGCAGTATGCACCAAATTACAATCCAAATCCATCCGCGTCGAGGCAAGGACAATACCAACCCAGGCCAACAGGCCCAGTTCCACATCAACCCAGACAACCATTTGTAGTCAATCAGCCTATGCCACATGTCCAATCTCATATGGTTGATACTATCTATGTCGATCCTGCTACCTATTATGTCGAGGATCCCAATGCCAATGTTTATCAAGCAGAGGCAAGTTACTCTTATGAAATAGCACAGTCTGGATATGACCCCAATCAACCTTAGTATCATACACAACCTATAGCATATGTTGTGCAACTGATGCCAGTTTTACGTGGCTATTTTGTGTGTGTGGGACAACATCCTAGCATTCGTTGTCCTGATAAATTACAATGGCAAATCCATTTTGGAAAACCTAGTTGGGGATGAGGTTTACTCCTTCTTGGATGGCTTCAGTGGATACGAATTAGTTGTTATCTCTGAAGAAGACCAACCAAAACAGATTTTGCTACAGAATGGGGTATCTTCTACTGGCGCGTTATGCCATTTGGATTTTGTAATGCAAAATGTATCTTCCAACGTGTCATGCAAGCAACATTTTATGATCTCATCGGTGACAACCTTGAGATCTATCTTGATGACCTTGGGGTGCACTCGGAAGAATCCACGCACCTGGCCGTACTCGAACGTATTTTCATACAATGCCAGAGGTATGGTATTTCTCTTAATCCTAAAAAATGTCAGATATGGGTCATCCACGGCGTCGTACTTGGTCACATTGTATCGCGCAATGGAATTGCCACTGATCCAGAGAAGATCAAAGTCATCGTTGAGAGGCCAGAACCTAAAACGGTCCGAGATGCTTATTGTTTTATGGGTCACGCTAATCACTATCGTTGCCATATTCAAGATTTTGCTAGTAAAGCACGATGGATATACAGAGTGACCGTAAATCCTAAGTGGACGGATGAACAAAGAAAGGCCTTCCAAGAATTCAAACACGCCTTGACAACTGCTCCTATCTTGCGAGCTCCAGATTACACGAAGGAGTTTCACGTGCACACTGATGCATTAAAGTTTGTCATCGGTGCAGTGCTAACTCAACCCGGAGAGTACAATAAGGACTATCCAATTCATTTCCTTAGTAGGCAATTAACATCCGCGGAGATGAACTACACGACAATCGAGAGGGAAGCATTGGTGATGATTTATGCCATCCAGAAGTTTCGACATTATCTTCTAGGTAAACCCTTTGTATTTTTCACAGATAATCAAGCGTTACTTTACCTCGTGAACAAAACTTGCACAACAGGTAGAATCACACGTTGGTTGCTATTACTACAAGAATTCGAATTTCGTATTGTTGTGCGCAAGGGATCGCAACATTTTGTCGCTGATCATCTATCCAGAATATTGAGTAATGAGAAACCAACGGAGAACATCAATGATGACCTACCTGATGCAATACTCTTCCAAGTTGACTATACCTCCATGTGGGCCAAAGACATCACAGAGTTTTTAACAACGGCGGTGCTAGATCCTACGATGTCGAAACCTGCCCAATGCGCACTTATCTACAAGGTGGCACCCTATACACTTATAGCGGGGCAACTTTATAGAAAGGGTGCAGACGGTGTGATTAGATGATGTTTGACTGAGGGCGATATTATTCCCATCATATCCTTGCTACACGAAGGAATTGGTGGTGGACACTTTGCCTCAGAAAACATAGCTAGGAAGATCTTACTAGCTAGGTATTTTTGGCCTTCGTTATTTAAGGACACTCATAACTTTGTAAAGGCTTGTGATGTGTGGAAAAGAGCCAAAAGGCCACAATTTTCAGATTATATGCCTTTAATCCCCATCTTATCTAAACAAGCATTTTTTAAATGGGGTATTGATTATGTAGGACCAATCAGTCACCGCACGATTCACTTAGGCAAGATATATTATCGTGGTGACAGATTATTGCACGAAGCGGGCAGAGGCTCGGGCGGTAAAGAACGTCGATGCCAAAACCACTGTTCAGTTCCTTTATGAGCAGATCATTGTACGATTTGGTTGCCCACTCAAAATCGTTAGCGATAGGGGTAGGCACTTTTTGAATACAGTAATTGAACACTTGTTGTCGATCTTCCTAGTTGTTCATCGCAAAAGTGTCCCATATTACCCAAGATGTAACGGGTAGGTTGAGTCCACGAATAAGGTTCTATGCGAAATCCTCACGAAGACGGTGGAAGCCAATCGGTCGGATTGGGAGTTCAAATTACATGCCGCTTTATGGGCGTATCGAGCAACACCCAAAAAGGCCACTGGTACGACACCATTCCAACTCACGTATGGACAAGAGGCCGTGATGCCTGTAGAATTCTACGTCCCATCTTTACAGGTAGCCTACAATTTGAAACTAGACAAAAGTCAGATCCTTGCCCATAGGCTATTCCACCTCCATAAGCTCTGCGAAACAAGAGTCATTACTGTTCATGCACAACAACACGAAAAGAAGCACGAAAGATGACCATGCTTGGAATGGATTACGACACAATACATGCATGTCCAAAAGACCATATTCTATATAGAGGTGAGGATTCAGAAAAGCTTCCATGTCCCATGTGTAACGCTTCACGTTTTCGAGATGACGTACAAGGGGATAAAGTGCCACGAAAAGTGTTACGACATTTTCCAATTATCCCACGATTGCAACATTTATTTTGATGTAAATTGACACATTCATATTATATAATTGTGGACAAATAAAAAAGTGGATTTCAAGGTATGAGAAAGCCAAAAAGGAAAGAAACATAACATTGAAACGAAGAAGAAATATCAATCGTGTGAAAATTGTCAACATTTCCTAGCTAGTTTGAGGCCTAAATTGGCAATTTTTGTACATAGTTTTGGATCTAACATTTCACACATGTGAAAGAGGCCTAGATACTTTTATTTTGGTATATATTTCATGTTGAAGAAGTCTCAAACTTCAGGACCTTCGAAATGACACCAAAATCATGTTATTTGGACATATAGGCCAAAATTGGTAAGGCTATTGGTGTCCTAAATTTGGGTCCTAAGTTCTAGAGAGAGGAGAGAGAGTCATTTCTCTCACCTATATTAGGCTGAAATTGTGGAGAACAGGTTGGAGAAACTTATTGTATTGTTGAGAGAGATCAATAGATCATTGTCACAGTTTCTTCCTCCATTGAGAGCATTGCTTTGTGTATTGTCTTCAAGCTTTTGTGTATGATCTTAAGAGGTTTCCAAAAGTGATAAGCTGTTGTTGTAGGGCTGGTATGCTATTGTTTTTAGCTGCCATCAGTACCTTTTATTAGTTTCTTTTGTCTCTTGAATGCTTTGTCAAGTTCATGTGTATCAAAGGTAGCATTATGATGCTTTGCCATTTCTAGCTTTTGTAGCTTGTTGTGCAAAGATCTTAGCCAAGTATTTTGGGAGTTTGGATCCATTCAAGATCCACTTTTCTCACAAATCGAAGAAGAAGAAGGGCGTTGGAGAACGATGAACCTTTGGAGCCTTTACCTTCACAATGCTCTCATGAATGAGTTTTTGATACGATGCTAAAAGCATCAAAAAATGGAAAAGAAGTGACCAAATTAGAATGAGAATTTGTTCGCGGATGTGGATGAAAGGTTAGTGTAATATTGTTTATGTGAAGTTTTGTTTTTGTACTACTCAATATATGAATAGTATTTCTAATTACACACATTTGTTCTTTTTTTGTGTTTTAGTATACATCATACACTGCCATGTGGGCATATGAACACCATTACCGTGTTGAGAGAGTTGACAACAAGCGACGCACATATGATTGTGGTATAATGGCCAACTTTCAACAAGAGAGTCGTTCTAGTGCGAGGGACCCTAATGTCATTTCGGACGACCTAGACTATGTCGGCACATTGCAACATATTTATGAAGTCGATTACGAGACTAACGACAAATACTTTATTTTTGACGTAAAATGGTTTAAGGTCATCTATTGTGGAAGCAACGTCACGATTAGAAATGATAACTCAAAGTTTTTTCAAATCGACTCAACAAAATGTATATCGATGGACTCTCATGACACTTTAGTATTGCCACGACATTGCGAACAAGTGAGACTCTAAAATTTCAATGTCATTAATATTCGCAATCCAATTATTTATGTATCAATCTTATAATAATAACTTAATTTTTTTTAACTCTTTGGCAGATTATATTCCATCCAGATCGAATAGACCCAAGATGGTGGTATGTGATCCAACTTAATGCAAGAAACGGACGCGTGTTTGAAGGAAAAGATATTGTTGAATTGGATACACACGACGAACCACCACCCAATTTTCGCGACGTTTTGGAAGAACCTGAACCACTCATCCAAACTCCAAATGATGTCGAAATGATGGGAGAAGAAGGTACAAATGAAAATGATGAGATTTTTACGATCGTACAAGACCAAATTGGAGTAATTTGAGGCCCCACGTTTGGATGAGATAGAATTAGAAGAAGAGGAGATTGAATATGAGGGTAACTCACATTATGAAAGAGACACGATCGAAAATTTATGATTATACCTAGATCTAGATTCAGATGAGTGTCAAGACTTGTGTGATGACGAAAATGATGTAAATGATGAGAATGATCTATGATTATCTATCATTCTTTTTTTTATATTCATCGCAAATTGCTAATGTATGCGATAAAATACGATATTGCTTTGAACAAAATGAAAATTATGAATTACATCTAATTTCTTACTATGTTAGATAACGTATTCTAATAATAAGACAAATTGACACAACACAAACTCACCGAAAAACTCACTCGAAGCTTCACTCGGAGCTTAAGTGCAAACGTGCAATTGCTCGCTCTTTAAACGCTTGCTCTATTTTTTTTAAATATTTTTGTCACATGCACAAGCAATTAAAAAATAACACTATATTACACAATTGAACCATTATTATAAGGAAATTCAAACATACAATCACCATCAAACACTATCTAGTCATCTACTACTATAAATCTTAATCAAAACACACTCACACACATACTCTCTCTCTCTCTCTCTCTCTCTCTCTCTCTCTCTCTCTCTCTCTCTCTCTCTCTCTCTCTCTTCTTAAATTCAAAATGCAAAACACAACACGTACACACTTCCTCTCTCTCTCTCTCTCTCTCTCTCTCTCTCTCTCTCTCTCTCTCTCTCTCTCTCTCTCTCTCTCTCTCTTAAAACTTTATTTTTTAAAAAAAGACTCCAGAATCTTTCAATATCTTCAACCATACATGTACACTTCACCTCTTCTCTCTCTTTCTCTCTCACAAATTACAAATCTAATAATCCTAAATCTACTATCCTAAATAATACTAATAATCTATTACAAGACCATTCAAAACCATTTTAAATCAATGCATAATTTAAAAACTCTCTCTCTCTCTCTCTCTCTCTCTCTCTCTCTCTCTCTCTCTCTCTCTCTCTCTCTCTCTCTCTCCATCTCTTTTTATCTTTCACACTCTCTATCTTCTCTTAAAACAAACAAACAAACATCAACCTCAAACAAACAAACAAAAAGCAAAACAAACAAAAATCAAGCACCAACCTCAAACACTGATCTTCAAGTACTGATCTTCAAGCACCTTCAAGCATTGATCTTCAAGCCCTCAAGCCCTCAAGCATTGATTTTCTTGAATCGCCCTCAATCGCTCCAAAGACGCTCAAATCTGCAAAAGACAAAGTGAAAGAGAAGGCGTTGGATCGCGCGAATTGGAAGATTGAAATAGACATCGAAATTCGACGGCCTCCAAACACGTCAGAATCAGACGTTTGTGCTCATTCAGGCCCGAACAAATGTGTCAGATGTCGTGGACAGGCTTTTTGGCTTGTCGACGTGGACATCAGAATTCGACGCACATCGGATTCCGACGTCCACGTCGGATTACACGTATTTTTTTTTTAAAAATCTGTTACAGGTCATATCCACATTTGCAAGTCAGAATCCGACATGTCGGACTCCGACGTGCCTTTGAAAAAATGGTTGCCGCCCATATTTTTCAATCGTCGGACTCTGATTTTTGGATTTTTTACTGGGACATCGGACCTTGACGTGTCGAATTGCGACAGATTATGAAATTTTTGAGCATACGTTGGACGCGAACGTCGAAATTTGCGCAATATGTTATTGTGAAAGGCAACAAACAAGCCAGCACCCAAAACATCAATTGTGTAAATCCACCATATAAGGGCATGGAAATATCAACGAAATGGGAGACACAGCACAATCACCCTATCCAATGCCTAAAGACACTTCAACAGTGAAAATCATGGAAGCCATTGAAGAAGAATTGACTGCAACATCAAATCTTTTGATACGACATTTTGAGGCAAAGGAGACAGAGGCGGAACCTGGTGTCCCACCTGTATCCACCATCTCATCAATTCTCATCACATCAACCATCACTGTCACACTACCCATCACATTCACCCTCACCACTACACCCCCTCTTGTCTCCACAATCACACCCCCACTCTCCACCACACCAGTCACAACCACCTCTATGCAATCTTTGATGCATTTTCTAAATGCCTTTGATGCATCCTTCAACATTGAAGAATTCTCACTTTCACTGTTAAACACGCCACCTACTACCACCACACTATTTCTTACACCCTCCACCATCGCTACCACCACCACTTCCACAATACTTTCCACTTCTCCGATCACGAATGCCGACACATCTCCAATCCCTATCACCATCACTCAAACATCACACCCTCCA
Organism: Diphasiastrum complanatum; assembly: GCA_029204225.1. Taxonomy (NCBI): domain Eukaryota; kingdom Viridiplantae; phylum Streptophyta; class Lycopodiopsida; order Lycopodiales; family Lycopodiaceae; genus Diphasiastrum; species Diphasiastrum complanatum. Next base: position 55,468,729 of record CM055092.1, on the reverse strand, counting down.
TCTTCTCAATCCGTCCATCATGAACAGTACACTACATTGTATCAAAACATATAACAAACTCTCCCACCATCCTATGCATCTACCTCTCAGCAATATCCTCCTATTGGCAGTACCCTCCTATTGGGGAGTGGCAGTATCTTCCAAAAAATGTGCGACGGGCCATCAACGCTCAAAGTGATGCCATGCATTACCTCTACTCTTCAATCAATGGCACGTTGACATGGTTGAATCTTGGTACGTGTACGGATTTCTACAGAACATACTTAATTACTATCGGCCGCAACCGTTTTTGGGCAAAATTCGATTTGAGAGAATGGAACAGATTGGCAGAGAAGTTCATAAAATCTGGGTCACCATCAATGCAGAGCTTCCCGCAGATGGGAATATTCTTTAGAAGATATTCCCGCAGCTCTGCATTGATGGGAATATTCCTTAGAAGATGGGAATATCTTCTAAGGAATATTCGAGCCATCTTGAAAAAGATAGATTTAAGCCTAGAACTGGATCAGTCAAGTTTAGGCCTTTGCGCCATGTTGTAATGGCTTAGAGTTGTTTAGTTCTAAGCCTAAGTCTAATAAGTGGTGGGACCCCCACAACAGGGTCCACGGGCCAAAGTAGTATCGGTCCCTCGGCACTAGGCTACAACTGTGGTGAAGTGGCACGGTTGTCAATTCTTTTATTACTGGGACATGGCTGCTTCAGGAAAAGCATGGATAGAATTCACTTACGTAAAACCTCCTGAGGCTTTATTAGTGGATGATCAGCAAAAACTGGGACTTGCCAGATTTTCAATAATACCCATAAGGGTCAAGTGGCCATTTCGGTTAACCTTGTCCATTGACAATTGGGTAGTTGATGTATTCCAACGGAGGATTCCAAGATAAATCTTGCTGATATAATGGATTCTCATAGAAAGATGCAACTCGTTCCAATGTCCTAGACTCCCCCAAATTGTAAGGTGGATATGATGTGCTTGCTTGACTCTCTTGTCTGTCCAGGTATTCATTGTATGCCATAACTTGACGACTTTCCTCAACAATCAATATCATAGATTGAGGACAAGGCTTTGTCGTTGTAGGCACTGGTGCTTGTTGTACTGGAGACCTATTTGGGCTTGGATTCCCAGGATTTGTCTATCGGCACTTTTTCAATCAAACATCCGCAATGGTAATATCAATTTCAGGTGCGCCAAGACCTCCTAAATCAATAGACAATACACCAGCATCTGGCAAAGAAATGTTTTTTTTCCTTTTAGGGGGAGAAAGACCTTTCAATTGCTTAAGGTAATAAGTGTTGTCTGTCAATAATTGCTCAAAAGTGATGTTCGGATGAAGAGATCCAATATCAGTCACTATATCATAGTCCTTCGTCCTTGATTTCGAGATTGGCTTGTAAATAACAACATTAGACAATTTAGTCTTCGGTATTTCGTCGTCCTCTTCTTCAAACATGAGCACCTTTTCTACAACAGCTGACTGAAGTTCCGTGTTAATAATTTCTTTCGCTTCTGCTGAGATATCTTTTGCAAATAATTTTGCAACATTGCGGTCATAGTCGGTGTCATCTTTAAGATCTTCTTTGGTTGTAGATTTGTTTGTCGACTTGCTAGAAGATTTCTTCTTCGAAGATTTTATGTGCTTCATTGAAGAATTCTGTTTGGATTTCGAGGATCCTTTGCTTCTCATTGTGACTTCGAATATCTTCTCTATGTCATTTGGTCGGGACTGGTCTTCTGTCTTCGCCAATTTTCCTTCAATAATATCAATCCTCTACACAATAGCATCAGTCGAAGCTCTTGCTTTCAAGTCTGCAGTAGCTGGTGTGGCTACATACTGATATTTAGGTCACGGCTTCTGCGACTGAGGGCAGTCAGGATACTTGTGGCCAGGCTCCCCTACAGTTCAAACATAACGGTACATAACCAATCGACTTTCTTGGCTGAGGACAGTCAGGTGAAAAATGTCTCGGCTCTCCATAGTTGTAACGGTTGCCCCCGACACTAGTTTAGTCATTGTTTGTGACTTTGTCGCTGGTCCAAATTCAGGAGGATTGTGTCTTCTTGGTGCAAACTCTGGTCTATCCTGTTGGGTTGATGTTGTAGTACCTTGAACATAATTGGTAGTCGCATCATTATGAAAAATAAAAAGTACCTTTTGGGTAGGATCTTCAATATACTTTACATTCGCAGTGGTGTAGTCTTCCTTAGTATGTCCAGAAGTTCCACATTTCGTACACCACATTCCCGAGTTGGAAGAGAAAGCTTTTGGTCTTTTGTCTGCAACTTCAAAGATCTACACTTTCAAACCATTAATTTTTTTTTAAGATCAGCCATATTACTCATCCAAAGCTTTTCGACTTTAGAAGTTGATGACTTATCCTCGATTATATTTGTATTGTCCTTGCGCTTGGATCATTGTTTACTTTTTCTATCTCCTTTATCAGCTTTTGATTCCGATGAATCACTGCTTTTGAACTCTGAGCTTGAAGAGTTGGTACTTGAGTCAGAATCTGAATCATCTTCACTATCACTAGAATTAGTTCTAGACTTATGAGATCTTTTAGTTGAGCATCGCTTTTGTGCTAGTTTTGAGGTCTTGAAGTTTTCAGCACTAGCTATAACTGCTGCTAAGGAAGTCATGTCTCCTTGTCTGCTACCGATCAATCTTTGGTGGTAAACCAGCCAAAAATCATTCGATCTACATATCAACAAGATATACACCAGTTAGTTTTCCTAGAAGATTCTTAAAGTTTCGTGTATATTTTCAAAGGGATTCTATAGTCTTCTTCTAAACATTGTCCAAATGTCTGAGAATTCTAGATTTATAGCCGATTTCTCTGAATTGGTTCAAAAATGCATCTTTCAGTAGTAACCAAGTTCCTACACGGCCTGGTTCAACTTGATTGTACCATATGCGTGCCTGCTTTCTTAGTAGACCAGGAAAGATTCGCAATTTATCTACGTCAATTCTTTCGTTATTTGCATTAGCAATTGACTCAAATTGTGAGACATAGCTATCTGCATCATCTGAAGTAGTCCATTTAAAATAATCGTACTTTTTTTAAATAGAAGTGAAATGTGCAGTAGAACCCTCCATACCGAAGGTAATTAGGAGTTCAAGTAAATGGGCAGTGATCTCGTCGAGATTTCTTCGACTCGCACTCTCACTCTGTCTTCATAAAAATTCCTCTCTAAGCTTACGGTATCATTCTAAACGGGATTCTCTATCTGACATACACAAGAAATGGAGATGGATGTGTCAGTTTTCTTATAACTTTCCTAAGCTATCCCCAGCAATGGTACCAAAAATTGGTATATGTCGTGCTATACCAACAAGGTTAATATAGATTTTGTAGTAAATAATGTCGAACCCACACACATGACAGCGTTAGAAAGTTATGTATTTGGTATAATTTATGATTTATTTCGAGTGAAGTGGCTTCAGACATTAATCTGGTTGTCAACAGACATTAGAAAGTGACCAGTATTACTTGTGTTTAAGGGTGTGGTGTTAATAATTCTAGAACATAGTCTTGCCTCTATCAAATCGAATGAAATGTATTCTACAGGTGAGATGTTATCAAAGTAGTACAACAGTACTACACTCCGGCTGATAAAAGTGTCAACAAAGAGTTGAGAAATGTTTGATGTATTCGTGGTTGTGCAGACAACTAGTTAATCGTGTTTGCGAACTGTTCATTTCTAGACAAAAGTCCTCAACAACTTAAGTCCAAGGTTATGATTAAAGAACACAAAGAGTTCTAGAGCACATTAGAAATTTATGTCAATTACAATCAAGAACATAGATCAAAATCTCAAGTCTTCAGACAGGGATTGACATCTCAAATGTGTACATACAAATTTATTCAATGATTGTGCTAGACTGTACCAAATGTAGACGTTATTCGAGTGCCAAAAAGAAAGTATTCGTGACTGACGAATAAGAGGATTTTAAGACAGTTCCTTAAAGCATGTTTTACGGATACACAACAAACAACTGTAATGCGCCCTCAGGATCACTCACACTCAACAATGCGGAGAACAGAGATAAGGGAGAATAACTCTCAACACTCTATTCACTTTTTCAACCTCTTACAAATACATAAACTCTTCTCTCTCAATGGTCGAGAGTGAAGCGTGTGATCAATATATCTTCTACGGGATGAACAAACACACCTCTAAAACAACAGGTGTGTCGCTCTCGTGAAAAGGTCTAGTTAGCAATGAGGTTGAGTATATGTTCAATTATACCATAAGAGGTATATTTAACTAAGAGTTAAAATTACTCTAGTTTAAAATGTCGATTCATATCTAGTCATCTCACATGGATGACCTATTAAAGGCTATCCAAGGCAATGTTTTCTCTTTTAAAGGCCTCGTCCTTAAATACAAGGCATGTACTTAGGAGATACATTCTCGAAAAATGACTTAGGCCTCTGCATGATTTATATTTATCCAGCTCATATCTTCATTTTCGAGTATATCATGCCATATTTAGGTTGATATTCAATATTTAACAATTTTGTGGCATCACAAACGTCAAAATACATTTGAGATCTTGATAAGTCCATGCAAAGCAATTTTGATGCTTAATAAGTAACGTTCGAAGCGCTTGAAACTGTTTAGGATTAAGTTGTGATCCAACTTATACAATCTTTTCTGGTTCTCTTGGTTAAGCAAGATTCATAGGCTATGTCCTAGCTTGGCCATCGTAAACATCTTTCGATTCTGACATCTGTTCTTCCGGTTCATGATGTGCTTTGGGTAACATGATAACCACATCATCCAGTGTATAGCGTTTAAAATGTTTGGGCATATCATGTTGGACTACATCTGCTTGTTCTTTGTCAAAAGGACTTGTCTTGGATCTTTGCTTAGCCTTCTTAGCAAGAATTGATCATGGAGGTAATGACTTCTGAGAAGATAAACTCTTCTTCAAAGGTAAAGTCTTCCTAGACGATGATGTCTTGTTAGAACTCTGACTTGTAGAATCATCCTTGACTTTTTCTTTGTCTTTATCTAGTAAGGGTGGCACATTCTTTGAATCAATCTTTTTGAGAAGGATTTTCCCATTTCAGGACCGTATTATAATGTTGTTTGGCTTGTTTCTTTGTCATTGACCCTGTGATTCTGTCTTCTTTCAATATAACTGCTTTTGGCAGTTTTGATGCACGTTGTTGATGAATCATCATCCTCTTTTTAAACCACTGGTTTGATAGTCCAAGTTACAGGATCAACCTTGACTGCACGCTCACAATTTTCAAAAGTGATTTTTCTGGTACCCTAGTTATGAATTACTTGCACAACTTGTAACCATGGGCGTCCCAATAGGACTTAGTAGATATTTGGTGCTTCTGGTAAGTCCATTACTACAAAAGTAATGACGAGCTGTACTCTGGCAATTTTGACAGATATATCTTCAACCACTCCTCGCGGACGAACTGTCATTTGTTGATCAGCTAGCTTAATGGCAAAAGTTGCAGGTTTTATCTTTGTAAGGCCCCATTTTTCACATGGCTTTGTAGAAATCAGGTTAACTCCCGAATCGCCATCCATCACATTTGTTTCATTAGGAAATTGTCTATGCTGTATCGGCAGGGTGATAGTTTTTTGTTCACTTTCCCAAGATGCTCCAACATGGAGTATTTCATTATATTCTTCAAATCCAGCACAAAAAAGTAGCTCCTGATGAACTTCTGGTTCATCTTGAGTTAACTTTTGCGCTAATACTTCTTTTGTTTTTGGCACCAACTTTAGGAACGCTCCCAATGAAATATTGATCTTACTAGACAAAATATTCATGAGCAGCTCTATTTGCGGTGCTTCCGATTCAGTCATCTTGAAGGGTTCTTCATGGTGATGCAACTGAGCATTCATATTTGTTCGTGAATTTTTTGGTAGCTGTAATGGTGAAAAACGAACTTCGGTTGTTGCTCTAGCAACTTCAAGCTTCTCTTTTTCTTGCAGATGTTTAATCCACTACCTCATATCCTGATATCTTCTTTTCTCTGCATGAAAATTTTATTGGTATATCAGTTAATGGTATAGAATCAGCAGGTATTGGATCTGCTACCAGTTCTTTCTGCTTCTATGCCCTGGTGACTACCATCAAGGGTACACTTGGTTTATTCTGAGCTACTAGTCTTTACTTGATTGTTATCAAATTTACAGGAGTTGTAGCCAGTGGTGGCTTCAATTTTGCTAGACATTCCTTATAGCAATGCCCATAACCACAATCATGACAGAATGGTACAAATTTTTCTTTATTTGGACATTCTGCAACTCTGTGATTTTCTCCACATGCAAAGCATCCAAGTGGTACTCTGGTCCAGTTTCTAGATGCCTTTTGTTGTGCAGCAGCATAAATAACATATTGTTCTGAAAACCCACCTTCTTGATCATTACCATAGTTCCATTGCTCAACACTTCTGTAAGGTTCTGGTTCCATCAAATTGGTAGGAGGAGCGGGGTGCTTTGGTGGGGTAGGTTACACTAATCGTTTTGGGTATCCAAGAGCAAATTGACAAGGTCTAGTTGCCAGATTTCCTCCATAATGTGGTTCTCAATATTCCATCTGGGCATATCATTGCTGAATTATCCGAGGATTGAAGTTGCAAAAAGCAGTCTCATGATCAAACCAATTATACAATGCCATATACTGATTTCCATTCATTTTTTCAATTGAGGACACTCATTCACTATGTGATTTCCTGTACAAATAGAACACTAGACACTTCCCTGGCAGGAAAAGTCTTTGCAAACTTCTCAAGTTCCTTGTTTGCTTGTCCATGGAAATCTTCCAATGCTTTGATCTTCTTATCAAATTGCGAATGCAACTTTTCCATTTGTTTCTGCTGGTTCTTCCCGAGAATCTCGAACTCATTGAGCATCATTTCTGCAGTAGCGTTGACATTCGTTGATGCAATTGTGGTGGAGGTCGTATTGGTTTGCCTTGATGTATAAGGCAACATACTGATATTTGACTCATCGTCTGAATCTTCATCCTCCTCCCAAATTGCATCATCCATAGCATTTTGTAAAAGTGCGTACTCATTATGGCGTTTCAGCTCACGTTTGATCCTTTTAGGTAAACCTGACAAAAACCACATAATCATGGCATTTTCGTCAATCAACTCAGGCTCGCACTCAGATCTGAGGCGTTTTACCCATTCATTTTAATCTTGAACCATTTTTCGCTTTCTCATTTTAATTTTACTTAAAAGTAGAAAAGGGTCTTTCATAAACTTTCGAGGTTTGAACCGTGTGATAAGGGCTCATTTAACAGTCTCCCAATCTGTATGCTCAGTTTCATCTTGATTATAGTACAAATCTTGTGCTGCGCCTGTTAAGGGCATAAGAAAAAGCTTAAGTTTATCCTAGGGAAAAACTTCGACATAGACTTTACAAGATTCAGAATAGATCTGAAAAAATCTAACTGGATTTGTTAATCCATTGTATTTGGGTAGATTCAAACTGGGTGCTCTTCTAACAATGATTGTATGCAAACTAGATCTCTTAGTGGCTACTATTATGTTATCACCTTCATTGATGATTATAGCAGATGCATTTGGATTTATTTCATAAGCAAGAAATCAGATGCTTTTGCTAAGCTCAAGGAATTCCAGGCATTATTTGAAAAGCAAATAGGATGTTGCATCAAAACTTTGAGATCTGATGCAGGTGGTGAGTATTTCTTGACAAAATTTATTGATTTCTGCAAAAATCAAGGGATCAAGAGGCAAACTACAACACCTTATTCACCACAGCAAAATGGAGTTGCAGAACGAAAGAATAGATCTATTGTTGAGATGTCTAGGGCGATGCTCAAAAGCAAGGGTCTGCCAAACACCTTTTGGGCAGAAGCTTGTAGCACAGCTATGCACATCCTGAATCGGTGTCCTACAAAATCTGTGGAAGGTAAGACACCTTATGAAGTTGTTACTGGAAAGAAACCTAATATTTCTCATTTGAGAGTATTTGGTTGTGATGCTTATGATCATATTCCTGATGAGAAATGAAAGAAATTGGATGCAAAAGCTATCAAGTATATTCTCCTTGGATATCATGAGAAGGCCAAGGCATACAAGATGTACGACACAAATGCACAGAAGCTTGTAATTTCTAGAGATGCTACGTTTGACGAGATGGGCCAAGGTGAACAATCTGAAGTAATCACTGAACCTTTTGATGAGGATGCAAAAGTACAGGTCAAGAAGGAAGTGTATTTTGATATAGAAAATCCATTGGACAAAGGCAAGCCTGATGTTGAAATTCCCAAGAGAGTACCTAAATGGTATTTATCAGTCACAGATGGTGCAAAGAAGGGAGATACTCCCGAATCTAGTGAGTAGGGAGAGCTTAGAAGATCAAGTAGAAATCGAAAACCTCCTGCAAGATTAGAGATAAATCTAGCCCTAATGGGTTCTGTGCTCAAGGCTCAAGAACCAAAAACATTTGATAAAACAAAGGAACAAGAGGAGTGGCGTGAAGCTATGGAAACAGAAATGGAAGCTATATCACAAAATAGGACTTGGAACTTGGTTATTTGAGCTCTCTAAAGACGGTCTTGAACCAGTTATATGGTTCCAGAAGAGCCTTGGCTATCTTGGCATGAGACTCAAATATCTTATACAAAATCTGGGAAGTAATATGGTCTTTTCTGAGGTTGCCAACCATCAGAAAATTGTTGAGGAGCTGAGCAGCAACCTGAATGGCAAGATCAGTTATGGCCTCTAGAAGATAGCCCATGATTAGTCTAGTGCAGATCATTGGTAATGTCAATATAAGACTTAATAGCATGTTTGTCTTGCTTATGGTTTGGTGAGGCTTGGGTACCAAATGCTACCCCTATGGCAGCAAGGGCGGCCTCAGTCACGCACACCTTTGTGTGACTCCCTAGAAAGTAATGTAGAGTTTAGATTTATCCACCTTCCAAGTACTGAAGGCAAGAGTGATAAAATCCATGTTGATTCTCCCCGAGAAGGCTCTCTCATGAATACCCATTACAATAAGCAGAGGCTCCGCAAGGGTCATCCACTGAGTGACCATGCTTGTGCTAGGAAGGATCATGATATCCGTTGCAGATGGGACATCACGATGGATAGGCGAAGGTTTTTGAGGTTCTGAAACCATCCGGCGAATGTTTTCCAGGTTTGGCGAAGGATGAACCTTCTCTCAAGAGGATCCTTCACCCAAGTACTGTCATAAATGCAACTTTCAAGATCTGAACCTATATCCAACCTAAATTTGACATTTTAAGTCCATCTAGCATGTCGGCAAAGGTTTCTGAGGAGAGTAAGGTGCTTGACAAAGGTTCTCAAAATGGCATATTGCTGATCATTTGCCTAATTCAAAAATAGGTGTTTTTTCTGGAAAAGAATCTTCGCCCAACTCAATATAGATATATTTGAAGTGGATGTATAATCTGAAATTTCAGCGAAAGTTTCCAATATTATATGGGCAACATATGACCGAAACAGTGATTTTATAAGTCATTTTTCATCAAAAATCATCTTTTGAAAATACTTTCCTTTCTCTTTTTCCACTCTGATGACTTTTCTGACTTTTGCTCATCAATCTTTTTTCATTTTTTTTTTACTATCTTTTCCAAACGAAATTAACAATTAAGCAGTGAAAACAAAAAAATTGAAAAACAAATAAAAAAGAAAAATCATTTGGATTATGCTTGTTGAACTGGCGGAGCAGGCTGCCAAAACTTGCATAATCGACTTCTATTCACAGGAGTATCAAACCGTTTTCCGTCCAAGTGCTCAGAAATCACTACTCCATAGTTCAGGATTTCCTTCACTCTATACGGGCCTTCACTGGTAAACTTTAATTTTCTCTTGATCAGTTTGGTTTTGTACATCAGTGCGAGATCTCTTGCTTTCAGATATTTTTTGTGTAATCGACGATCATGCCATGTCATACGACGGGCTTTCTTTGCTGCTAATGCATGAACTGCTATCAATCTTATTTCACACAATTTGTGCAACACTTTATGATGTAGTTGTAAAGACTTATCATCATTTAACCACTCTGTTGCTGCTATGCGTAGAGATGGTATTAAAAATTCAATCGGCATCTTGACCATAAACTAGTTGAAAGGGTGTTTGATTTGTACTACTTTTGTAAGTGGTTCTGAATGCCCATAATGCTGCATGCAGTTTATGTTTCCAATCAGATCAACTCGCTTCAACTGTTTTTGTCATAATAGTGTAGAGAATCTTATTGGAAGATTCAGCTTGGCCATTCCCTCTGGGATAATAAGAGTACTAGATCTGTGTATAACAAAAAAATCTTTCAGTAGACACTTTATTGTTTGATTAACAAAGTGTGTACCCTGGTCACTTACAATCTCGATCGGACATCCAAATCTGATAATAATCTTTTCATAGAGAAACTTGGCCATAGATTCTGCATCAGCAACTTTGACAGCTTTGGCTTCAACCCACTTGGTCATATAATTAGTTGCTGCGATAATGTATTGGGCATGAGATCCTTGCGCAATAGGATGAATAGGACCAACATAATCTAGTCCCCATTTTTCAAATGGTGCTTGCGATAAATTTGGACGTAAGGGTTCATAGTTTTGTCTAGTAGTCCATCGTGCTCGTTGGCAAACATCACATGTCTGAATATAATTTTCTGTATCCTTATGAAGCGTAGGCCACCAAAAACCTGATTGCAAAAGTTTGCGAACAATAATATCTGTAGAGGTGTCCTTCGCCCATGCCATCATGTGAAAATGTGATTAAATATGATATTTCATGCGGTAAAACACATCTACGTAGAATATTGTCTGATCCACGATGATACAATTGTCCTACAATCAATTGATAAGGTTGAGCGTTATGAATCAAGTGTCTCTTCTGTACTTTTGTCAAAGAGTCATTCGATTGTCCTAGCAATAGATACTCAGCAATGTCCACTGCCCACTCAGGTACTGCATTACATAGAATAATGCAGCATCTAGTAATTCATCATCCACTTCAATATTAACTAGTGCGGATTCAATTTGCGAAACGTGGTCGGCTAGATAATGCTACTTCTTCTTACGAACCACAATTCGAAAGTCAAATTCAATCAATAATAGTAACCATCTTGCAATACGCCCAATATTGCGCGTCTTGTTTACCAAGTAAAGTAATAGCTGGTGATTTGTATAAAATGCAAAGTGCGTTTCCATGAGGTAATGATGAAATTTCCGTATAGAAAAAATCATGGCTAACGCTTCACGTTCTGTTGTTGAATAGTTCTTCTTCGAATCTGTAAGCTGTCTGCTTGCAAATCGTATTGGATAGTCCTTTTTATAGTCAACTAGCTTCGTCAAAATTGATCCAATTGCATATTTCGAGGCATCAGTGTGAACATTAAACTTAATCATCCAATCTGGAGAACGCAGTATCGGTGCTGAAATTAATGCTTTTTGTAATTTTTCAAAGGCTTCTAATGCCTCTATTGTCCAAATAGGAATAATAGTCAGTTTGTATATAGGTCTTGCTAAATCCGTAAAGAAGATAATAAAAATTCGATAGTAGTTTGCATGACCCATAAACACATAAACTCCACGAATTGTTGTTGGTGGTGGCAATTCCACAATAACCTTGAATTTAGAATAATCTGTGGCAATGTCATGTCTCGATATCACATGCCCAAGCATAGCTCCGTGGAAAACCCATATCTGGCATTTTTTAGGATTTAGAAAAATTTGATACTTGCGACATCTTTCAAATACTTTCTCCAATCGATCCAAGTGGTCTATATCTGTGCTATGGACTCCAAGGTCATCCAAGTAAATTTCAAGAAATTTCTATAGATAATCTTTAAAAGCAAATTACATTACTCTTTGGAACGAACTTGGTGCATTACAGAGTCCAAACAATATTACTTTTAAGCACAGGTGCCCCATTCTATTGCAAAAGCTATTTTGTGGCGATCTACAAGTGCAATCTTGACCTGGTTGTAACCACTAAATCCATCCTGAAAAACTATAAGCTTTTGCTCCTGGAGCAAGGCGATCCAAAACGCTTTCAGTAAAAGAGAAGGAAAAGTGAGCCTTCTGCGTCACTTTGTTCAAGGCCTTGAGATTCACACAAATTCTCAATTTTCCATTCTTCTTAGGAATAATGACAATCGGTGAAATTCATTCTGTATGCTCGATCTCATAAATGAAATCGGCATTAAGCAGTCTCTGAAGCTCTTTCTTTATTAGATCCGCAACATTAGGATTACAACGATAGATTTTTGTAACCTTTGGAACTACATCAGATATTAAAGGTATGGTGTGTTCAATAACTAACGTTGTCATGCTATACCAACAAGGTTAATATAGATTTTGTAGCAAATAATGTCGAACCCACAGAGGACAGCGTTAGACAGTTGTATATTTGTTGGTACAATTTATGATTTATTTTGAGTGAAGTGGCTTCAGACGTTAATCCGGTTGTCAACAGACATTAGAAAGTAACTAGCATTACTTGTGTTTGAGGTGTGGTGCTAATAATTCGAGAACATCAATCTTGTCTCTATCAAATTGAATGAAATGCATTCTATAGGTGAGATGTTATCAGAGTAGTACAACAGTACTACACTCCGGTTGATAAAGGTGTCAACAAAGAGTTGAGAAATGTTCAATGTATTTGTGGTTGTGTAGACAACTAGTTAATCGCGTTTGCAAACTGTTCATTTCTAGACAGAAGTCCTCAACAACTTAAGTCCAAGGTTATGGTTAAATAACACAAAGAGTTCTAGAGCACGTTAGAAATTTATGTCAATTACAAGCAAGAACACAAATCAAAGTCTCAAGTCTTCAGATAGGGACTGACATCTCAGATGTATACATACAATTTTATTCAATGATCGTGCTAGACTGTACCAAATGTAGACATTATTTGAGTGCCGAAAAGAAAGTATTCGCGATAGATGAAGAAGAGAATTTTAAGACAGTTCCTTAGGGCATGTTTTACAGATACACAGCAAATGATTGTAATGCACTAGAGAGTCTGTCTGAACAGAGAGTAATTCATGTAATGCATTAGAGATTGCTAGTAGACTCAGGATCACTCACACTCAACAGTGCGGAGAATCGAGATAAGGGAGAATAACTCTCAATACTCTATTCACTTCTTCAACCTCTTACAAATACATAAACTCTTCTCTCTCGATGGTCGAGAGTGAAGCGTGTGATCAATATATCTTCTATGGGACGAACAAACACACCTCTAAAACAACAGGTGCGTCGCTCCCGTCAAAAGGTCTATATAATAATTAGGTTGAGTATATGTTCAATTATACCATAAGAGGTATATTTAACTAAGAGTTAAAACTACTCTAGTTTAAAATGTCGATTCATATCTACTCGTTTCATGTGGATGACCTAATAAAGGCTATCCAAGGCAATTTTTTTCCTTTTAAAGGCCTCATCCTTAAATACAAGGCAAGTACTTAGGAGATATATTCTCGAAAAATGACTTATGCCTCTTCATGATTTATATTTATCCAGCTCATATCTTCATTTTTGAGTAAATCATGCCATATTTAGGTTGATATTCAATATTTAACAATTTCGTGGCATCACATATCCCCTTCCTCAAATGTGAAACGTCCTCGTGAACATATAATCTTTATTTCGAGGATCATTCACGAAACATTCTATTCTTCAGATTTTTGTTAAGGCGAAAAGATATTTCTTTATATGTTTTTTCCTTCATATATTTCTTTGTCTTAGAGAATATGTGCCTTTGTTGTGTCTCTGAATTAAATAGGTTGATTTGAGTTGATCTTTGAATTATTGATGAGAACTGGAATCAAACTTGAAAACATTTTTAAAACTTCAAAGATATTGATTTAGCATTACATAGCAACATCACCACAACAAAGACAAGAATGAATATTCACGAAGGATTCAATTCTTCATGTAGTTTTTGGGCTAACTCCAAATTTTGTTGAGCCTCATATAACATCAAGTCTTCCTTTGATTTCGTATAATGGCCAACTGATAGGTTGTCGAATTCTTGAAGCTTAACAGGGAGCAATGTTCTATCAAACAGCTTCGGAGTTAACTTTACATCTTCATCTGAATCACTACGAAGTGTGATTTATTTACAATAGCAAATTGAAAATATTAGATAAAAACTTTTAACATAAAGATTTTGGACAAAAAACAATGTCTTTGCTGCAAAAGTTCCAAACTACCAAAATGAATATGTAAAAAATTGCTTATAACGAAGTGACTTTCTTCGGTCTTGCAGATTGTGTCAAATCTTTGCAAAATAATCAACAAGGTTTCGCTCCCAGTCCACATAAAGAATGAAAAGTTCGGGATAAGCCATATTTACATTGATTAGCAAACTTGCATCATCAAAAGCACCTAAATCTGCAATAGCTTTTGGTTGTACACTTGGAACGGCGACTTCCGCTTCCAAAATTGTCGCTTATTGTCTTCAATTCGCAAAAATTGAAATTCTTTAAAACGAATGTATTCGAGAGCATACATAGCAGAAGAGCCTATGTATAACTCAACTGAACCGAAAGGCACGACTTGGAGTTTCCCCTGTATTATGCCCCAGCAGAGACATCCTTTATGCTCTATAGATAACTTGGGCCATAACCAGATAAAGTCGTCCTTTTCCCATAGTGTCTTCCAGTCATCGAAGGCAATGCCTACTGCGGCTGGTAGCATCATGTAATCCACACGCCATTGCAATTCAATGTTAAATGCTTGCAGACACCACTTCCAAAATTGATCAGCAAATGCATTGAATCTACCTTCGACTGATTTCGACATGGTCGTTTTGGCTGAGTAGCTGTTGTTGCCAAATCCTGACTTTGCAACTCAGCTGCTAACTTCTGGTCTTCTAGTTGTTGTTTTTATCTGACAACTCATGTTCGAGCTTGTCGATCTTCTCCACTACCTCCAAATACTTTGGATGGTCAGCGACTCTTGAGCAGACAGGCATAGCTTGAAGTTGTTGCGTCAGATCATCCGTTCTTAGTAGGGCCTATACGTATTCATTATGAGAGTCTGGCCCACTGCAAGTTTGGTTGGCTTCAATAGATAACTCCTTCAACTCAGTCAACTCTTCCTTGACTAGCACCTTCGCATCCTCGAGCGGTTGCAAGAACTCGACTCAAAAAATTTTGAGCATCTGGCCTTGGAGCTGGTTCAGCTTCAAGAGGTCTATTGTGATAGAGCCCGCATTGTTGCACAAGGAAAGTGCAGCTTTTGTCTTTATTCTTGTAGCTCACTCCTCCTACAGATGTTTCTAGAGAGCAACATTGTGTTTATTTTCATCCAACAATTGTTGTTTTAAATAATCGATATTAGTCTGATAAGTTACAGAATTGGCCTCAATCGTCTTATTGACTTTCTTTAAATAATCAGCTTCATTGATTGTAGTCTGAAACTGTGTTTCGAGGGAACAATTTTGTTCAATCAGTTGGGTGTTGTCTGATTTGAACAAATTGATCTTCTCATAAGACTCCTTAAGAGAGTCTTGAAACTTCCGCTCCACTTCTATCAGATCCAAAATATTCTTCTGATTGTAGCAATCAAATTTATAAATATCAGCCACTAGATTCTTGGCTTTTTCTGTCATGGAGTGGAACCATTGGGGTTGGTAGTCAGATTCATTCTCTTGGTCGTCCGCTGCCCTAGTGTCACCTACTGCTGCTATTCGAGCCTTGCTTGAAGTGTCGGACTGAGTTGCATCTTCCTCCGAGGTGCTTGAACTCTTCTTTTGCTTCTGTGAGTTGAAGTAGAGGCTGGCTTTGATGAGTCCGCAGCAGCAGTTCCATCTGTATCCATGGCGGTGGTAGCAACTGAATCCGTCTAAGAGGCTACATCATCAATGTCCATAGCAGTTGTAGTTGCTACCTCGATTGTTGGCACAACAGCTGTTGTAGTGGCTATGGTAGGAATGATTAGGAGGCTAGAGCGGTCGATTGGCCTTGGAGGCAACAGCCTTCCCATCAGCATCGTTTTCTCTTGATCGCTTAGGACTCCAAAATGGTCGCATAATCGTGAAACATGTGCTCCTACTCCAGAAAATTTTTGGTATTTGATCTATCTCAAAAAAGCCTTATATGCGATGATTCCAAAGCATACAGGATTTCCAGCTAGCGCATTCAATAAATACCCAAAATTTTGGACTAAAATAGTTGCATTCGCATCTATTAAGAATAGAACTTGATTCACATATTTATAGAACAGCTTGAAGGTTGTATCCTTGACCATTGAGATTTTATACCCCTTTGTGGGTACGAAATAGTTGCTCAGAAAATGGGTGGCCTCATCCATTGAATCTTTGTTTGTAGAAACAATTTTACCATCTAATGGTAATTCCAGAACTGTGCAGAACACTTCTTCAGAAATAGTGAGAAAATTGCCTTGCACATGTACTTTGAAATCCACCTCCGATACTGCATGGATGGAGTTCACGAACTCGGTACCGACTTTAGACAAAATGACTGAAGGGTCTACTTTCAGATTGCCCAACCTGCATTGATCCAAAAAGGACTGGATTGATGCTAGGCGGATTCCTATGCGTGCTTTCCAGTTGATAGAAGAGCTTGATTTGGAAGCCATTGTGTCGAACAATTGACGAAGGCTCCGCAGATTGCAATAGGTCGTAAGAGATTGCTTGATCGCAAAGATTTTGAATGTAGGAAAGCAAAAAATGCAAGAAGAAAGTGTGAGGAGGAAAATAAAAAATGACTATGATATGCAGTGGTAGTGGGGAGAATATGATGACGTGTCATGGTGCCATGACATCTGTCATATCCATTATTAAGGGCGTGCATGACTCCTAGTTTCAAAATATGATTTGACAGATCAGTATTAATGACGGTAAAGACCATTTGTGAAAAGAAAAGAAATAAATGAATAAAAAAAACAATATTTATTTTGATATGTAGGCGTACACACGTGAGAATAATGATGACCATGTGGCCATCATCTTTAATGGATGAATACAAAAAGTAGGTCGAGAGATTCTCGAAAGATTCTCAAAATTATGCTAGAAAGATTCTAGAAAGTTTCGCAAAACCTTCTCGGAAGATCCTAAAAAATGATAGAGAAAGTAACGAAAGGTTCTCGAAAGAATGTTAGTGAGATACTGGAAAATTTTTCGAAACATTCTTGAAAAAGTAAAAATATAGATGAAAAATCACTCAAAAGAATAAAAGAAAAATACTAGAAAATTTCTCAAAAAATTGGAAAAAGATGCTAGAAAGATTCTAGAACAATTCTAAAAAATAATCTACAATAAATTAAAACACGTTTTGATTACAAAATGGATATCGCAAAAAATTCTCGAAAAGCACTTTGAAAATGTCTTGAAAGATTGTGGAAGAAGTCTAGAAAAGTTTTCGAAAAGTTCTTGAAAACATTCTCGAAAAAAAAAAATGCTAGAAAAATGTTGGAAGACATCTAGAAATATTCTCGAAAAGCTTCTAGAAAGTCATGAAAAATTCTCAAAAAAATTGAAGAATGATTTTGGAAGAATGCTGAACAACTAATTTATACTAAATAATTAGGTCGTCAAATGCGATTGCTACTTGGCTGGAGTCCACTGACATTCATCCAGTTCTTCTCAGAAGTCACTTGCTGATAAGCAGTGACAAATGGCCGCAAACACTGTCTGCATAAATGAACGTAAACTATCATTTAGCATAAATGAACGTAAACTGCCACAGGCAAAAAATGCGACAGTGCATTTTTACTCGTTATTTTTTACAGACAAAAAATGCGAAAAAGACGACACTGCATTTTTGCACGTAATTCTTGACAGACAAAAAAGGCGAAAAAAGAAACACTACATTTTTACATGCAATTCCTGCCAGGCGAAAAATGCGAAAAAGACGACACTGCATTTTTACACGCAATTCCTGATAAGCGAAAAATACAAAAAAGTCGACATTGCATTTTTACACGAGATTTTTGGAAGCGACACTATCAGGTTTGTAGAGAGAGAAAATGCGACATTGTTGTCAAACTCCATGTATTTTTGCAGACTGCGTAGAAACACTTGTAATTCAGCAAATTGTATAAAGACACGGAAGAATCCGCAGAACTGGATAAACAGTTGGATAAAGATTAAAAACCGATTAATCAATTAGTAAAAAAGAAAAAAATCGAACACTCCTCCTTAATCTGAATCTATGAATGCCTTGACCTTTAAACTTAGTTCTGCACAAAACCTTCTGTGTGCATCCAAGCTTAATGCTTTGGTAAAAATATTCGCTATCATATCATGCGTTTGACAATAATGCAATCTGATCTCTTCATTGAGGACTCTGCTTCTGACATAGTGATACTTTAATTCAATGTGCTTAATCCTAGAATGAAATCTAGGGTTGGCTGATAAGGCAATGGCACTTTGATTATCACAAAATAATAATGTCGGAGCAAATTGATTCAGACTGATATTTGAAAGTCATTAGATGAATTGAAGAAAGCTAGAGTTGAAGGGTAAACTGGCCTTCAACTTCATTAAAAATTTCCACTCTGAAGTTGGAGCTGGGTCCCTTCACTAATGAAGTTTAAGTTTCTTCACTCTGAAGAAATAGTTCAAAAATTTAAAAAGCCCTTAATTTTGCCTCCTTTATCCGTCTTAACCCAAACGAAGGGCTACGGACTCCAACCGAAGGACACCTGGACTATACTTGCAAGTACGGTACCGCAAAATAGAGTGATTTTAGTGGAGAAAGTGTTTGGAGTGTGGCAAAAGTGATTTCACCATTCCATTCGACACGTAGTTGGGAGTTGACGATAGAGTGCATTTCGGAAGGTGGCGCCAATTTGGCTTTCAATTTGGCAGAAAAGCGGTGGGTGGCTTGGTAAGGAAAAAAGTGCAGGTCATTATTTTTTACTTCTAACATCACAGTTGGCCTCAACATACTGCTTTTAGCCTACGGTAGAAGTTTCAAGTAGTTTTGCGATGACAAACATGGGAGAGTCCATTTTGAGTGAAAGTAGCAAATTGGATGGGATTTTCAACTATGCAGTGTGGAAATTGTGAAAGATTTCAGATCCTTAAGATCCAACCTACTTAAATGATCTTTGGTTAGAAAGAGAAATACACTACCAATTTCACCAATGTAGAAAAATCAGCATCTACACACAATTTGAGATGCAAACTTCTATCTTTCCCACACTTTCAAAAAAGTGTTTATTCAAATGAAATTTAGACTAATGAACTTTGAAAAGTCAACCTCTAAGTCTAAAACAAGTTTTGGCCTCAATATGCCAAATATGGAAATATTGCAAAATGTGATGAAACTAGTTGAATCTTTCACACTCCCTCTTCAACTAGTTTTAGCATAGACTTTGATAATACTCCAAGTGAAGTCCTATGCTTCATGAACAAGTCTTTTCCCAATGCTTTGGTGAAGATATCAGCTACACATTCCCTTGAAGACACATGTTGAAGCTCCACCTCCTTTGCAATGACTCGCTCCCTCACAAAATGATATTGTATCTCAATATGCTTGCTCCTAGCATGAAAGATAGGATTGGATGCCATTCTTTGGGCTGATTGATTGTCACAAAAGATGATTGGGCTCTCTGAAAAATCCAGCAAGTGAAGATTCTTGATCATCCTCTTGATCCATACCATCTCCTTTGTGCAATGTGTAAGAGCTTTGTACTCGGCCTCACTAGATGACAATGAGATAGTGGCTTGTTTCTTTGACATCCATGATATAGCTCCATCACCTATGAGAATACAATAAGAACTAATGGATTTCTTATCCATTATATCTCCAGCATAGTCCGAATCTGAAAATCCAAAAAGATTAGGTGATGATCCCTCATACAGTTTGCCAAAATCTCGAGTTCCAATGATGTACCTCAAAACTCGCTTTCCTAGCTTCCAATGCTCCTAGCATAGTTTTTGCCAATAGAACTTTGATCCATCATAAGAATGATCTTCTTCCTAAGAATAGATCTCCTTTCAATGATCATGTAATGCTCAAAATAGAAACAACCATAATTGATATAGAGAATAGTGTCCACTTGGGATGCTTCACTATTTCTTACATCAATTTTACATGTAAAAATGTGACTAGAACATGAAGAATCAAATAGAATGTAAATGAAATGATTTCACCATGCTTCCAACTCTGAACTCTTTGGAAAAATATTGTAAACAAACAATAAATGTGAGTGATCAACTTTTGCTTGCATGTCTCCTCCTTCTTTGTCCTTGTTGCCATGTATCCACCATGATACTCCATGAATGAGCCTCCATCTTCATCTTGCCACAAGAAACCATCAAACCTTGGAAATCCATGAGTAGGTGAGTACATTAATGATGCAAATCCAACACCACATGACTCCATAAACCAAGTAGGTTGCACTAGTCCATCTTAAAGATCTACTTGACACAAGAAAATGACCATGAATTCACCAAAAATTGACAATCTCCAAGTATTGGCACCAAGTAGCTCAACACTTGAGAACTTAGCCATGGATGAGTGACATAATGAACCTCCAATAGCTTCATTTCCATCAGCAAAATCAGCCAAGAATGCTAGTACAAATCCAACATCAAAACAATGCTCACCAATGTAGCTAGTTTTACCATATCTTGACAATTTGCACACATCCATATGAAATTGCTCAAACATGAGATAGAACAAGTAAAGTAAACTTGAACAACACTTACTTGCTGTTCCTTTGACCTTACTTGAGTCTTCAATATGCTGCAAAAATAGATCCATAACACCTTTGCCAATTACCTCTCCTTTGATGTTCTTGACTAGCTCCAAATTGCCACCTTCCCTTTTGACTAGTTGAAGCGCTTTGAGATCAACCTCTTGATCTTCAACTTGACCATCAAAGTCATTGAACAAAATTTGTTTTCTAGATCCATTACTTGATTTTTCAGCAAGGTAACATCCATCCACTTGCATAGCTCCATGTACACAAGAAGATCTTCCAAAAGATGTTCCACTCTTCATAAGAGATTGGTACTCAAGATCCATTGGTTGGATCCACTCCTCTTCTTTCCTTGCTTGATCTACATTTGTAGGCTCATCCAAAGAGTTAGGAAAGCAACATAATTTTCAGAAACTACTTGCTTACCCTTTTGATCATATGTGAGCCTTGAAGGTAATTGTCTTTCTCTTGATGTTCTCCTTGGCTTTTGACTTGATGAAAGTCCATCATCACCACCATCCAAAGTAGGATCCTTCTCATCAACATCAAGAATGTTAGATCCATCTACTTTACCATCAATCATGCTTGAAGACACCTTTGGAATGTTTCCCTCATCAAAAATGACATCTCTACCAGCAATCACTTTGTTAGTAGAAGGAATGTAAACCTTGTAGGCTTTACTCACCTCACTATGTCCAACAAAAATACCTCTTCTTGAAGATGGATCCTCCTTGGTCCTATCATCAAGAGTAATGTTGACATAGCATGTGCATCCAAAGGTCCTTAGAAAGTTGACACTCGGCCTCCTCTTGAATAGCATCTCAAAAGGTGTCCTTCCATCTAAAATAGCACTCGGCCACCTATTGCACAAGAAATTGGCACACAACAAAGCTTGATCCCAAAATGGTTTGTCAAGATTAGCACTTAACCTCATAGCTTTGGCACTTTCACATAAAGTCCTATTCTTCCTTTCAACCACT
Source organism: Diphasiastrum complanatum (assembly GCA_029204225.1). Lineage (NCBI taxonomy): Eukaryota > Viridiplantae > Streptophyta > Lycopodiopsida > Lycopodiales > Lycopodiaceae > Diphasiastrum > Diphasiastrum complanatum. Next base: position 55,447,089 of record CM055092.1, on the reverse strand, counting down.
CGATTTTGTTGTGGGATCCTTGATGTTGTATACTCCCTCTTGATCCCATGTTCATCACAAAAGGCCTTGAACTTGTTAGATATGTACTCACCACCATTGTCACCTCTCAAGCACTTGATCTTTGTGGAAAATTGGTTCTCCCTTGCACTCTTGAACTTGACAAAGACATCATACACTTCATCCTTGCTCTTTAGTAGATAGATCCAACAAAATCTACTAAAATCATCAATGAATGTTACATACATCTTAGCTCCACTATTGCTAATTGTAGTAAATCCATGAATATCCGAATGTACAAGTTGAAAAGGCTTTGTAGATCTAGAAATAGATCTAGTATAAGGTAGTCTATGTGACTTAGACAAAGCACAAGACTCACAAACATGCTTGTCATTACTTAAGAAACTTGGAAGACCAATCACAACCTTCTTCCTTGCCATTACTTCCAATGACTTGAAGTTGAGGTGTCCCATCCTTTTGTGCCAAACCTCTTGAATAGAAATTTGCTCTCTTGCAACACATCCAACTTGGTTAGCAATAACACAAGCATCAAGTTTGAACAACTTCCCTTGCCTTTTACCTTTTCCAATCAAGACATCCTTCCTTTTGATCAAACAAGCATCTCCATCAAACTCCACCTTGAGGCCCTTACTTATATTTGACTCACACTAAGCAAATTCTTGGTAATAGATGGAATAAACAAGACATCCTCCAAATGAACATTCCTATTTGTAGAGAGAGAAATAGGAATTGTGCCAATCCCTTTGATTGCACACTCACCATCATTGGCCGTGTAGATCACCCTCTTGTCATCTCCATATGCCAACAAAGAAGTGAAGTACTCTTTGTGAAAGGTCATGTGTGAACTTGCTCCACTATCAATCCACCAAGGATCTAGATCTCCATCATTAGCAAGCATACATGAAGACATCACAAAAGAATCATCATTTGCATCTTGCACATCCAAACCATCCTCATCAAGAGTAAGATTACCTTGCTTGTCTCCTTGATCTCTCTTCTTCTTGTAGCACTCACTTGCAAAGTGTCATTTGATGCCACAATAGAAGCACTTGAGCTTTGATCTATCCTTCTTTTTGCCACTTGAAGAAGCATCCACTTGATCTTGCCCTTTAGACCACTTGCTTTTGGTTTTGCCCTTGAATTTGCCCTTTGTGAACATAACATCCTCTTGAAGTGTCGATGTAGATCATCATTCAATGCTTTCATTCTCAAAATAAAAGTACTTGTACTTTCTTCATTCTTTTGCAAACAAGAAAAGATTTGCCTTCTTAGAGTCAACACTCTAGAAGTAGACTTGGATTCATAAAGCTTTTTCAATGAATTCCAAGCTTCCAAAGATGATGTGCACTTACCAACTTCCTTGAGAAGTTCATTGGTAACATTCATCTTTATCATGTGTAGAGCCTTCTTGGCCCTCTTGTCATACCTCAATTGATCTTGTTGTGTTGCTGATCTCTCCTCCAAACCTACAACAATATCCAAAACATCATTCATCTCAAGAAGTGACTCCATCCTCACTTTCCATAATGAATAGTTACTTGAGGTAAGCCTATCATTGGCTTCCAACATGACTCCAATTGAGGTTGCCATGTAGCAATGACCTAATCTTCTCTTTCAACCTGTTTCAATGCACAAAGCACTCCTTTGAGCAAAAACAAATGCTTTCAAAAGAAATCACCAAGATTTGAAACTATCTCACAAATTCTCTTCTAGCACTTATCCAAGCAAATCAGCACATAGAATCATGGAATCTTGATCACCCTATGATCTATCCTCAATCTAATGACTTTTGCCACTTCCTAAGATTGAAACACACTCAAATGAAGTCCAGCAACCTCACTATATAGAGATCCAATCAAAATTAGGGTTTTGACAAAATCACAAAAAATTGATTATTCCAAATCTACATGCAAATGCTGAAAATTTGATATGCAATCTATAAGCCACCACTTAGGCTGAACCAATGATCCAAAAATTTGCCAAATCCAGCATGTGAATTCAAAAAACAGAATTGAACAAGTATATTGACCTATTTAGTATTTTGATCTACAAAAGATCCAATCTACAAAAGCAAAAATTCCGATTTTGGTGTAGAATCCTCTCTAGCATGCTCTAGACTTGATATCTTCACCAAATCATTGATAGATCTGATTTCCTCCTTCATAACCTGAAACACAAGCTTTGATACCATGTGAAAGATTTCAGATCCTTAAGATCCAATCTACTTGAATGATCTTTGGTTAGAAAGAGAAATACACTACCAATTTCACCAATGTAGAAAAATCAGCATCTACATACAATTTGAGATGCAAACACTAATAGAACCTGATCAAACTTGAATGAAATGATTATGTACTATTGCTGTCCGTACAAAACCAGCAAGCTACTGTATTTCACATGTGTGGATCCAAAAATAACAAATATAGATCATTCTACACATAGAATTGCAAGCAATCACCAAGATAGTGCACCAATGGATAGTAGAACCCAAGAGAACCATGTATAAGCATGAAATGAGATAGAGAAGAGAGAAGATGACTCTCTCCATGAGTTACATCCTTTTATAACAGGTCCAAACCCTATTTGGCCACTTGGCTTTCCCACCAAAATGCTAACCCTACCAATTTTGGATCTAGATTCAATGTACCCAACTTATTCAAATTGAATCTACTCAAACTCGCATTCTATCTTTTCCACACTTTCAAAAAAGTGTTTATTCAAATGAAATTTAGACTAATGAACTTTGAAAAGTCAACCTCTAAGTCTAAAACAAGTTTTGGCCTCAATATGCCAAATATGGAAATATTGCAAAATGTGATGAAACTAGTTGAATCTTTCACAGAAATTCAAAATGAAAAACATACTGATGGAAAAGGATGTGTGGGGTATCATCATAGGTGATGAGAGAAGACCGCCACAAATGAGACGGACATCAAAGTGTTTGACAAGAAGGTGAGGAAAGCTTTGACCTTCATTAACTTGTCAATGAAGGATCACATCATTACCCACATTTGTAATGCTATTACACCAGAAAGACACTTGTTAGAGAAAAGTTTGATAAGTCTAGATCAAAATTTTCTGTACTTAAAGTTTGTTGACTTTAAAGCTATGTATATGACTGTACAAAAAGTAGACTCTACTTTAAGGGAGAGAGCTAGAATTAAAGTAGAATCACTGTGTTACTGTACCGTGGGTCCTATCAGTTGATAAAGATCACTTGGCCTTGTCACGAGGCGAGTCGATAGGACACGTTTCCCGTCAATGGCAACCTGGGTCATGCATGGGTTGCCTAAGTAAAGAACTATATGTACAGCGTAATTTCATTTTGAGAAATACAATTGCTATGTGAGCTTGGTGTGGAGAGTATTTTTTGTTTGTGTTACTGTGTAGCATGATCTGTGTTCCTATTCGAAGCAAATTCTAAGTGTCTTGCCTTCTTTTATCAGATCGATACTATTGTTAAAAAGCAATGTATCATCCACATACAAAGTCATAATGATAAAAGATTGTTGCACTGTCTTAAAATGAACATTTGAATCTGAAGAGTTAGGTGTGTAGCCGTGATCAATAAAGAAAGTATTGATCCTTCGAAACCACGCTCGAGCAGATTGCTTCAAGCCATAAAGTGCCTTCTGGAGTTTACACATATGATTGTGTTTACCCTCGATAATATAACCTTTGAATTGCACCATGTAAATGTCTTCTTCAATAACTCCATTGAGATATGTTGTCTGTACATCCATTTGATGTATTTCCAAATCTATCGCAGTAGCAAACAATAATAAAAGTCGAATAGAAGAATGTTTGACTACTGGATTGAAAGTCTCAGTGTAATCGACATTGTATACCTGAGAAAATCCTCTGGAAACAAGTCAGGCTTTTCTTCTGTCGATGCTTCCATCTGTTTTGTATTTGACTTTGAAAATCCATTTGCAATCAACTATGTTTCTACTAGCAGGCAATTTGACAATCGTCCATGTCTGGTTCTTGATAAGACATGAATACTCTTTATCCATAGCTTCTTTCTAGAGATCTGAATCTGGCTGACTGAGTGCCCCTTCGACAGTCATCGGCTCATGAACAAGGTAGGCTACAGACTCATCGATATACCTGATAGGTGGTCTCTTAACTCTTGATGATCTTCTGGGAAATAGAGGAAGTTGACCATTTTCATCATATTGTAGTTGTTGAATTGCAACATCATCATCTTCTGATTTACCATTGATTTGTTGTTTGTCAAGAGTAGATGAGCTTGGTCCTTCAAGGGGAATAGTCGACTGAGGAACTGGAAAGTTCAATATGTCAAGAGAATCTGACAGATCGGCTAGATGGGCTGTGCCTTTTCCCTTGAAGTCTTGAAACTGATCTTCGATGAAGATGACATCCCGACTAGTGAATATCTTCGACTTGATGAGATCAAATAACTTGTAGGCTTGATCTAAAGTACTGTAGCTGATGAAAATACATTTGATACTCTAGGAGTCGAGCGTCTTCCTAAGATCATGAGGAATCTCTGATTCAACTAAGGTTCTGTTCTTTCTCTCAACAAGACCATTTGACCGAGGCGAATAGGAGGTAATGTATTGTTGTTCAATGTCATTGTTAAGACAATACTCCTTGAATTGAGTGGAGATGTATTCTACCTGTTATCTTATCTTAGTGCTTTGATTCGTTTACCAGTCTAACTTTCTGCATGCTCTTTGAATTGTCTGAATTTGATGAAAGCTTCTGATTTTTGTTTAATGAAATAAACAACTGTTCTTCTACAGAATTCATCAATAAAGGTAATGAGATATTTTGCATCTAACAATGAAGGAGTTTGCATAGGTCCACATATATCTATATGAACAACATCTAACAGACTTTCTGCTGCATGCCTATGACTTGATCTAAAAGGAATCCTAGTCTAGACAGCTATGGCAAATAGGGAGATCAACCTTACCAGAAGGATAGTCGAGATCAAGAGCCACGGATTGTTTGGACATGTTCGAAACAGATGTATAATTCAAGTGTCCTAAGTGATGATGTCATAGTAATGCACTATTGACAAGAACAGAGGTTCTCAAGGCTTGACTAGAATCATAATAACAATGTGCCAATCTATATAAGTATCTATGTCTCTTGTTGAGTGCAAGGATCTTATTACTCCTATCAATAATTCTACATTGATCAGACTTAAACTCCACCCTATGACCTAAATCTATAATTCTACTAACTAATAACAAATTTGTAGAAAGTTTAGGAACATACAAGACTTTTGACAGTAGCTTGAATTGATCATGCTGTTGGAATCTCAATCTTATAGTACCTTCACCTTCGATAGTGTGAGTACTATCGTCACTAAGATGAACATACTTCTTTGTGCTGTAAGACATATAGGATTGAAAAATCTCACGATGATTGGTCATGTGGTGAGTAGCTCCAGAATCCAAAAACCACGAATCATCCAAATTCGCGTATTTGTCTTTGACCATAAAAGCGCCTTCGTCTATTTCGACTTGAGGAGATGCTATAACTGTATTTGCTTGTTGATCAAGTTGCTTGGCTGCATTCTTTGCTTTGAGAATTCGACAATAATGGATCTCATAGTTATTGCATTTGTAATACCTTCAAAACATCTTCTTCTTCAATGAATGTGGATTTGATGATTGTTCTTGACTTTGAGTTTGTTTCTAATTCGATGCAGACTGCTTGGTGCTTTTTTGCTTCTGTCGTTTCGAGCCCTTGTTGACATATAAAGCATGAGACAAAGAGGTAGACGAAGTGTGTTGACTTCTTCAATTATTTTTTACAGTAACATAGTGATAACTGTGGTAAGAGTTAAATCTTAGTGTGTTGTTGTTGGAGAGTTTGCGGATCCCAAGGCAATCCTAACCTTAGATAATAAGTGAGAGGGATTTGGCACCCTGCGTGTGTAAGTCCAACCCGATGATCACATAGTTATTTGACTAATTAGAAAGTTAATAAAAGGACTTTAGGTCTTTTTGTGGCACTCTTAATGTTGCAGGGCCTAAATGTCAAGTTAGTGAATAAAGTTGGGTTTCCCTCCAATTTGGATGGTTACCACTCTTTTTTAAATTTGAATAGTTAGGGAGGCAGAAATGGACCAATAGGATTCAAAGGCTAGGGTCCTCCTCTCTACTATGAAAAAGGACCAACTCGAGTTTGCTACAGATGTACATATCTTCATTTAAATAAAGCGGTTTGGTTCTCTTGTTGAATGGATTTATGAATGTCCTTGCTCTCTATCACTTTTCCTCCATCTCTCATGCTTTTATTGTGTTTTGCTAATTGTTGGATCTGATTGTTATTGGGATTGCATGTTTTTATACTTTTTATGAGAGAGAAAGGGAGAGAGAGAAAGAGTAAGCTATCTTAATTGTGGATCTAGTGTTAATGGATGTAGTGTTGATTCTTAGGGTTAGTGGATGGTAGAATTAGATGTGAATCTTCCAGGCATCTTGTTTGTAGAACAATTGATCAGATAGATCTCAATTCTACCAACAAAGCACGTAGTTTACTTGACAAAGGATGAGAAAGAAACAAACGCGAACTTGAAACTTTTCTATTTGTGACCAACACGAAAGATTCATGAAAGATTTGCAAAACAATGTCTTGTTCAAGTATATTCTACATAAACAATCTCCAATAGTTTGAAAAATATTCTAGCTTCTTTCAAGCTCAAGAATTGTCATCTGTCGCAAACAATTCGCAAAAGACGAAAATGTCAAGAAGAGACAAGTGTCACAAACAATTCGCGAAACATGAAGCTGAGACAAAGAGACAGACTGTCACAAAATATTCATGAAAAATATTTATTTGAGCCTGGTAACAGAGCGTCTATTGAATATCAACCGTCATAAACGGTTAGATTTCTATTGTTACAGTATATAAAAGGCCAAAAGACATGTTCTGTAGCAATACAAATACATTTGCACTACTCGTTGAAAATAACTCAATCAGAGACACAACAACGAGATAAGACAACAAGAAATGTATATTGATGAATCAGATTCAGAGTTATAAAAATTCATTTTTGATCAATAGTTTTCTTATTGTCTAAATTGTCTTAAGTTGTCTCATACTTCCGCATATAATTTTTGCACGCATATTCAATCAGAATAAATACCGACACTAATATTAGTTTGATTTATTCGAACTTACATCGTGTTCTCTGTGGAAGAATAATTACTATTTTTTCTATAGTGGTATCAGAGTTGCGGAATTAAAAGTTGATATAGTGTTATCTTCGAATCCCTCTCAACATTCTTCATACATCCATCAGCAAGCCGCTATCTGGAGGTTATTCACAAGTAGGAGATGTCATTGGTCACCAATATTCAAGCTAAGATCACTACAATCTTGGACCCAGAAGGTTCAAACTACTTGATTTGGAAAGTAAAGACTTCTCTCTTGTTGAAGGATGAAGGTCTATGGCAATGGATAGAACCAATTGAGGAGAAGCCAGAAGCTATTCCTGGCAAAGAATTTCGATAATGGAGTTTAAAAAATGACAAAGCTATAGCAATTATTGTTTCTTCAGTGGATGACAATATAATGCTAGACCTTACATCAATTTCAAACACAAAGGATTTATGGGAAGAATTGCAAACCAAGAATGAGACTCGATCTCGTAATTAGATCATGTTCTTGAAAGGACAATTAACTTACCTACAGTGGGATGGCAAAGACCTGAACACATTTGTGTGAAAGATTAAAGATCTAATTAGTTCCTTGTAGAACTCTGGTGTAGAAAATACAATTTATAAGGAAAAACAGATTAGTTATTTTCTTCGGGCCCTACCCAGGTCATTCCACACAACTCGAACCTTATTGGCGAAAGATGCAACAATGACACTTCAAAAGGCAATAGACGAAGTATAGGAAGAAGTAGAAGCTCGTGAACGCTATGACAAAAATGGTGATTTAGATAATGCTCTATTTACTCATAAGGATAAATCTTCTAGGAAGTCTAAGTTTAAGAGGGAATCATCTAAAAAGAACGAGTGTAAGACTAATGAAAAACAATCTGGAAAACAACAAAAGAATTCTGGTGATAAGAAGATCTGCAACAGATGCAGAAGATCAGGTCACACAAAAGAAAAGTGTTGGCTAAATCCAAAGATTGAATGTATTCATTGTCATAAACAGGGTCATGTAGCAATAGACTGTTATTGAAATCCCAGAAACAAAAAGGAGCAGAATCGAAGTGAACCTTCAGATTCAAACTATGTCCAGAGCAGTAGAAGACCGAGCAACAAGGAATTCAGCAGCTTATGTTAGAATTGATTTATGTTGTTCATCTAATTCAATTTGAGAAGAAGTACTTGATTTAGAAGCCACCTCACATTTTATTTTCTCGAAACAAATTTTGTTTGAGTACAAGAAGACTAACGATTCGAGGTTCAGAGACGGTTCTAAACACGTGGTTGATGGAACTGGTGTATTATGGCTAGACACGAATCAGGGAGACAAGAAACTGGAGGAAGTTCTCTATGTCCCTACTCTTGATAAAGATCTTCTATCTGTAGCTAAGATAGTTGATGTCAGTAACCTTCACAAAGAACTCTTGTAAATTGTTCAAGGAAGATTCTAATAACCTAATTGCTAACATCAACAGAGAAGGAAATTTGTATCACCTGAACATTTGAACAAGAATCGAACAAGTCAATCAAACTCAGGAATCAACAGATGTACTATGGCACAAAAGGCTATGTCATATGAACATGGAAGCCTTGTACCAAGCCAACAAAAGTCAGAGAATTCAAGGAGTCAAAATCAAAAGTAGAGATATTCAAAATACCTGCGAATCCTGTCTTAAAGGCAAGATGACTAGAACACCTTTCAGTAAGGATGTTTATAAAGCAACTAAGGTACTTGAAATTGTGCATTCAGATATTTGTGGACCATTCAGAGTATTGTCGTTGGGTGATGCAAAGTACTTCATTACGTTTATTGATGACTTTAGCAAGTTTGCTATAGTATACTTTATTCGTACCAAATCTGAAACTTTTGAGAAATTCGTTGAGTATACGAGTTGGGCTAAGAAGCAAACAGGCAATAAACTGAAGCAAATTTGCACAAATCATGGAGATGAGTACATTTCAAATGAATTCAAAGCTTATTGTACTGATCGAGGTATTATGCACACAAAGATTGCATCTTACACACCTCAACACAATGGAATAGCTGAATGAAGGAATCGTACACTAATGGAAGCTGCAAGGTGTATGATGGCTCATGCGAAAGCACCAAAACAGTTGTGGACAAAACAGTGGCTACATCAAATTATCTTCAGAATTGTATTTTGAAATCTCAAATACTGGGTAAAACTCCTCATGAGATATGGTGGAAGTCAAAGCCAAATCTTGCACATGTTTGAACATTTGGATGCGCAGTGTATATGCACACACCAGATAAGCTAAGAAAGAACTCGATGAAAAGACAGAACAAGGTTTTCTGGTAGGATTCGAGTTACATTCCATATTATCATATTTATGTACCCGAAACTGGCAAGATAAAAATTGTTTGAGATGTTAAATTTGATGAGATGAAATACATAGCAGACAGTGATCTAGTTGGCTATGAAATTCTCAAAAATCATAATGAGCTGCCAATGACAACAAAAGAAAAACAAGCAGAAGATGAAAGAGAGTTACCAAATTCAGAGCAAGGTCAAGGTCGAGTGCTTGACAAACTCAAATTGCTAGTTCGGATTCCAACAGAAAAGCTCAAATCAGAATTAAAATTGAAACCTACAGAATCAAACTCGAAACAACCTGTAAGAAGATCAGACAAACAATGAAAACCACCAGAAAGATATGGTTATGATATTTTTAATATGGCCATTGAATTTTGTGGATTTTCTGACGAACCTCAAACATTCGAGGAAGCTATAGATGGACCAAATAAATATCGCTGGATTCAAGAAATGGAGGACAAAATGTCATCCATTTACAAGAACAATGTATGGACACTTGCACCTATACTTGATGGCAGAAAACCAGTCAAGTGCAAGTGGATCTATAAGATCAAAATAGATCCTGATGGAAAAAACATCAGATACAAGGCAAAGTTGGTTGCTAAAGGTTTTTCACAGAAGTATGGGATCGACTACACTGACACTTTATCACCGGTAGTCAAACATACATCAATTCGCTTGTTATTCGTGTATGCAGTGGCTCATGATTTGAAAATCCATATTGTGGATGAGAAAACTGCTTTCCTACACACAGAATTAGAAGAAGACTTATTCATGGACCAACCACTTGGTTTTGTAAGCCAAAAATATCCAGAATACGGATTGCATATAAATAAAAGCATTTATGGTCTCAAACAGGCAGCAAGACAATGGTATAGAAAGAAGGATGAAGCACTACAATCCATAGGCTTCAAACCTCTATTTGATGAATCAAATGTCTATATCAAATATGTCCAAAATGAAATGATCATTTTCGTTGTTTATGTTGATGACATGCTTATCTTCTCAAGAAGAGATAAGTTAATTTTAGATGTCAAAAGAGACATTTCTGAAATATTTGACATCATTGACTTAGGAGAAGCTAAAATCTATCTAGGCTTGCAGATCGTGAGAGACTTTGAAGGTGGTAAGTTGTTTCTTCACCAACAAAAGTACACTCCAAAGATCATTGAAGACTTCAACATGCTCGAATGCAAAGGTGTGCATACTCCCATGATACTTGGAACAATATTGAGCAAGGCAGATTGTTTGCAGACTCTCGAAGAAGAAGAACGAATGGCCAAAATTCCCTATCGTAGGCTGATTAGATCATTGTTATATCTAGCAGACAACACCATACCTGATATAGCATTTGTCGTATACAGGCTGAGCCAATATAATCAGAAAAGAAGATCCTTACATTGGAAGTTGGCAAAGAGAGTACTACAATATCTCCAGAAAACGAAAGACTATGGACTATGTTATTCAAAGAAAGCTGGATTTCACATTGAATCATACAATGATGCAAGCTGGACATCCATGAAGGATGATAACAAAAGTATTTCAGGAGGTTGTACTCTAGCATCTGGCGCAGATTTGAACTTATATCATATTCTCTATGAAAAAATAATTACTATTTTTCTTACATTGTCATGGCATGAATAGTGTTAAATCTGCGTTAAGGGTTAGTTTGGAAGTGATTTTGCTGATTTGAGTGGATTTGCTTGTTTGAAATCTAATCTGATTGTGGTACAGGAAAAGCTATTCATATCACCAATCTTAAGATCCATTTGGATCTGAGATATTAGAAAAAACAACAAAAATCGGTCAAATCTGTCAGATTTGGTCAAAAAGAGACAAAAATTGTCATCGGAGCTGATAACTTTTTTTTTTCTTTCAGGGTATGTTCGTCGAGTTGCAAGCACAGAACCTTTAGTTTGAAGGACGAACAATCCTTCCCAACAGATTTCCAGAAACATTAGAATAACCATCAAAAAATACCAAAACAATCACCAAAACTCTAAAATACAGAAAAAGAACCTTCGTCCGATTCATTGTGTATAGGTGTAATTCAGATCTATCTACTGCAGGTTGACGAATAATTATATCAGAAAAAGAAGGTTTCTCAGAGGATCAATTGTCATATTGTCAAATTTTTGCCAAAAAAAAGTCTCTTTTCTGCAAAAATACCAGTATTACTCTTGATTCTTTGCCAGAACCTTCGTCGAGTTTACAGATTATTCTATTTGATGTAATTACTATTTTTGAGTTTGTCGAACATTCATCGTATTTAGATCATAGAAAATCTTTATTTTTACCCTCGTCAAACTACAAAAACTATGTTTTTGTGTGCCAAGAACCTATGCCAATTCTACCCTAGCTTTATCTGTGTCAAATTCTAAGTTTGAGAGTTCAGCGAAGGTCATTTCCATAGAATTTGTCAAAAAAACCTGATTAGAGAGGCTTTTTTCAAAAATAGCACTACTGAACCTTCGCCGAGTGAATCTTCATCTAGAGAACCTTTGCCAGTTCTATTTTTAGGTTCTGATTCTCCAAATCAAATCCCTATCAAATTTTGGATCAAATTTGATTTTGATTCTGAGGATTTTTTTCATTTTTGAGAAGTATCGATTGGTTGATTTTCAAAATCTTTTTCACAATATAGGAATCTGATTCTTGTCAAGTGGAAAAGATCTAGCAAATCTGATCTAAGATAGTTTTGATTGAAAATCTAGATCCAATCTCATTGTCTGCTTGATTTAATCTGTTAAGATGGCTGTCCCTGGAGGTGCTCCTTAGAAAGTCAATCCCCAGTGGCCAGGTTTGTTGCAATACCTACAATTTCCAGGTTTGTTTTGTCTGGAATAGCTGCGTCCTTGATCTCAGCCTTGATTCCAATTGCCTCAATTTGGGCCATCATTGGATTGTTCTTGAAATTGTTGGAATGATCCACGATTTGAGTTTCCACCTCTTGATTGGTGTCTTCTACGACCAAATCTACCACCACGTCCCCTGACTACAAGAGCTTGATCAAATCTCCTGTTGCGATGACTCAAGTTCTCTTGACGTTGTTCTTCCTGCAAAAGCAATCCACCTAACTCTTCATAAGTTGGAAGATTTTCCCGTGTGGCTATACTTGTCACAAACATCTGATGTGACTCACTCAAACTATTCAATGTCAACTACAGGATCTCATGATCTTGTACTCGCTCTCCAACTGCTGCTAATTGGTCACGAATCTCTTTGATCTTCAGTAGGTCATCAGCAACAATTGCACCATCATCCATTCGCAATGTGTGTAGCTTCGTCTTCAGGAATAGCCCTCAAGATGCGTTTGTGGTCTCAAACAATGCCTTCAACGTATCTCATGCTTCTTTTGGTCCTTCTGAATCCAAAATGTAGGGAATAATTGCATCTCTAACTGATAAGTTGATGACATTCTGTGCTTTCCATTTTCTCCTGTCAAATGTCCGTTGATCTTCTTCAATCAATGGCCTTGTCTCTTCACCTGTCACGATCTCCCATAGCTTCCATCAAAATGTTCTTCAGTTTGAATTTCCAAACTGCATAGTTGCTGGCTCCTTCCAATTTGCTTGACTCATTGAGGACACTCTCACTTAGAGTTGCCATTACTGGATAGATGAGTCTGGATCACAAAATTTATCACACCACAGAACAGTAAATTTTTGGTTATACTCGAGATTCACTTTAGTTCGTGCACTTGGATCCGATATCGGTACGGACAATATCGGACTGGAGCGCAAATGTACGATTGTTCGGGTTTCTCTTCAGCTAGCGCGCTTGGATCTGATATTGGTAAAAAAGAGAGAATATAAGAACTTTTTAAAGGGAATATTCCATATTTCCTATTTCGACCCGACGGATACGCCGTCTCCTCTTTGCTTAGATTTCGAAATGAGTGATCGTTCAAACAGACAGATATCAAAAATGTAAAAAGTACGAAGCTTTCTAACTCTGAATGACAGTACTAGATACTATCTAGTGTGATTTGTGGTACTCCAAGCAAACAAATGAGAGATTTCTTGGCAAACCTCTCACACAAATAGCACTTTCCACATCAATTAAGAAGTATTGTAAGAATCTCCCCTCTCAACAGATTTTCAACTTGTTTGATGCTACCCTGGCCTTTCTGATGCCTCTAGGACTATGTCTTTGTTTCCCACTAATGATTCTGAGCTCCAAACTTGCAAAATACACCAAAGAAGAATTTCTTCCAACCGTTTTTATCTCTCCAAGCTTTCACCTCCCTTGAAGGACTTTTTCACTTCGTTGCGGAGCCTGTGACAAGCTGTATCCATTGATCAGGCACGCAGGATTATTGCCGCTCTGATACCATGTCAAGAATCAGATATGCAACATCAAGCATTCACCATAAGCAATCACCAAAGAAGCCGGAAGAAGGACACGCACTATCAATCTATCACACTAACATACTGAATGTAAAATGTACATATAAACCCTGAACCTAATAGAGAGGGAGACCTAGGAGTAGACTACTAGACTAGCCAACGGCTAGTTACAACTAGTAATAAAGTACATCATAAACAATACCTAAAAAATGTAACAATGAAGTTTATCATTGATTTCTAACATCTCTCTCTCTCTCTCTCTCTCTCTCTCTCTCTCTCTCTCTCTCTCTCTCTCTCTCTCTCTCTCTCTCTCTCTCTCTCTCTCTCTCTCTCTCTCTCTCTCTCTCTCTCTCTCTCTCTGTCTCTCTCTCTCTCTCTCTCTCTCTCTCTCTCTCTCTCTCTCTCTCTCTCTCTCTCTCTCTCTCTCTCTCTCTCTCTCTCTCTCTCTCTCTCTCTCTCTCTCTCTCTCTCTCTCTCTGCACTACTTTGATTTCTATATGTGAAGCGGGCTCAGTCTTTGCCATTTGTTTTGATCTAAGATACACATGCACACATACACACATAGAAACATGCACGCACATACACACACACATGCATACCTAAAAGCACACACCTGCACATATGTCAAGATGTCATCTCGAAACCATCCGAAACACCACCCCCCAAATGACTGGCTGACAAACTTTTGGCTGCATCTAATCATGTCCACCTTCAACCATCAATTTCCATCATCCACATGTATCGACCGATTGCCCGTCAACGACGGGCATACCCGCCATTGATGGGCACACTTCGGCCACGTACGACCATCGGCTTTCCTCCTAAACCATCGGTCATCATCCAAATCATTGGTCGTCACCTAGATCGTTGCCTAGACTGCATGAGGACCTCAGGACCATTTGAGACCGCATTAGGTCCGTTTGCAGCCATTTGAGGGCACTTCCAACCATGTTAGACCACATTAGGACCATCCGTCATCCAAATCATCAGCCGCCTTTCAACGACGGGCATACCCACTAGATCGTCGGCCGACGGGCACTCTTTACTAGTACACACACACACACACACACACACACACACACACACACGTGTGTGTGTGATGTATATGCATCTAGTAATTCTTTTCCATGAAGATGAACAACATAGTCACAAGGTCTAACTGTTTATTAACTTACAAATGCAAAGCTGATTTCATTGCTTGGTGTGGCTCATTTGCATCTTTGGGACAAGCTTAATTACTTAAAGGTACTAGAGGGATCAAACTTGATTTCTTTGATTTTTTGTCATATTTTGCAACAAGGGAGAGCTTTGAGGATCATATTGAGAGAGTAGAGTATCTACGCTAATTAGATTGATAGTTTTGACTTTACTTTCATAATCTCAAATACCAACTTACAAAGAAACAATTTTAAATGGTAGAATATATTTGGAATCAGTAAAAATTTTACCAACCAGCAATTGCTTGCAAAACAGTGAACATTAGATAGATTTTTCACCAACCAGCAATTGCTTGCAAAATAGTGAACATTAGACATAGATTTTGATAAGAAAATATCTAATGCAAAACTCTATGTGTTTACTTTGGCATCATTAAATAGTTTAATAGATGAATGCCAAGCAACCTCCTTACCATGAGAATCAACTTGTTTTTTTATTAGGATAATTTTTAGATTGGCATTACCATCAATTTTACCTTTAGTTGATCAACTTCAGTATCATCACTTTTTGCAGATAATATTGACTTTTAGAAACACATACATTTTCTAGCTCTGAAAATTGATGCTCCTAGATCAAAGGCATGAGCCAGCATTTGCAAAAGCCAAACACATATTGCAAGAGACATGAAACTAGAATATAGTTTGCACTAGAACATGCAATTACAGACCATGCATTTAGTTAGTCATTTTATGCCCTCATTCAAAATTATTGAAGAGAACTTAATGTTACAAAAACTCCAAAATAGTATGTTCCCTTCCTTGACTATTATCTTTGTAAGGTTTAGATTGTTTAACAATTATATGATATCAGGGATATCGATATGACTAGAAACAATTCGATAGTTCTTTGTAGAATTACTCAATGTAGCATGGTCACTAGTATCCAGGTTATTAATAAATCAATTGTGGCACTTAATTGGTTGAGTAATGGAAATAATTTACAAAGTTAAAGTCTTACTAAAACTATTTGAAGTGAAGCCCCTATAGTTTTTTTTTTTAAAAGAGAGCAAGTTTGAGAATCAAACCTTGAATAAATAAGTACTAAATGTAAAAAAACATTCATTATTTTCCTACCTAAACTTATAATTTTTGAGAAGTTGAAAATTTTTAAGGGAGAAAGAGAAACAAGACATCAGACTTGGTGATTTGGCTATGGAATTGTATTATGCAATAGGATTATTTGTAATCCTTAGAAAGTTTGCATATTACCAACTATGAGCCATTCCATGCAAGAACCTTTCAGCTATGATTTATTCAAGAGAATTCGTAAGGCATTTCTTTATGAAAATTCTTAACAACCAAGAATACCTACATATTTCAAATAAAATGGCAATTACAAGAGGTGGACTCTTGATACATGGATTATGCTTAGAACATGTCAGTATAGAAAGAATTTGTTTCCAGAGTTGGCAACTTAGTTTTACCAAGATGAAGGTACCCTACCCAGTGGAGATTAATCATGCAATGAAAAGCCAATGAATTGGTCAAATCATTTCTTTTAGCTAGTTCAAAATTGCTAGAAGCTATCAAAATGATTTTTTTTTTTTTTGGATTTGGTTGTAATGGAAGTGCATATATACAATACATAACAACCATAGAATCATTTTGGAATCTCTGAAAATATGGATAAAGAAGCAAAGATTTTCTCGGAGGAAGGATGGGTGGTATGAGACATCATTAATTCTATAATGAACATTTTGTGTGAGAATGATCTAAATGACCAATGGTCAAATTTCATAGGATATCTTGTGACTATTTGAGATATTGATCCACATCCCAAAATTGGTTGCTCACTATATACAAAATCAAAAAATTCCTAAAGCTATTTCTTACTTATTTAAACCTTTCTTCTTAGGGATTTCTTAAACTAATCTCATATGATTTGTTCTGATATGAAAATATACTCTTGAAAGACAATAGTATCATCATATGAATCAATGCTTGTCTAAATATGTGAATGAGGCTTGGAATATTTGACAAATTTTCAATAAAGTGATTGAAATTTAAATATTCTAAATCCAATCATTATCTCTATTGCATATGTGGATTATTGTTGGACGTAATTAATGTCACTCAAGAGTTAAAATATCGGATGATACAAGGAAACGTCCTAGTTTAATGTCACTCAAGTTGCAGAAGATTTGGACACTTGTGAGAAACATCTGTTATTGGCTTTTCATAATTTTTAGATACTTTTGTAACATCTCATCAGATAACTTTTATAAAGAATATCTTTAAAAAGGGAGGAGTGAAGTGATAGAGCTGATTCTATCATAGGATCCATCAATTGCAAAATGTTCAATAAAACCCCTTACTATGTATGAAATTGTAATTATCTAAAAGCATTTTTGGACAAATCCAGAGTAAGCTATACAAATGAAACTATTTTGTAGTCATAGAGAAATTCTCTAGGAATTGTGAGGAACATATTGAAAGTAGAGGAGTTTTAGAAATTGAATAATTATTCATATGCATAGGTAGTTCAAGAAAAGATTGAACACAAGTTATATTGAACAAGTTTACCAATCTCAAATTTGTTGTGAATTGGATCATGATAGAATAAGTTTGATTATAATTTTGAATTCCTAGATGTCTATATGGGCCCACCTAACTTTAGTAGGATCTTTGTAGGGTTGATTATGTGGAAAAAAATTAGAGTAAAATGACTCAAAAATTTTGTGAGAGTGGACATGGTTTTCCGTATTAGAGATTTTTTCAGTATTTTATTTACCTCTCAAAACTTGTTGAAATAACTGAATTACAAAATGCTTAGTTAAATTTGTGAGTAAACTATTGCAAAATAGAGAATAGTCTATCAGCATGTATGTTTGTTTATAGAATGATAGTGAGATTATTCTCATATGAGCATGATTAATCTTGTTGAATCTACTATGTATTTCTAGTTATTGAATTTATCTGGTGCACTTAAACCAGTCGATGAGTAAAGATATATGAACAAATATTATTCAAGAACATTTACTTGCAAGTTCATGAGTTTTTCTAACTAAAGGTTAACTTATTAACTCATAAATGATTTTGAAGGAAAATCTAAATGTGGTTTTATATCGATATAATTGAGGCCTGTACCTAGACATTTTGAGATTTCTGAATCATCATAATAAACTTGAGTAAACCGAGCTACTCCTAAATAAAATTGATTGGTTAAAACGAGCAATGTGAAGGGAATTCACCAAGAATTGTTTGTTTATGCATGTGTTTCTTATAAGTCGCATATTCTATGAGTCATTTTGATTCATTAGTAGTGTTATGTGCATAGGATAAATAAAACTCTTGGTGGTAGACTTTACAAGGGACAACAAGCTATGTGACCTATAAGTCTCATGACTAGCACAAGTTCTTACATGTTAGCATGTTATTTATTTTCTTGTGAATGTGTTTAATAGCATGCCTTGTTTCAATTCATCTATGGATCTCAATGATAACATTGTTTTCATGTATATAGTTCATGCTAGCCCCTTGGTGCTAAGAGGGTTAGGAGCGCAATCTACAAAATTAGTGGTTTAGTGAGGTATGACCAATGTGAATCACATGATCTTCTAAACTAACTCAAAATAAGTTGATCTAAGATAATGTAACTACTATGTGTATGTAATTATTGTTTAATTTGCCATGCACTTACAAAAATACATTTATGCTTACATTTGAAAGAGAAAGACAAAACTCAATTGAGACAATGTGCCTTATTGAGAAGGGCCTTCACATCTTGCATGTAAGTATTTTGCAAGTTCAGGACTCAGGAGAAGCAACACTTAGTTACATGTTACATTTCATCCAAGGAGATACTACTAGCTTCCATTAAGGGAGAAAGACAAAACTCAATTGAGACAATGTGCCTTATCAATAAGGGCCTTGGCATCTTGCATGTAAGTAGTTTGCAAGTTTAGAACTCAGGAGAAGCCACACTTATTTTTTTTGAAAACTTAGTAGACACTCAAACACATGGTGTGTAACTAATTTGAAGTCCAAGTATGTCAAAAACTTACCAACTTCTTACATAGTGAAAAAGCTTCAAAATCCCAAGTATGGATAAATGTTGGGCTTTGTCTCATAGTCATCACCAACTTTCCACAAATCTTTTTCAAGAAGGTTAATCTTCATTTTGAATTTGCACATGTGAGATCTTTTGGAGCTATCCAAGGAGTCATTCAAGATGACCCGCTTGGACCAAATAAGATTTTGGATACATGAACTAGATGATCATGTAATCATGTAATTACTAAGCATCTGATATGATGGAAAGGTGATACAAATGATGACAACTCTTGGGAATACGAGGATAACCTTAAAAAAAACTTTCCTAACTTTAAGTTCTGAGGATAGAACTTGTTTAAGGGGGAAAGTAAGTCATGCCCACAATTGGACTGATCTTGGATTAAATCTTGTAAGAACAGTAGGCCTATCTTGACTTGTAAATTGATTATGGTTATAAAGGGTTGGGGACCTCATGGTATTAAATCATGATTAATGGCTGAGACCTAAAAGGCTGTTGATGTGTCCCAATGAGGTGTCTCAGATCACTTATAGTTGGGGTGGAGCCTTGGAGGGTATAAATATACTCCTAGGCCTCTCTAGGGAGAGAGTTGTTTCTATGGAGTAGTAGCTACATGTTGTTGGTTTGACATCTTTCATTTAAGACGAGCTCTTGCTAGTGGTCCATAGCTTGGGGGCTAGATCCGATTGATCTAGGTTTGGTTGGGTTGTTTTGATCTACCGTCCATTCCCTATGTTGTCTTTGGACTAGCTTCCTAGTTTGTGGTCTTGGTGGTTTTGAAATTGGCATTGGTGAAGCATTCAATTAAGAAGACATTCTCAAACGAAAACTCATTTTCCCCTTTGTATGCAACATATGACAAAATATTTTGTGTAAGTTGATGCTAGAAAGTCAATGCTACAACAATTACTTGCATTTTGTGTGAGAAATGATGCAAAAAGTGGAGCAAAATATCATTTCTTAAATCCTATGATTAATTTAGTGTGTCATATGAGAATCAAATAGTTTTGAAATTAAAAAATTATTTAGCAAGTGATTTTATGTGAAGTGCAGCAACAAAGCTTCAAAATCTAAACCACAATTTTGCTCAAGAGGCAACAATCTTGGCCAATTGACGGAGCAAGACCAAGTTTTCGAATGCTAAACCTATATATGGATGTTAAAGAATAGTCAAATGCCTTTTGATGCAAGATGGTGGACAACAAGTCGTTTTCGTTACAACCACTATTTGTAGTACCAAGTATTTGACAAAATAGTTAAATTTATTGTGGTTTTATTTCCTTTGGTTAGGTCAGTTCTTTAGAAAAGGCCCACATTGAATGCACAAAAATGCATAAAATCCTACACCAAGTTGACACCCACACTGTTCTGACAACAATCAATGGAAGCTAGCACTTGCTAAACTTTCACGTGGAGAGAGAGAGAGAGAGAGAGAGAGAGAGAGAGAGAGAGAGAGAGAGAGAATGGCATTTGGGTCGCAGTTCAAGAGAGAAGAGTAATGTGTCTTGCCAAATTTGTTTGAAAAATTCTTTTTACTTGGGTTATAAAATTTGGGCAATCTCGTGGCAATCTCATTAATCCCTTGTAAAAAGGGTATTTAATGAGCTTTCCATCGCGTCATTCTACGGAAAAAGGATAAAAAGGTCCCCATGGCAATTTTTTAAGTGGGTTGAGCTGAGCCATGATTTCCTCTGCTATGACTCATCACCTAAAATGTCACTCGTAATCCACTCCTTTCCACCCCACCCAAGCATCTTTTCCAATCTTTTGGAGCCCCCGGTTTTTTATTCCAAAAAAAAGGGGGGAGGGGGCAGATGCGGATTCCGATCTGGTTTTTGCGTCTGAACCAAAAAAAGGGCATGCCTGTGGGAGAGGGACAAGTGGCCAGGCCAGGACGGCAACGTGTCCCTTGAGTGTGCGTGTGCGGCTGCCAAGTGTCACACATCGGCAGGCTACAGCGCAGAAAGACGTCGATCTTTATTGGCCCTCGCGCTGGCCCCCGAAAGCGACCCGACGTTGGTAAATGTTTCACGCCTTTCTTTCCTTCTTCTGCTGCTGCTGCTGCTGGATCGTCTCTTTTTCTCTTCTTTTTCTCTCGCCAGTGGAGAAGCAAAAAGGGAGGAGCAGAAAAAGAGAGATGGAGATGGAGGTGGAGGTGGAGGTGGCAAAGAAACATGGAAGGAGATGGCGTATGGTGGAGAAAGAGGGGGAGTGAAAAGGTGGATATCATTTCTGTCAAGCTCTCTTTTGATCGCCTCCTCTCGTTCCCTGGATGTGCTGCTTAGGCGGAATGTGGGGATATTAGCAGCCAGCCTTGCTGCCGCCTGCTGGCTGGGGCTTGGAGGTGCAACTCTCCTTTTCATGGAGGTGAGATGGCACTTTATCACGCGGAGTTTCATGTTTGGAGTGTGGAAGGTGTGTGATGTCTTGGATGTGTCGGTGGATTTGGTATCTTCTGCATGAGCGGTTTGGTTTGGTGCATGTTGGACGATTACCACAGGGTTCGTTTCCTTGCTGCTGATTGAAATGGTTAATGATATTCACAGACGTGACATGGATCTTTATCCTTAGCACAGGTCACGAGACTTGCTTGATAACCAGGTGAGAGTCTTACTTTTTTGTCACTTACCATGTTGTGTACATGCGGAGTAGCATGGTGTTTGTTTCGAGGCCGTGAAAGTGTTGCGGTGTAAAGAGAGGATTGTCGGTGAAGTTTTTCGTTACACTTCCATGAAAATACAATTTCGTTTGTTTGTACTGCTCTGAAGTTGGCTGATCGTAGGTTAGATAGGATTATTTTCCAAGTCAGATGAATGAACAGTTTGGGGCAGCTAAAAGTTGTCATTTATCTCGCAGTTTATATGTTGGTCATATTTGGTTTCCACTTATATGACGTCCCTTTCATGAAGTAGTTGGAAGCCCCAGTCCAAGCCGAATCTGATAATTACCTTACAAATCATCGCAATTCAATTCAAACTCTTCGCAACCTCGTTATAGCTGTGCTTCTGGATGGCTGCTTACAATGTGTGTGGGGTTTGCATGTGCTGCTACTTATGCGATGGTCTTGATATAGCTAATGCCTTCAGATACTACATAGCTAATTACAATCTGGCTTATGCAAAGGTTTGTGCGAGCTTCTGCACTCTTTTATGCTCTTTGAATATTCTGTTTTTCAGATTTGAAGCTCTTTGCCTTTAACTCTACGTCTGAAATTTTCTTCACTGCTAGTTATAATCTGAAGCAAGGCCTAAAAGTAGAGTTGAACGTTTAGATTATTGTCTTCACGCAGTGTGGGTTGTCTAAGATATTCAAAACATGGTATAGACGAAGAGTTTATTTTGTCAGCCAGCAGAATGGACATCACTATCACAGCTGGCAAAAGTGGAGGCGACAACTTCGTCAATGAGTCTGCAAGATCTGATACAAACAGTAACTTTACTTCGGTGGTGCACCACGGCCTCATAGAAATTCGGCGGTTTAAGTGCTTATCTAGTTCTCAACCCTTATGCAAACGACCACGGCATGTAAACGGTAGATCTAACATTTCCAGCAGCGAGGTTGAACATGGAACTGTATCATCTGAGTGTGATGCCAATGTCTCTGCCCAGTCTCCCCATACTTCTCTGAAGAACGATGATAGATCAGAGCATCCTTCCTTAGGTGGATTTGGAGAACATAACCAAACATCGGGATCACATGGTAAGCGCATTCTTGTGCGTTTAACAAGTTTGGAAAAACTAGAAACGACGGACTGCTATGATTACGAAGGTAGACTTTCTGCTACGGCGCATGAAAGAAAGGGTAGCTCAAGCAATGAAGGTGTCAGCATTAATCAGGATAATGCTGAACAAGATGCAGTTCCTACTGCTAGCTCTAGTACGTTTTTTTACAGTGCCGATGTTGCCTACACTTCTATAGATGCCTGTGAGAGTCAATCACAGAGTGAAAAATCAGGCTTCCTGGAAATAAAGGAAGAACTAGCTGTACTTGACATGGAGAGGAAATACTCAGGCTTCGTTGCTGGCTCTTCTGCTACTCACTCAACAAATGGTTGTGACTGCTTTGGAGATGGTGATTGCCCACCACATGGAATGGTATCTGTTTGTGGACTGCGAAGAGAGATGGAAGATGCTGTGGCTGCTGTGCCATCTTTCCTGTCCACTCGTCGTGATGTAGCAGGGGCATGTGACTACTGCAGTTCACAAGGTTCAGAAGAGATTTCTGTTCTTCATTTTTTTGGTGTGTATGATGGACATGGAGGACCTCAGGTATTACTTGTAGACTTACAAAGAGAGGTGATTTTACTCCTTAGCGAATATAATATAAATTGATCTTCTTGATTAAGCTGTAAATGGAGTTTAGATGAGAATCCTAGCATGAACAGAATCAGGATGCCTCATATTACGTTGAACATTTTCTGATTCAGTTAGATATGATAACATCTCCTTTCTACAGGTTTACTCATCTTTGTATTACTAAAGATGTTCTTGTGAAGCAGTTAAGTGATTTAATGGTTATGCTACTTCATGAAGGTCGGTCTTTTAGAAAAATTATTCAAAGAGTTTGAATTGTTCCTAGATATTAGTGGTTGCATCTTTGATATTTCAGCTTCAGGTATTACAAAAGGTGACTGATCATACAAAAAGTAAATATTGGTGCTCTGTTTTGAATTTGTAGATGTTAAAGTCTCTCGTTTCTTTTTTTTTCTCTTGTTAGGCTGTTCTCTTTTAATTCTTGACTTGTTCTTGGTGGTTGCCATTTTTTACTCAGTACTAGTTCTAGCCAAGAGAATCTGGACCCAAGATAGCAATTTATGCCTAGTTATATATGATACCACAAACAATGCCAGCTGGCTACGATTGTCCCTTTTTTGCTATGATATATTTCAGACTTATAAAGGCATAAATTTTTTGTACTTTCTTAAGCTGCCAATGAAGTTCAAGCTGTAATGCATAAGAGATGCGCAGGCAGCTCTCTTTTGTAAAGACTATCTCCATCATGCTCTTGCTGAGGAGATGAGGATGCTTGTGGATTCCAATCCTGGCTCAGGGTGTTTCTCCAAAGATTGGAATATCTACTGGCAGAAAGCTCTGGCATCATGCTTTCTAAAAATGGATGCAGAAGTTGGTGGTGCTCGTTGTTGTAGAGGATTGCAGTGCAGTAGGCAAGAAGGCAATGAAAGTTGTTGTGCAGAGCCCATTGCCCCTGAGTCAGTTGGTTCGACAGCTGTAGTGGCTATAGTAGCACCTTGCCAAATTATTGTGGGTAATTGTGGAGATTCACGTGCGGTCCTTTCTCGTGGGGGTCAAGCCATTGCACTTTCAATCGATCATAAGGTAGCAAAATGCACTACCATCTTTTTTTTAGTTCGAGTAACAGCTGTCTGTTTTCCGTTAGTGCCGCTTAAGCCTTAAACAGATATCCCTTTGTTTTTATTTTATTATTGCTGATGATCTTTCAAGTTCTTGTTTTTAGTAGCTTATGATTATCGAGGTTGAATGCATTCGCCTAGGTTCATCTATCATCATTTGGATTCCAAGTTGTTAGTTCAATAAGAAGAATATGCTAGTTGTATCCTGATTCTTGATCTCTGAAGCCTGATAGAGAAGATGAAATGGCCCGAGTGGAAGCTGCCGGAGGCCGAGTTATTTTCTGGAACGATTACCGTGTCCTTGGAGTCCTCGCAATGTCAAGAGCCATTGGTAAGTTGCATTGGTTGCTCTGCTTGGAAAGAATTTGGCAGAAGGTTTTTGTGTGGATTTTCCTTAATTACCTTGATCTGGCTGTCAGGTGATCGGTACTTGAAGCCATATATAATTGCTGAACCAGAAGTCACATGTACAGCACGTACACCAGAGGATGAATGCTTAATTTTGGCAAGTGATGGTCTTTGGGACGTTTTATCAAATGAAGCAGCTTGCAAAATTGCGAGGAGATGTTTAGCTGGCCGGAGGTTTACTAATACTGGCGATTCCCTGTCTGGTACAACTGAGGACATTCCTGATTCACCTGCTGTCACTGCTGCAGCTCTCCTTACCAAGGTTGCTTTGTCCAAAGGAAGTAGTGACAATATTAGTGTGGTAGTTTTAGATTTGCGAGGTAACAAGAAAAAGAAGACTTGAGTTCTTTATACTACCCTTGATTAGTCTAAAAGGCTTATAGTCAAACTTAGTAGGTATACGCTATTCCAGTAATATGGGGTCAGTAGAAGATTTTTCAATGTTGAGCCCCATAAAAATCTGTCAATCACAGACTCAGTTGTCATGTTCTAAGTTGAACAAGGAACATGTCAACTATCCTTGAGTGATAAGAGTTCTCTATCAATCAGCAAAAACCTTCCTTATTCTCGGCTTTCCAATATGCAAACAATTTATCAAGGGCTGTTTGGACCCATAAGGGGGTTTGAACACACTCTGGTTTTGAGAGTGCCCTTATGCTGTAAACTTCCTTGTTATCGAGAAAGAGATTGGGCATTTTTCAAGTTCAGAGACATGTGGTTTTTTGACTTAGTGTGATTGTTTGAGAAGTTGATTCAAAAGCTACTCTAGTTTCGGACTTGTAGACCAGCTTTAATAGAGACTGCATCTTACTCTTTGATATTGCTGTCGTACATAGACGTGCCCAGGCTATACCTTTCTGGACCATTGCCACTGAACAAGATTTTGAGCTGAAAATATGCCCGACTCTTGAGAGGGGCTTGCAAAAGGAGTATTAACAAATGCCATGAAGTTTGATCTTCACCAAGGCAATGACAACCCTAACCTCATTTTTGACCTCGCTGCACAATATGGATTTCAAAGTTTTCAGTATGGTCCCAATCCAACACCTCATTGTGCCATACGTATTGCAATCCAACACTACTAGCCTTGTATTTCAAGTTGGTCTTGCACTGGGTGGACTCCAAAAGATCGCAAACATTTCTTCTTATGATCAGATACTATACTAGATTTAGCATCTGTGTACATTAGTTCTGTATTAGGGAACATGTTTGAGATCTTCCCTTTCAAGTCCTGGTGAGCTGATTTCCACTAATGCTGTTCATTGTCAGTAGTACGATTTGCTCATCATGTAGGGTTTTTAAGTTTAATTTCCTTTTTGGACTAGCTGGAGGTATATCTATATATCTATACATATGTATCTTTCCTTTCGTTTCTTGAACTCTCTAGTGCTATGTTCTCCATCTTGCCTGCTAAGTCCAAAGATTTGGATAATTGATGCATTGGGTGCTGTATAATTGTGTGGAAGCTAATGTGAATTTTCTTTATGGTTGTGACCTGCACTATTCTTTGGCAATTCTTGCAACATGAGTAGAGATATGTAGTTTGTGCCAAGTGTGATGGAGTTTGTCTTCTTAGATCTGTGGTTGAACTTTGGAAGGCTAAAACCTCTCTTTTGCCTTCTGTGATATTAACCTAGACTTGACATTTGTATAGTCTTAAGACATGTTTCTCCTTCCATCCTTATAAATATTGTAAACCAAAAGTCAAAGGAGCTCCCTTGGAACATTTGAATTTCACTTTCACATTGTCTGGACACTTCACTTAACCTCGTGGAACATCTACGAGTCCAAGTAGCACGTTCTTTCATTGAATTTATCTGTGCTGATTGAATATATGTGTGACATTCTGACGAACTTTTGGAAACCTGGATTGCTGTTTATAAATGGTATCAAAGATAAAGTAGCTGATTCTAAAATGTTATCTTTTGTATTGTTGATGGTTTGTTGTTGTTAGTGATAATTGTTTTTTTTATTATTTAATTTTATATTATTTTTTGACTTCTTTGACTTTTTGTGTTGCTCGCATATTGTTTCTAAGCTTTACCTTATGACATCACTGACTTCTTTATATAAGATTTGTGAAATTGGATATATTCTAATTTCACAAATTTATATTATCAACTCATCTTGAAATGGTTTTTCTTTTATCTTGCAGTAATACTACGAGATGTTTGACTTTAAAATGTTCATCTTCACGGTTTAAGCAAACTGATCTCTCTACTCATCAATGTTCCCCACAATTAAGCTGAATGATAATCATCAATAAGATTATTTGTAGGCTTTGCAGCCCAGCCGTCCTAAATCATTTCTAGACAAGGATGAACTATAATTTTCGAATGGATCCTCATAAATTTGTCTATCAAACAATGCAGCAAGGCTACTTAAACAAAAGCCCTCTTGTGATCACTGATTCCTCACTTTCCACATACCCTAGAGCACAATCAATTTAACAATGTACCACAAATCTTAGGAACTTTGAGGAATGTAGCTTTCTCAACATCTCTTTCTATAACTACACAGATTGCATTTTTTCATCACCCCTGAACAATCGTAGCATTAGAACATGTAAACCATTCTTGAACATCAAATTACCATTGAAGAACAAAAAAATGAAAATAAGCTAGTCCAAAAATTCAAGAAAGTAGATAAATGTAACAAATTTTCACCAAGATAGGCAAAGATAGGTAAGATCCATTATTATTATTGACAATTCAAAGCATAGGGCTTGAATCTAGAGCATGATCAAAGCTCTTATGTGATTTAAGGCACATGAACCACCAATTCCATCAAGAAAACCCTTCAAGAGAAGCTTCAAGAATACTAAGAATCCATGACAAATGAACAATGATCTTCAAGTTAAGCATGATCTTAGCTATTGAGAGTGGGCCTTTGTGCTTTTACTACAAGTTATTTAGTTGAATTGGGCCTTTGAACCATTACTACAATGTCGTTAGTCACAACATTTATGCGATTGTTGAAGTCACTTTATTAATTGTCTTACTGGCTAATTCTATTTTAATTTAGCTGATGGGCTAATTACATGCCGCACATGAAACTCCCTTAAACATTTTTGTCCTCAAATATAAAGATCGTGTAATTCTTTGTTGAGTGCCATGCTTCGTGAATTTTTTGGCAATAATCGAAATCTTTGGCCATCTTCAAATGTAAATGTTCTTTTCATGTAATGTTCTTGATTGTAGTCTTCTTCTGTTGATCAGTTATCACTACCTCAGTTTCAACTCTAGTTCTTAAAAAAAAATTAGAACAAGGTTGTGACAAGTATTCTATAGAAAGGACCTTTGATCTACTAATTTATCCCATAGATTTTATAAGATCACTAAAGAAAAGGTTGATCGAACATGGGATTGCCTTAAGTTGCATTAGTTATGCATGGATTGACAGGATCCAAGTAACAAGACATCCAATAGTCTTCTTCTTCAATATCTTCCTTGATTGGATAGCCAATCCAATTTCAGATGCATCTTCTTTTGTCTTTGCATCCGATATTGTCACCTTATATGTTGCTCCCTAATTAAGGATATTGACATCATTTCGTAACTCCAAGGTATTGAAAAGCAATGGTCTCGTCCAATTCAATTGATTGATTGTTGGAGTTTTCTCTTCATGGATCCTTATGAGCAAGGTTACTAACGTCTTGTTGAAGATGGATGGCCATGGATCCATAGGTTTCCTCTGTGAACAAAAAGATTGGTACAGTTTCTAACAATCCAAAGTAGTAATGCTTCAAATCAAATAATACATTATCCAAATTTGGCCACATCATAGTAATATTTCATCTCATTATTATGTTCAAAGAGGGTGCTATTATGCTGGAATCTAAACAACTCATTTTCATTATGTTGAAAGCGGGGATTATCACCAGCTTGATTCCCAAAGATGATATTGTTATATAAACATTGATAGTTACTAGTAGCATTGAACCCATAAGCTCTTGAAGGATATATCATAAGCTACTTGTTGTTGATGTTGAAACTCTTTTGGATGATTAGGAGATGCATGCTTGAATTCCTTGATTTCTTTTGATCCACCATCAATTGAATTTTTTTTCTCTGAAATGTGTTTGTTCGAATTATTACCTTGGTGAGCTGGGAGTTTGCATGTTGATTGTTTTGAGGGGTTTTACTGATGAAAAGTTAACGCATTGGCACAAGAGTCTGTCTCTGTTGAGACTCCAATTTGGCCCTTGGTTTTATCTTTTGCTGTCTTATCCTTGATCTTGAAGCAATGCCTTTTACATTACATACATCAATGTTAGGGTTGTTTGGAGAACTTTATCCAGATATTGACGAATATGATCTTGAAGACCACGTAGATTGTGTTGGATGGATAATTTTTCATTAAGCCACTTCAACTTAGATGATACCAAACAGAATCTCGTATTATATGTTTTCAAAGAATTGATTTGGTCCAACATATACCAAGACTCCATATAATAATCTATGAATATTTTTGCACAAAAGTTCTCGAAATCTTTACATGACTTGGATTCAAACTCTAGATGACGTAACACTAACTGCCACCAAGCAGAGGCTCTTTCCCAAAAGTAAGACATTGCTATTGTAATCTTGCCTTGATCAGAGATTGAATTTAGTTGAAGGTTCTCATTCACGATAGACAACCAATCTTCAATATGTAAGGAACTTAGTTCTCCATCGAAGCTTGATAAGCTCTCAAGAGGAATATCATCATAATATCTATGAATATCGATATGTTGGTGTTGAATTGTCTCTAACGACCCGCTCACACAATTATAACAGGAACTAAGAATGAACACTTTGCTCCCGAAACTAGTAATCTTCTATCTTAAGCCCGGTGGTTCCAGAAATTGGTTCAAGAGCCAAAAAAGAAGCATATTCTGTATGCATAGTTGTACCATTGAATGTCATTGTACATAGAGAAGATTGGTATTCAACATTGTTTTGAGACTGATGAAGTGTGCTTTGCATGCCAGTTAGACATTGGTTTAGTAGCATTAGTAATCAAACAATATTTCGATTTCGATTTCCTTTTGTACTAACAATATTTTTGTTAGAATTTTTGAAGTACGGAAATTGTGCCAAGAATCGAGTTTTTCCGAAAAATCAAAATTTCAATCATTTTTTGGTTATCTAGGGAATGATTTTAGATTAGTGAATTGATTATACTGAAGCTATCAGTCAGAGTTAGTCGTAGTATTTTCACTAAAGCTAAAATATTTCCCAGTTATAGATAATTTCAAATTGATAGACAGAACCGCAATGAATTTTCTGGCAGTTATGTTGTAATGTCATTTTAACTTTTGGAGTAGGGAACTCCCAGGTTGAAAGTTAAAATTAAATTTTTTTCTTTTTGTTGAATTTCATATTTGGTTAAAATTTGAGAGGTTACTTGTCTGATACATTTCTAGTCGATATTGATTGTTAGAAATGGGTCAAGTGAACGCTTGTGCAAGATACTCATCAAAATTGAATTTAAAACCATCAAACAATATGAAATGGCCAGATAGAATGAGTGATGAGAGAACTCTTTATCTGATCAATGAGATATAATTGGATACCGTTTAAGAGTTACTGAAATCCTATTGGTAAGATTTCCATTCATGTGATTTCATATTCTAACGTTTTGACAGTTTTTGTTAATATTGACAGAGTAATGCCAAACCAGTCAATAAAAAGAAAAAACAGTCCAATTTTATTGAAAAAATAATAATTGATAGGAACTGATCAAAAGTAAAAAACTAATTTCATTTCCTTGCTAACTCCTATGGTGAATTGTACGCAAAAGATCAGACTAGTATTGTTTTTCACACTAGTGGATGATTTTTGTATATCATAAATTCAACCCAGGTATAGGATAGAAATGAAATTGTTTTAGACTTTTTTTTACAATAATTCACTATTTACATTTACTAGTGTTTGTAAATCTTCTTAGTACCTTAGCTAAAACAGATTTTCAGGGGATTGAAACTCCTAAGGGAGAAAGAACAGAGGTAGTAAGTGTGTTTGGAAATTGTATTTCACAGTTAGGATTTTGGTAATCCTTGGAAATAATTGCTTGATACTAGATAAATTTCTTGGATAGAATTCATTTAGTTGAATTTATAACTGATATCTTTGTAACCATTGAGTAGTCCACAATTTTGGATGTCAATTGTGAGATTAGAAATAGAATTTGATACATGGATTATATTGGATCTGTTAGTTGACAAAAGCTTGTTCCTAGAATTGATGCATCAGTAGGGTTTCAAAGCTTATCACTAACCTAGAAAGATCAGAATGTAAGAACCATGTTAATTCTTATATTTAAATTGTAGGATCCGGTATAGATCTATTGTGTCCATCTGATGGGCATGCCAATCATCCAAATAAATGGATTCTCCAGTTTTTGTAAACAAGATATGATATCCTATGTAGACTATAGGACAACTAGATGATCAATGGATCTCTAGAATATCAAATAAGGCGGCCTAAGGGTTTTCTGGAAGGAAGAGCTGGTGGTATGGGACATCAGTAATTTAGGAAAGGAAATTCTAGGACTGTAAAGTTCTTATTATCAATGGAGTATTTTAGTACCTAGTCATGATATGGATAAAAGAAAACCATTGATTAAATGTGGGGTATTTTGGAAAATTTTGAGGTTTAATCCGGATCCCAATGGATATCTCACTATTTACAAAATCGGAAGCTCTCAAATCTATTGCTCGCTTTCTTAATTAATCCTTTACTTCTTAGTAATTTCTCGAATATAAGACATCAGACTGGTTTATATGATTCTTTCCAACATGAAGTTATTCTTTTGAAAGATTGTTATATCATATGAATTACGACTTGTGTAAATATGTGAAAATTCACACGTGTGGGAATGCCCTAAAGTGTGAAATTGATCTCCTAAGCAAAGCTTTTGCACTATAGATTGAAATCCAAGATCAATTGATGAAATCTAAGGCAAAGAGGCAAAGTTACATGCATACATTCATAATTGAGAGAGAAACCACCACTTTTGGTGAAGCATAGAGAGACATATACAGTCAAAATTGATGAATCTTCAAATTGACTCAAAAACTCACATTGCATTATGATAGAAATAAAGAGTACACATAGAACTTGTGGAGATCCATGCTTCAATCCTATTGGACCCCTTAAACATGGCCTCTCTAATCCTATTGGATGTGTGATGCAACATCCCTCACTTTTGATTGCTAATCATATTGGATGTGGTAGAATCCTATTGATTTGGTAGAATCCTATTGGATGTGTGATGCAACATCCCTCACCTTATTATCATAAAGATTGCTAGTATCATAAAGATTGATCTAGCTTGGTAAGGTACTAGATCAATCAAGGAGTTTGTGAAACTTTTTGAGTGGATCTCGTGGTATGCATGTGAAGTAAAGATCAGCCAAGGGATCCATAATAGCAGCACCTTCACCAAATCCATGATAAGATTTCTTTGGTTGAAATCTCTTGCTAATATCTTTGAAGATCATTCTACCAATTTACCACTATATCCATGTGCTTTCTCCATGATTGATGATGATCTTTGATTTGAAAGTACCATTTGCATGAGGATGGCTGCACCATGATGAAAATCAGAAGCTTCCATGCCTTATAAAGATCACAAAGATCATAGAGATAATAAGATGAGCAAAAGTGTTGATTATCAAGATTAAGCATTCTAGCTTGACTAGTCCACATACTATGAACTTTATCCATGATGGATCTAATCTAAATTCTATCTTGATCTTCTTGCTAAATACTTGCTCAAGGATGTAAGTGTCATCTTTGGATGCTTCACTTAGTCTCAAGAAAAGTTTACAAAATGCCTACTCAACCACTTGCTCCATATGGTGTATTTCCTCCAAAATCTCCTTCACTCCTCAAAGCTTTGTTCTTCAATGAGAATTCCATCTCAACATATGCTTTCAATAATAGGAAATTAGCATGAACATAAATCTTGAAGAGAGAAGATATAAACATGTGCATCTTGTGTGTCCTCCTTTGGAAGCTTGGATTCATAAGCAACATCAAGAGATTTTGCACTCTCTCTTGGATCCAATTTGTAGATGCCTTCATATCTAGATCCATGAGCAAGGATTTCACCATCCTTCTTGATCACACAATTGTCATTATGGAAATTGACATGAAGGTCACCATCAAGTAATTGGACAACACTTATAAGATTCTTTGTAAGCTTGGGAACCAAAAGAACCTTGTGAAGAGATAGAACTTTTGATGATGCAAGCTTCAAGGGAATCGTCTCTACTCCTTCAACTTTGCACTCTTGATCATGTGCAATGTGTATGGACTTCTTGATTCCTTCATAAGGCATAATAGATGAAACTGAATCCTTGGAGCTACACATATGAGATGATGCTCCACTATCAATATACCAAGAGTCATCCTTCTTGAAGGTGGAAGGAAGCTTGATGTCGTAAGAGAGCCTTCTCCATCACTTGCAATAAAGTCTTCTTTCTCATAAGAGATGTTGTCTTGCTTGAATTGATTCTTCTTCTTGAAGCGATTGGTGGCATAGTAGCCTTTCTTGCCATAAAAGAAGCACTTAACATCTTTTTTTTTCTTCTTTGAAGTAGTATATTGAGAGGAATCATTCTCCACATCATCTTGATCTTTTGCTTTGTCCTTAGAGAAGTATTGGTGTTTCATTTTGCTTCTCTCTTTGTGCTTGGCAAATAGAAATTTGCCATCACCATAATGATTGAGTGACAATTTGTCCATCTTTAATAACTTGTTCTCATGCCTTGATTATTCAACTATTATCACTCCTTGCAAAGCCTCCAAGGTAGGTAGCTCCTCCTTGATAGCATAGGATTGAACAAGATTCTCATATTCATCCTCCAAGCCATTGAGCATGACTTGGACTACCTCACTTTGTTTGATGAAATCTCCAATACAAGCAAGCTCCCTATGAATGTCTTTCACTCTCAAAACATAATTAGTGGCACCCTCATCACTCTTTTGACAATTTTGAAATATTTGATTTCTAAGAGTGAGAAGCCTAGAGGTATTTTTGGCCTCATAGATTGCTTTGAGAGTATCCCCAACATCCTTGGCCGAAGTGCAAGCACCAATCTCTCTCAAAATCTCATTAGAGACATTCATCTTGATATAATACATAGCCATCCTAGCTGTCTTCTTATACTTTTGTTCTTCTTGAAAGAATCAAGATTGACTCCATTCTAACCTTCCAAAAAGAAAAGTTGGAGGTAGATAGTCTTTCACTAGATTCCAATAGAAAGGATCCCATAGATGCCATTTAATAGTGAAGACTCTTTTTGAACTAGACAATAACGTGTTGCTTCTCTCTCACTATAGGATCCAATAAAGGTGTACTACCAACTCTTATGCAAGATCTTGCAACAAAATGTGAGATGGATCTCACTGGTTCTACCAATCTCTCTCAAACTAGATCAATTGATGGAATATAGGCAAACTTTGGGTCAAACATTCTTTGGCACATTTGAAACACTAAAAGAAAATCACTCAAATACATTCAATATGCATGAAACAATGTGACTATGACCTCAAAACATTGACTAGATCTCAAGCCTCTTCTTGGATTTTTTGGTCAAACTATCAAGATATGATCAAACCAAATGTGTCCAGTACACAGGTCTAGGTGCCCTACATAACCCTCTTCAAAATCTTATAACTTTTGATTGGCTCACCAAATGGATTGAAACAATTGCTACAAAAACTAGATAGAACTAGCTTTCAAACAAGCTATCTAGCACCAAATTTGGATCTAACTTTGAAGAGAAATTTCTAAATGAACTTGGCTATGCTTCACACGTGCCTGAACATTGAATTCCAAATAGTACCTGAAATGATTCAATCATTATGATAGTGAACCCGATTGATCCAAATTTTCTTGAGATAGCATGGGAGATGCAATCAACACTCTCTAGATCTTGATTTTCATGAAAATTTTGAAACTATGGATGATAGATGCATCAAAAGCTTAGGTAGGCTCTGATACCATGTGAAAATTCACACGTGTGGGAATTCCCTAAAGTGTGAAAATGATCTCCTAAGAAAAGCTTTTGCATTATAGATCTTCTATTGATTGAAATCCAAGATCAATTGATGAAATCTAAGGCAAAGAGGAAAAGTTACATGCATACATTCATAACCAAAGTAGTTTCACACATGTGGAAACATGTACTACTGAAAACTAAGTCCCAACAAGCTCCTCTCCAAAACCACCACTTTTCGTGAAGGGTAGAGAGAGAAATACACTCAAAATTGACGAATCTTCAAATTGAATCAAAAACTCATGTTGCATTATGATAGAAATGAAGAATACATATAGAACTTATGGAGATCTATGCTTCAATCCTATTGGACCCTTTAAACATAAATCTTGGCAATTTTATGTAGTGTCTTTCACTGTGGTGAAATCTACAAACTCCAAGATGAATTCCCCAGCAATTATTTCTCGCTATCAGAAAAAAGGCTTGGCCCAAGAAATGAAATACAGGATGTGAAAAGTTACATCAACCAGTTTTGTTTCCACAAAATATATAGATCATGTAGTTGTCGATACATAACAGGGGTTCGACAGGGATGTCGATTCTTTAACAGAAGTGCTAGATATTCAAGTTCTATATGCCACAGGTAAAGACAAAAAGCGTACCAAAATGATAATGACAATCTTCAACCACAAAAAACTTTAGATTGTTGTCTAGAATCAAATCTAGATATCCAAAATCTTGTTGAATACAAATTCAGTTGTTATTCTCGGAATTTTTATGATCTATTATCCAATTGAGCTCTCTGGGATACAATCACTACTGAACCGAGTCTATTCCTTAACTAAGGAATACTCTGTACCAAAAATATTGTATATCAAATGTACCTAATTTTAACTAATGAATCATGATGATTCACTAATCATGCATCTTACAAGCAATATAATTCAAAACAGTCAATTTCTGGTTAATCTTCATCACACTGCTCGTTTTACCAATTAACTTCATCCATGAGTAATCAACTACTCAAGTTAATTGCCAATGTCTCAGAAATCTCAAATGTATAGGTGCAAAATTCAATTATACTAGTATAATACCACATTTAGATTCTTATCCAAATCACTTTTAAGTTGACCAATAAGTCTTTCAAAAATGATCCATTAACTCTACAAGTATCTGTTTCAACAATACTTGATCATATATCTATGTTCACCGACTAGGTTAAGTGCACCAAATAACCCTAGTAACCAAAAATACACAGTAGATTCATACAAGATTAATCGTGCGCATATGTGAATAATCTCACTATGACCCAGTACATAAACACATTTTTATTTGGAAGATTCCTTCAGAATCCACATGTTACTCACATGTCTCATTGAGAATCTTGTAACTCAGCTACTAAAGAATTTCTAGTTCTCATGAGTAAATAACATATCCGAGAAATCTCTGAGACGAACAAAAAATGATCCGTGGTTTCAAGAACGTGATTAGGAATCTTCCAGTTGGATAAAAAACAATTCGTGGCTGTAGATCTCGTGGAAAAGACATTTCTTATGATAAGAATCCTTTCAAGAAGTGGTTAGCTCTCAAAATCGATCCCAAAATGCTTATCTGAGTTAGCTTGCAGAAGGTGGCATGATATAATCAACTGCTGCCTATAAAAGGAATGTGTAATGCGCATTCTTGTTTTTATGCATTGATTGGGTTCTAAGCTTAGTATACTTTATTCTCAGCCTAATGTACGTACTCTGACAGGTTTTCGCACATGTGAAACCAGCAAGTACAAGTTTTGATCCATAATGATTGTTCTTGTTAGATTTATTCATCCAGATTTGATCTAAATGCTATCTGATCTTGTGTAGATTGATAGGTTGATCTAATCTAACATCGAATCACACTTGTGGATCTGATTCAGATCTATTCTTGGTCCATTTTGCTGTACTTTCACAATAGCTTCCTTCCAAAGATCGGAATCGAGCTGACTAAGTGCCTCTTCGACAGTAGTCGGCTCTTGAACAAGATAGGTCTCATCAAATGAGCGTTTTCCCCCATGTTTTAGCTACAGACACGTGATTAGGCATCTTCCAGTTGGATAAAAAATGATCCATGGCTGCAGATCCCATGGAAAAGAAACTTCTTATGATAAAAGGCCTTTCAGATAGACCTTCAAAATGATATTTTTTCCAGGCTCTAGTGCATGTGGAGCAGGAGCGCCGGCGCTCCTGCTCCACAGGCGCTGGAGCCAGAATTGATCTGCAGCCTATGTAGATCGAACTAAAGCCTGGAGCTAATGAGTAAGAATTATAAGACGCCTGACATTTCGAATTGTTGAGCAAAAAGGTGAGCACTCCACTCATTTTATTGGATGCAAATTATTATCATGTCTTGTTGGCCATACAATCCAAATTGCTCATTACAATTTTGTCCTATACAGAAGTTTCAGTTCGCTGCTCAAAGAGAGCATCCACATGGCATGTTCTAGGATGTAGATTCGTATTGCAACGAGAGGCTATGATTTCATAGCTGATATAAATAGAAAGTTGCATCGTTCTCTTCATTCTTCATGTAAATTGATTGCTTCAGCGTTGATCTGCCACGTCGCATGTTCTCTGATGTACATTTCGCTGTGCTCGATTTTTCATGTCAATCTGTTTTTTTTTTCACCTGCCGCTGTCTGAAAAGCGAGAAGAGGCTTTTGGAGTTTGCATGTGAAATCTGGATCGTTGATCTGCTTTTTCTTGCGCTGTTGCTGCATATTTGAAAAGCAACAAGAGCGCTAGCACACCAAGAGCGCATGAAAAACTAGAATACCGTGGCCTGCTGCATGTCGGAAAAGC
Organism: Diphasiastrum complanatum; assembly: GCA_029204225.1. NCBI lineage: Eukaryota > Viridiplantae > Streptophyta > Lycopodiopsida > Lycopodiales > Lycopodiaceae > Diphasiastrum > Diphasiastrum complanatum. The sequence continues at coordinate 55,409,405 of CM055092.1, read as the reverse complement.
AAGAAGAGTGCCAAACTAAGCTCTAAAACTTGTAACAAGAGCATAAGAAAATCAGCATATAAAGACTTAGAATAGGAGAGTATCGATCAGTTTCCAGAGTGACATTTGCAGGCAAGGAATTGACGCTGAGCAGTTTTCAGATGACAATATAGGCGCATGTGCCTGCTGATCAGTTTGCAAAAGAGCACCGACCAGTTTGGAGTTACATTTCCGTGGTTTTCTCTTGAAAAGATCTACGAAGTTCAGCGACCAGCTTGCACTGTTTCAGATCACGAGTCGATCACGTTCTGAAAATCAAGACGCCAATTGAAAAAGCTTTGAAAAGCAATAGGAAGGCTCATGGTCTGTTGTAGATTTCTATTGCAACGAAAGACATAAATAGAGAGTTTAAGCGCAATGCTTCTTCAACTGCTGCATATCCGAAAAGCAAGAAAAAATAATCAACAAAAGTAAGTAGTGTTTGAATATGAATAAATTTCAGAAATATAAAATACAGAATATCATTTGAAAAAACAATGTGCGAGCTTTGTAAACTATTTGAAATATGTCATGGCAATTTGCAATTAGCAATTTCAAATTTCATTTTTCATGTGGCATTGGTGTTTGGGAGAAAGGCGAATCCCCTAGTTTATAAATTTGAGTGGAAAATCGCCACCTCTCTTTTTGTCATCTTACACTTTATCAAATAGATGGCTTTCTAACAACTGACTTTTTCTAACAAATACTATCATTGTGAGCATGTTTGAAATATTTTACAAAGCTCTCTTAATGTTTTTCCGAATAAAAAAATTAAATAATGTCTTGCAAAGTCCAATAAAACAAATAAAAAATAAAATCAAGAACAATAATCACTAAAAATCAAATCACAGACTACAGTAATGATGTTCTGTAGCAATGTTCATTCACACAATAATAGAATCCAAGTCGTCTTATAGTTCATGCCATTAGTAATTCATTTTCGAATTCATTTCTCATAAATTTAGAGAAGAACTTGTTTGTTCAACAAAGAAAAGATAAGAAACAATAATTTCAGCCTAACTATGCCTGCTTGAAAAACAATTGTAATTTATTTTACAATTATAATTTCATTGATAAATATTTGTCAGAGAATATAATATTCAGTCCCTTTCACAAAAGTATATAATATTCAACCTCTTTCGCATAGGTTTTTTTTTATTATTGTTCTTAAATTCGACTAATGAATCATTTAAATAAAATTAGATTGATGATAATATATATCGAAAATTCAAGATTAGGCTTATCAAATCTGAACTGAAATTTGAATTATGACCAAGCGCTATAGCTCGAAATCCAATTATTGTTGGAGATAGAGATACAGATAGAGTTCATGTTAGGTCTCGTGATGAAATTTGTGTGCTTACAGCTAGAGTTGGACCTCGAGAAAATTTGATTTTGGTTTTTCCTTATATATGTTTTTGTTCAGAGCGCACATCAAGCAGTCTTTCACTCTCATATTTTTACAACGTGAAAAAAACCATAGACATGTGTGTGCAATGGTTTCTTCTGTATACAAACTTGTAAATAATGTTACGTATTATTTCTTGAATTTCGACAATTTTTCTATATCAAAATGAATGTCATTATCTATACAACTGTTATCAAAATTATGTGTACTGCATTTAGAATTCTCATTTATTATGAAATATTGAGAATTATCTTTTGTTTTTTATTTAGATATTGTTTTTCTTAAGAAATTGAATAAATGATACATTCATAATGTTATGCATTCTAATTTGTTATTTTAATACAAGTGGATTATTTTTTTATAACACGTAGAATTTTAATCCAAAAAAAATGTCATACAAAAGTCTTTATTTATAAATGTTTTCTAGTTTACTTATTTTTTACAATGACTAGCTTCGTTGATGATTGTTTCATCTCTCGTTATTTATTTCGATAGTCGAAATCATATCAAGAAAATTTTATGCTTTGGCATAAGGCGAATAATATCAATCCCTAGTCAATATCCAATAGAACTAACTTTAAAAAAAGAAAAAGCCTTATTTGCTTAGAATTGAAGATATACGACCAATTGTTTCATAAAAAATGGAATTACGAACGAAACAAATGTTAACTGAAAGACGTAGAGTTACGAAAAAAAACATTTTCGAAAAAAAAAAGAAATCAATTTATGCCATATGTCGACGGATGGTTTAAAACAAAAGAATATCAAGATTTGTTAAAAATCATTTGTACGGAAATTATCGGACAAATGAAATGTTGTTCTACATGTGGAAGTACGAATTTCTTCAAGAAAGAACATAATAAGAAGTTTCGAAATTCGAATGAAAACATCCCACCTTATGCAATAGCTAATGTTTTTTTATGGAAATATACATATACAAATGAGGAACAAAAATAGTGGTATATACGCGATTTATATAAAACTTATCCAGATCGAATAAAACACATAGTATTTTCTTCGCCTACGTATCTGCGTTCTCTTTTTAAGATTGACATGTCACATTTACAATTGTTATCCATAATAGATATTTCAGTAGATGTGACTCGACGCATAAACTCGTTCGTGATAGGACAACTTGAAAAAAAATCGCTTTTCGACAATCTGATTGCTTGCAATTCGAATAGATATATGAATGATAAAGAAGAATTAGAAAATGTGTTACGACAAAATATTTTGCATAATTCGATATTAAGGACTTTTTTGAGCATATATGAATATAGTGCCGAAACTCAAGTGTTACCGTTTATATGATTAGTTTTGTTTCAAGAAATGTTCAAAACTGAAGTACATGCGTTCGAAAACATGGAAATCGATTCATTCGGACGACTATATATATTACTACAAGACGTAATGCCCTGTAGCAAAAGACAAAATATCCAAAAAGATGACATATATACGTATTCGAATTTACGGATTAGAACAAGAATGCATGAACGAAAAGAAACATTGATGTTTAGAACAAAAGTTTCTGGATTGCCGTTAATGACTAAACAAAAACAATTCATCACATTAGAAAATGCAATTATCCCATTTATGTTTCCATTTGGTCACGGTTATTACGATGGGAAAGTACGTTATATCGATTACATAAAAAATGAGAGTTTCTTCATTGTTTTCGCCATTTACACTATATCCACCATATTTACGTATAATGTATCAAATACGACAAGCAATCTTGATAACAACAAAGGTGTCGCCTGTTGTCTTTCAAAAAGACATTATCAAATTCGTTAATAAACATCCAAATGCAAACGAAGAACAGATTTTTAGAAACGTTTTGAAATTCACTTTGCCACGCAAAATGCCAGGCACTCCATCATGGCATAGACGGAATTTCAAAGATCTATTAACAATGGTGACATATTGGGGATTACCAGATTTTTTTCTGACATTGACAAGCGATGAAACAACTGAATTACGATGGTTAGAAATCCGACAAATAGAAGAAATAGTGAAAAATTATAATAAGAATTTTGATTGGAGAAATTGTCCGATTGAATGTTCATTGCTGTTTGTCAAGAAGTTGGAATTATTCATGAAAGAATTCATTCTTTCAAAAAGAGCAATTTTAGGACTAAACACTACATGTTACGATACGAGTTCCAAAATCGAGGTTTTGTACATGCCCATATCATGCTATGGATTAAAAGAAAAGATGTGAAAAAAATTGGAAATGAAATCGTTGTATTAATTCCTGCGAAACTCAATCTAGAAACAAAAAAATTCCAAATTCCATTAGATTTAGACAGAAAACAAATATATGAATTAGTCGTACAAATACAAATCCATTATTATCGATCAACTTGCACCATCAAGGCTGATAAAAAAAGAACAAAGACCTGTAAATATGGATTTCCATTCAAAAAATATTTGACATCGACTGAATTAGATACAGGAACTGAATGATGGCTATACTTCCAACCTAGATATGAAGATCGTAACGTAGTACCTCATCATCCGATAGTGCTATTGTTATGACAAGCACACATGAATTTACAACGGATTACAAAAACTGGCTGGTCATATTACCTATTGAAATATGCAATGAAATCAGAGCCAACAGGGCCATTGAATCTGAATATAGATGATGCCAAAAAGATCGGATTATTTCATGGTGATGAAAACGTGTTAAAATTAATATCTAGCTACATCTTGACAAAACTGATATCATTGCCAGAAATTAGTTTCACATGTTTACAAATTTTGATTATCAAAAGAAACGAAGTTGTTCAGTACGTAGATAGCTCCTCTCCAGATTTGTGACGAAAATTTATAAATTATAACAATACAATACTATTGCATCCAATGATATCTACACATATAGACCTGAAGAACTTGAGAACATGACTTTTTATGAGTATTGGCGCCGATTTATTGTAATCACAAAAAAAAAACAATTTTCAAAAAGAAATATATATGGATCAATTAGGACATTATTTATATAAAAATACTAAAATAAACAGAGTCACAACTTATCACCCTGCATAACAAACATAAGGTTTTTTTTCTAATATCTTATTAGAAAAATGTCAATTTCAAAAAGAACATGAACTTTTGAGTCTCGAGAACAGTGATCGATCGTATTATACAGAATGCATACTGCGTGATTTCATTCGAAATGAGAAAGACATTGAACATTACGTTAAAGATTATTTGAATAAACAAATGCTTCAAAATGAACAACGACAACAAATTGTAAATATCTTATTGCAACATAAATCGTTTTCGCGCAAACCGTTATTTCAAGTCATACCTGATTATGAAAATAACGCTCAGGTATTATTAGGAACTGATACAAAAGATATGTTAGGTATTTCACATGAATTTCAATCATTTGAAAATTCTTCATTGACAACGGAACAAGAAAGTGCCTTTTTGATTTTGATGTCAAATCAATCAGGTATTTTTATACTGTCAGGTACACCAGAAAGTGAAAAAACGCATCTAATAAAATATTTAACATTCGCGCTCGAAATAACAAACAAATCTGTTTTGTTATGCGCCACAACAGGTGTAGTTGCGTGTAGGCTTAGTAAACGTGCATTGACAGTGCATAATTTATTTTTGATCCCTGTTAATGCTCTCTATATACGAAATTTAATGCCTACTGATGTGCGTTACAAAAAAATCTTTAGTGCTGATATCATTATTATCGACGAAATGTCTATGATGACTGCTCAAATGTTACAGCTTGTCATACACCAAATAAATCAAGTAAAATCAAATCAATATCGTCTACCTTTCCATAATTTCATCCTGTTGTTAGTAGGCGATCATGCACAATTGCCGGCAGTATGTAAACATAAAACTGATAGTTTATGTTCGATATGCCACATCTCGACATCTTTATATTGGAAAATGACGATTCAGATCCACCTGACTTATTCGATTCGACACGCGTCAGATGCTTTATATCTTTCATTTTTAAACACGATAAGATTTAGAAAGCCAACATTAGAAGAAATCAATGATACATTGAATCAACAAATAATTTCAGAATAAGAAGTTTTGAAAATGATTAGCTCTAATGTGACAATAATATGCACGCACAAAGAAAATGTCAAAAGATACAACAAATGTGCATTACAAAAACTCTTCGAAGAGAAAAATATCATGAACGTACCAGTCAAAACAAATGCATCAAACCATCCAGAATTAAAATCATGTCCTGAGGACTCGTCATTTCATCAACTAGACCAAATTGCAAAGAATGCAAAGATCATGGTTCTTACGAATCTAGACATAACAAACAGAATAGTTAATGGAACGACCGGAATGATTCAAGACTATGCGCATTCGAATCAAACAAATAAAATCGATTCTATTACGATAACAATCAATGGATCTAACAAAAAAATGAAAATTACGCCATCAACTATTAGGAAATTGAGATATGATTCTAAAATATATTACAAATGCACTTTTTCTTTAACATTAGCATACGCTATTACAGCTCATAAATCACAAGGCATAACAATCAACAACACTGCAATAATTGATATTTAAAATAGTTTTTGTCCAGGATTAACTAATGTTATGTTATCTCCAATGACAAGACAAGAACACATATTTCTCACACGCAAACTAACACTTGCAGATTTTGATCCAACACCAGCCATTATAAATCAAACAAGTAATTAACATTGACAATATGATTTGATTCTATGACATCTGAATCTTTGTGACACATTACTTGATTATTTATTGTTCTAGAAATATCATATCCAAAATATTTCATTTCTAATTTTCCAATTGTACTTGAAAGCAGAGATTTGATATGGCATTACAAGAACTTACAGAGGCTCAAAAGGTATATTGTTATGAATATCGTGAATCATTTTTTAAACTCGAATAAAATACCTAAACAAAAGAACGCTTTTAACTATTCAGAATTCGTAATTTAATTCTAATAACGAAAGAATTGCAAATTTATCCTACGACGCGACAAATGTTCCTATTGAATGCTTGCAGAATTGATCCGGAACAATACAAAGACGGGTTTCAAAATACTTACACTATGAACACGTATATCACAACACATAAATGTGCGAGAGAAACCTATGAGCATGAACATCACGGAGATCCTATAGAAGGTAACAAATCATCTCTATTTTTATTTATTTATTTTCCATTCTGTTCTTCTCTTTTATTACATTAAACATATAAAAATCATATTATTTTTATAACATATTTCAAATTTGCAGGATTTTTGAAACACTTTTTAAAACTATTTTCTATTCTGATCTTGGATTCGATAAAGACGAACAAGACGGCGATACAACATTTTGAAGCGCACTTTGACAAAAATTATTATGCAATTCGTAACCTATATTTCGGTTACAACATTGCTTTTTCAGATTGAAAAACCATGTCTTGAATAGAATTAAATTCTATCAACATAGATTTAGGGAGACAACTTGGCCATCTCTCTGACACCGTAGTTCGACTAACATACGGTCCTATTACGATTGAAAACGTTCTGAAAATCTTAGAACAAGAAACTACCAACACGTCGATTACGACGACAACTGACACGCATCAAGTTCATGTCTTTTACTGATTTTACTACTCAATCTGTTTACAATGCATTTTATAGACAAATGTAAATACAACCTTGCAACTAACAAATAACAAGTGATAACTCGCAAATCTCCACAACCGATATCAACCCAATCTTCTTCTAGCAAAGAGGTATGGCAAATTAACGCTATTTTTTTGCTCTGAATAGATCTTCTTGTATCATCTTAAAAAATCCTATTAATTTGTAGGATCTGACACCGTCACCGCCACCGAAACGCCTACGCTTGGCAAATCTAGCTTGTTCAAAAGCCATGTAGAATAGTGTAAATTGTGTACACAAGTGGGTCACACATGTGTGAGGCCATGGATCCACATGGGAAACCTGTCCTAGTGTAGGCTAGATCAAGTCTAAAGAGTAGGTTAAGACTCCTAGTTTATAGGACCTAAATCCTAGACCAACTAGCCACCTAGTTGACATGACTCTAGGAAAGAGGCTAGGGTTGAAAATTAGGGCAAGAGAGCCAAGTTAAATTCCTCTAAAAATTCACCTAACTTTACAAAGGAAGTCACGGTTGCTATGTATTCCATCTCTCCATAGTGAGGAGAGATAGATTATTTTTGGAGCTCATTGACAATCTCAAGCTAGTTCACTATGTACATTGAGTTCACTATGTACATTGAGTTTTTGTGATCCAAATGAAACCAAATTGATTTCTAATTCAAACTCTACTATATAGGCCAGACAACAGGTGGTTTTTCACACATGTGGGCTCAGATTTCAATGTTGATCAATGCTTTTGATTGTTAATGCTTGTTGTTTGTCAAATTGCCAATCTAGATTAACTTTTTGATGACTAGTTTTTTGATAAATTGTTAAGCAATCATACAATCACTCTTGTGGATCTTTCTAAGATCCATTTATGGTCCTAAAGTATAGGACTTTCACATGTATCGGAGCCAAGTACAAGAGCATAAGCCATTGATCTAATGCAAATCCATTTTTAGCAAGTATTTTTTTTTTTAATGGCGTAGCTAAGATAGAAGAATCTATACGATTTACATTGGGTGTGATGGGATGCACAATATCTGTATGTGGTGAGCTTGGGATAGGATTTTCACAGGGTGTTGTGGATTGAATACAATCTAGGTGTGATGACACTATGAGATGATCAGAATCCATTGAAGCAGAATCAATGTCAAGACTGGAGGAGTGAGTGGATATATGAGACATAGGAATATGCATAACCTCCACATTACTCGGTGTGTAGTCACTAGTGACCTCATCAACTAGATCTTCGTCCAATGCCAAAGATAATCCAAAATCTATATTTCTGACTTGTTGATAAGATTATCAATTGTGCAAGAGGTTGACACCAATGTACTATTCTGCAAGAGAGAAAAAGTATACATGCATTAGTCTTTTTTTTCAAAAACATTGTGTATGATAAAGACCAGGATATGTTCTAAATCTTGATTGATTGATGTTCACTTTCTTCAAATAAACATCATTATTCACTATTTCTTCAACTTGAATACTGGGCTGAGTGACCTTGCACTTGTGCATTCAACACAGTACATTTATTTGTTAATAATAATGGATCTTAATGGTTTAGACTTCTAACAAGACCAATCAAGAACAATGTGTATTCAAACCTGAGTTGCAGCATGTTACGAGCACGTAACCAGTGCCAAACCCTAGAGAACATAGGAGGCCAGATACCACAGTCAGGGTCATGTCCAGCGTACACAACCAATAGGGCAAGACAATGTGAGTAGTGTGCCCCAGCACAGTCCATAGCCATGGCAGGCCTAACACAGCCTAGAGACCCTATCAGCAGGATAGGGCCCCACGTTGGGTCCCAATGTGCAGTCGGCCACATTAGTGCCACGTGGTTGACACTTGGCACTATGCATGCTACCAGGCCTCACACTGGGCTAGGAGGGACTTGATCCATATCAGGGACTAGGCAAGGTTGGGTGGATCTATTAGTGTTTGCCCTACTGTGGTTTTAGGATCTATTACACAACGGAATGCGATCCGGGAGGAATCCGTTCCGGATCGTGGACGTTCTGGGACCAAAAACTCTGTCTCGAAACTCTGTCTCGTGGATTTGTGCGTGTGCCTCAAAATGAATTGGGAATGTTATAAATTAGGTATGCAATAGTTGTTTAGATACAAGAAGAGTTGCAAGTCTGTCGTCGGACTATTTTTTAGAACATAGATGTGGTAGTTTCTAACTTTCTAGAAGAATTTCCTCACTAATTGTACTGTTTGGAGCTTTGATCTTGAAGATCATTTGATGTTGTTGATGCTTAGAGGTTGGTGCTTGAAGATTTTGAAAGTTTTTGGAGTTTTTGCTTTTGAAAGTTTTTGAAGTCATGCTATTTTTTTTAAAGATAAAGTTTGGTTTGCGACCACTTCGAGCCACAGACTTAGGTGGGCGCACGGGCTCCGGTGGGCTTGGGTGGGTGCGCGGGTCCTCGAAAATTCCCTTACATGTCACTAACATCAAAAAAATTAAAAAATATTTAAACATGTCATACTATTCTTTATTCTTTTATAAGTTATAAGATAATCTTGTAAACTACTTAAATTTAATGCCTTACTATTTTAAAAATTGTCTTCTAAAATAAAAACATTAAATGTCTTGTCTCACTTTCACTTGTCCTTAAAAGAATGAGACAAGACATTTAAATTTTTATATTTTGTAAATGAAATCTCACCCTTTTTTTTAATCACTAAAGTAATGATTTTTTTTGCACACAATTACATTTTGACCCCTTGCAGGCCGTGGGCACAAAATGTTTTTCCATTTTTTTACCTTGTAGGCCATCAGAGTATGACGACATTAAAAATTATTATTTTTGCCACGCATGGCAAAATTGTCGTGGCAGTGCCCTGCAAACTTGAATCCAAAAAATGCTTTAAATAGAGCATTTTTGAATGCATTTCTTCACTAGTTTCTTGTATAGTGTTTCTTTGTTATTGCTTTCATTGTGTTAGTGACTAAGCTCTCTCTCTCTCTCTCTCTCTCTCTCTCTCTCTCTCTCTCTCTCTCTCTCTCTCTCTCTCTCTCTCTCTCTCTCTCTCTCTCTCTCTCTCTCTCTCTCTCTCTCTCTCTCTCTCTCTCACACACACACACACACACACACACACACACACACACACACAAACACACACACGCGCGCTCGCGCGCGCACACATACACACACACAAACAATTTGAAGTTTTACTTTTCTTAAGCTCTCTCTTTCTCAAGCTTTCTCTTTTTCTCAAGCTCTTTTTTTTTTCTTTCCCTTACATGGCATTCCTTAAAGGGTCTTTTTGATATTGAGAACTTCTCTAATGCCTTGCAGGTGGAGGCATCCTAGCTTGGAGTTGGGGAGCATCTTGGAGCTTGTAGGTTACTTGGAGGACTATCGTTGTGTTTTTGTCATTGTGTATTCTGCAGACTTCTGTAGCTAGTTTGTCAAATGTGAACAATGCCGGCAAAGATACATTTGGATTATGAGGACTTCCTAACTTCATTTGTAAAAGAACGGGTCTAGATCAAGGCATATCAAGATGCATCTCAAATCATATCTATTGAAGACTATCAAGATGTGATGGAATCAAGGTTTGAGAAGGAGCCTCCTCAAAATATATATTCAAGGGGATCTTCAAGAGGCAAGGTTCAGTCTTTATGGCTCATTTTTAATGGTAAAGAGAGGCAAGTTTCAAGTGGTATCCACTCCAACATTCTCACTTATGCTTCTCACTATCTTGCTTGATTGAGATTTCTACATCTCAAAGTCCAAGAAAGGCAATACTAGCTTTGTATGATGCCTATTGTATGGACATATTTCTTATCATTGATGGCTTAGATATGTTTCCAAAACATTTTGAAAGCAAGATATTGTCTCATCAAAAGTATGCTCTTGGATCTTGTAAGAGCAAGAATGAGTTTGATACATGGTTTGAGGCAATTTGTAAACTTCTCTTGAGATTAAGTAAATCATCCTTGAAGGACACTTACATCCTTGAGCAAGTATTTAGCCTCAAGAAGATCAAAATTTCATTTGATTTCAAGATTATATCCATCATGGATAAAGTTCATAGTGCATATCATCAAGTTGCTCTTTGACTTGAAAATTACCATCATATAAGTCATTCTGATTATTGTTCATATTCTAATAGACATTCATTGTCGGTGTCCATGGTATAACGCTATGCATATCTAATTCTTACAATGGAGTATTGTTGGTTTGATCTGCTGAAATTTTAGGTTTTGGAGTCATCTTCTAAGCCAAAAAATCTCTTTAACTACAGACTTAGCTACAACATATTTGGACTCGGTAGAGGACAAAGGAATGCTACAAGTTTGGAATCTTATTTAGCTAAATTGGGCTTTACAACCATTATTACAATGTCGTTATTCACAATTATAACACAGTTGTTCAAGCCACTTTATTAACTATCTTATTGACTAATTCTAGTTTAATTTAGGTCCATGGCTATATTTAGCATTGTATTTAGTACCTCATGGGCTAATTCCATGTAGCACATGATGACACTACCCCTACTTAAGCTTTTTTGTCCTCAAACATGAAGACCGTGTAATTCTTTGTCAGTGCAAAGCTTCGTGAATTCTTTGGCAGTAGTTGAAATCTCTGGCCATCTTCAAGTAGAAATGTGTTTTTCAAGTACTTTTTTTTTGCTTGTAGCCATCTTCTGTTGATTAGATATCATTGCCTCGGGTTCCGCTTCTAGTTCTTAAAAAAGAATGTACAAGAAGATTGCAGCAAATCTTCTATAGAAATAACCATTAATCTACTAATTTATCACATAAATTTTATAAGATCAATGAAGAAGAGGTTGATGCAATACAAAAATTAGGGCCCTTCTTGGACTCAAAAAGGGCCTCTTCACTAATCATGATCAGTGTTAATCATGACATGTGTACCAATAAAAGAATGGCAATTGAGCAGCAATGGTCCATATGACATGGCAAATTGCATGGTGCAGATTAAATCAAGGTACACCTCTAACAATAACCCTACATTAACTCTACATGGGAGGCTAATTACACCTATCACATAGCCATTAACTAGACCCAACATACCTGCACCTAATAGCTAGCTTATCTACTTCTCATTCAAAATATTCAACCTTTACAACAAATACTCTCTCTCTCTCTCTCTCTCTCTCTCTCTCTCTCTCTCTCTCTCTCTCTCTCTCTCTCTCTCTCTCTCTCTCTCTCTCTCTCTCTCTCTCTCTCTCTCTCTCTCTCTCTCTCTCTCTCTCACACACACACACACACACACACACACACACACACACACACACAACTCATTCTCTACGAGAAATTTCAACGAGTTTTGCTATTTTGGTCATATTTGTATATTTGGCAATTGAGGCCAATTTTCATATCAGACTTAGAGTTTAACTTTTCAAAATTATATTAGTCTAAAAGCATTTGAATAAACACTTTTAAAAATTGTAAAAAAGTATAGTACATGAGTTTTTGGTAGATTCAATTTGAGTCGTAGAGACATTGAATCTAGTCACAATAATAGTAGGGTTTTTCATTATGGAGGGAAACCAAATTTTAAAATTAGTTTTGGACATGTTATAAAAGAATGTATCTTAGGAAAAGAGATGACATTCTCTCTCCATTATCTCATTTCATGCTTATACATGGTTCTGTTAGGTTCATCTATCCATTGGTGATATCTTGCAATCTTGTGTGTAGAATGCTTATTTTATGTAATTTTCGGATCCACACATGTGAGAGCTTACTATTTTTGTATGGACAGAAACTTCATCATATCTTATGTTTGATGTTCGATCAGGTTCTTAGTGAGTTTCCATCTCTTTCATTAAGTAGATGTTGATTTTTCCACATTGGCGAGATTGGTAGAGTTGATCTATTTCTACCCAAAGATCAGGTTATGGATATGGATCTTGATTGATCCCAAATTCTTCAAATGGTATCAGAGATTGTGTTGCATGTTATGAAAGGATCAAGGATTTGGTGAATATATCAATGCTAGAACATGCTAGATTGACTTCTACCCAAAAATTGAGCTACTTGCATTTGTAGATTGGATCTTTTGTAGATCAAAACTCATTTTAGGTTATTGAGCTTGATGAATTCTAATTCACACCACACTTACTAGAAATAGCTGATTTTGGATGCATTAGGAAGGTCTCACTTGAGGCTACAAGGTTCTATATCAAGTTTTAGGCAATTGCATATAGAATTTGAAACATTCATTTTTTGGTGATTTTTTCAAAACCCTAATTTTGATTGGATCTCTATTTTGTGTAGTTGCTGAACTTCATTAGAGTGTGTTTCAATCTTAGGAAGTGGCAAGAGTCATTAGATTGAGGATAGATCATAGGTTGATCAAGATTTCTACATTCTATGTGTTGATTTGCCAGATATAAGTGCTAGAAGATAATTGAGAGGTTCCATATCTTTGTGATTTCTTTCTGGAAACATTTGTTGTATTTAAAAAGAGTGTTTTGTGAATTGGAACAGTTGAAAGAGAAGGATCAAGTCATTGCAACATGGCTACATCAAGTGGATACATGCTGGAAGGCAATGATAGGCTTACCTCAAGCAACTATTCATTGTGAAAAGTGAGGATGGAATCACTTCTTCAGATGAATGATGTTTTGGATATTGTTGTAGGTTTGGAGGAAATGCCAGCAACACAACAAGAACAAATGAGGTATGACAAGAGGGCCAAAAGAGCTTTACACATGATCAAGATGAATGTTACCAATGAACTTCTCAAGGAAGTTGGTAAGAGTACAAAGGATGCTTGGGATTCATTAAATAAGCTTTATGGACATTGTACAAAGTCTTGCCATTCAAAGAACTTTGCCAAGTTTGATTGATCTTCGAGATATCTTGATCAATGAAGGATTACAAAATAGAATTGTCGGAGCATATTGCAGACTGATATCTAAAAGTAAGTTCTTAACCATATTGCTTTCTTTGTAGCTTGAGAGGCTACGATATACTCTACTTCAGTGGAAGATGGAACTATCATAGCTTGCTTGCGACTGTTCCATGATAAAGGACCATTGTTGAGGAAGAATGTAAATTCTGAATTGGATTTACGAGTGTCTACATCTACAGCCCAACTTGCATTTGAAAAATCACTGAGGATATTGAGTTTGTCATTGTCGACTCCTCCATTAAAAGTGCAAAAGTCCATAGTAGCTCAATGATATCTCTTGACTCTGATAAGAGCCTTCCAATGTGTTATACCAAGATTGGTCATATACTGACTCAAGGAACTAACTGCAAAAACTATGCAAAAACTATGTCTGGTCTAGTATAGATCATCACGTACATAAGAAATCCTATTATCGAATGATAAGGATACTCACGCATTTGCTCCTTCTCTTCGATTGTTTGGAGACACTGGTCCTTCGACATCTTGAGTCCTGGATCCAATGGTGACTTATTGGATGTCCTAGAGCTTTTGATTGATTGAAAAATTTTATAATATTTAAATATTCTAAGGATAATTGTACCAATAAGCACTATTATCTACAATAAATTGTGGATAAGATTAAGACTATTAGAAAAATGAATTTTCTTCAGCTTTTGGACTTGATCTTAGAAATGAAGAGTTAAATTACCCAATGGTTCATGTAATTGAGATTACATGAAAGTAATGAACTTTTATTTGGAGAAGATCAGCCCATTTGGAAAAATTATAGCTTAGTGTACCTTTGGATTTTGAGTTAGTACTCATGTGTAGAGACAAACAATTGAGGAATTGCTGCTTTGAGTACTTATCTAGATGGAAAGATCAGACTAAAGATAATAATTTCTGGATTAGAGTTGAAAGCTTACGGAATTCATGTCTTTTCTTCCCCATTCTAAGGATAGAACTAGTTTAAGAGAGGAAGAATGTCATGGCCATACTCTGTTAAGGACATGGAATAGTCCTAATATGGTAGACCGGCCTTCCAGTGTTCAAGACTATTGGTCATGCTGAGATTTAATTCCATGTTTGCATGTTTATGACTAATGACCTTGAGAGGACCTAGACACTCTAATTGAGACATATGGAGTAGTGCATGTATGTGTGACGTATATAGGAAGGAGGATTGCATGATGAGTTGTGACCTATTTATAGTTGACATGTGTGGGGATTGAATGAGTTCATGCACATGAATTTACTCTCTATATATTGGGGCATGGATTCTCTCATTGACACTTGGTTCAGGTTACAAGTTTCTCTCTTCTCCTCTTGCTTTCACATGTCATGGCTCGGGGGCTAGATCTAGGGTTGATCTAGGTTTGGTTGGGAGGTTTTGCTCCTATATGTCTTCTATTGTGTTTTATTATCCTCATCTTAGGGGTTTTTCCTAGTGGCCTTTACAATCAGATTGGCGCATCGTATGACATCGAGGGAAACATGATCATCGATCCTTCTTCTATCGAATCTTGTACATTCGACCTAGATTTCCTCGACATGATATTAGAGTTGATCTCTTTACCTGATATCGATCGACATGTATTAGAGCGCAATTGATGTCAGAGCTATTTTCATAGCCCAATAAGCTTTCCAAAGAGCTTGATTATATCATCTTATAGAATAATTGTTTCCTTCTTAAGTCACTAGTAGTTATTACAATCACATAGACTAACTTCCACATAAATTCCCAAAGCAAATCCAATTCCATCATGGACAAGCTTGATGGATCCAATTATCAGCTGTGGAAGTTTAAAATGAAAATAATGCTAATGGCTAAAGAGTTGTATGATGTTGTCATAGGTGCAGCATCAAATCCCAAAGCAGATGATGCATCAATCTTCTGATGGAAGCTAAAGGATGGAAAAGCTTTCACATTGATCATCCTCTACATCTCAGACATGCAAATTGACCATGTGTTTGAAGCTTAAATCTCTAAGGAAGTCTGGGACATTTTGAGCACATTAGACACTGCTTTCAAGCTTGCCAAGTCAATATGACAACTGGGTGAGAATCATCATGAGACACTTAAAATTGACTCTATCACGAGTCATCATGATGTTGCTGCAAGAAGACACTAGAAGGAACGAATCCTCCAGTTCCTCAACAATCAACTCCAAAATGTATTAATCTAAGCTAATATAGATGATATGGAGTGTGAAAAATAATCAAAATCTATCTTGGTGATTTTATGTTTTTATGTTTGTGAGTACATTTCACATGTGTGGAGCATGTCCCCGCATGTGTAAAATAGTTATAACAGTCGTCTATCATAGCATCAGGGGTTTCATAAGTTTTTATGTCAAGCATCTTTGTGTAGAGTTGTGATAGGGCCAAAAATTGGCATAGATGGCAAATTGGTCAAATCCACATGTAATGCCTCTATTGAGCCAAAAGTAGTTTATGATGCAATCTCGAGCTATTTAGGCTTGCAAATAGGCTTGTGAAACTTGTGTTAATGTAATTTGATGAGTGATCAAGTCAAAGTGCTGGCTTTGGTGAAGGGGTCCAATAGAAATTGAGAAATCCTCATGAAAGATCCAATAGAATTGCAAGATGGATGCATTATTCATCCAATAGCATTAGAGAGGCTAGGATTAGGGGTCCAATAGGATGCAAGGAAGGATCTCCACGAGTTTTATATGTACTCCTCTTTTGAATCATAGTCTATGTTGAGTTTTTGAGTCAAACTTGAGTATTGTGAGATTTGCTTGTTTTACATTCTCTCTCTACCTGAATTCAAATTAGCTCTATTCTCTCTCTACCAGAGGAGAGGAGCTTAATTTTACTTAGTTTTTTCGTGGATCACTTTCTTACAAGTGTATGTACTTTGGTTATCAACATATGCATCTATCTTTGCCTCTATGCCTTAGTTTTTTTATCTAGATCTTGGAATTCAATCTAGCATCCATCAACAAGTGCATAAGCTTGCTTAGGAGATCATTCACACACTTTAAGGCATTCCCACACGTGTGAAATTTCACGTGGAAGATATGCATGAGAAAGAAATTTTTTTTGATGTATCTAACTTGAAATGACATAAAGCAAAAGGTTATATATTGGCTTACGTAATATTTTATACATGACTACCATCAATGAGTGTCTCAATTGATTATGCGATAGGGAAGAAGCAGTTATTTTCAGTTCTATTGAGAAAAATTGAACTTGGTTGACTTCATGTTTGTAAGACTCTGCTCACCTTAAAGAACTATGGATAACTGGAGACTAGCTATGATGATGTTCTAGCTATTAGTAATTATCCTTTTTCTATTTCATGACCAAATATACCTAGTATAATGTAACACCAATGGTGATTGGTAAATATGATCTAGATAGAAAGAATTATTGTAGAGATTGCATGAAGTCCTCTATATTTTATGATGAGAAAATATGCTTCTAGTCACAATTGTCTATTTTGACTAGATATTTCAAAAAAAAAAAAACACCATCATAGGTTGTGTTGAACTTATACAGATTAGATTTTCTTTGACTTTGTTTGATGATCTCTTCCACAATAAAACTTGAAATTTGTGCAAGAATATGTGAAATTATTGTTTAGGTCTTGATTGTTGATTTTCACACGTGTGGACTGTCCACTACATGTACTTGTGATCTCCTAAGATGTGTAGATGCACCAAGATCAAGACTAGATTGAGATTCAAGATCAATCTTGAATCCTATGGCAAAAACACACTACTACATGCATTCAATCACTTCCAACTCTCACTCACACGTGTGGGAAGTATTCAAAAAATAATCTAAGTAAAAACAAGCTGCTCTCCTCAGGTAGAGAGAGAAAATGCATCAAGAGCTCTCGGGTAGAGAGAGAAAGCTAGAAATCCAAAAACTCACAAAATCCATGAAATCACCAAATCGATTGATTTCAAAATGAGGAGTACAATGATACTAGTAGGTCCACGAGCTACCACTATGCTTAACTATGATTGGACCACATTTTGTCACCTCTTGATCCTATTGGATCATTGATCTATGCACCTCTTAATTCTATTGGACTATATTCAAGCACACCTCAATTTCCTATTGGACCTCACAAGGTTCCACCTCTATATCCTATTGGACCTCTTGGAATTCATCAAACAAAAACTTTACACTTGTCTACACTCTAATTAGCAAGTGTTTAGCCTCTTACTCTATTTTGGCTCAATAGTGGCATTACAAGTGGAAATGCATAATTTGCCATCTATGCCAAATTTATTCCTATCAACATCCTACACCTAGATGCTTGATGTAAAAAACATAAGACCCCTATATCTAACATAGATAATCTTTTTCAATTCTTCACACTCCTCCTAAAAAATTATCTATGAAGATTTGAGCATTGATCTTGATATAACTCCAAGATTAGATCTATGCTTGATGAAAGCACTTTTGCTCAAAGGCTTGGTGAGTAGATCGGCAATACAAGAGGACGAGTTGACATGCTCCAAATAGATTTCTCCTCCAATAAGCCTTTCTCTCACAAAATGGTGTGCCACTTCTATGTGCTTGCTTCTTGCATGAAATATGGGATTATTGGCAAGAGCTTGGGCCGAGATGTTATCACACTTGATCATTGGTAGATCATCCTCCTTGATGCACTTTAGTTCCATTAATAACCTCTTGATCCAAAGCACTTCTTTGGTAGTTGTAGTGAGTGCTTTGTACTCGGCCTCACATGAAGAGAGAGATATAGTATCTTGCTTTTTGGAAAGCCAAGATATTAGATTACCTCCAAGAAAGATAGTGTATGCACTAATAGACTTTCGATCCATTTTGTCACTTGCAAAGTCCGAATACGAGTAGCCAATAATGGATAGATCTTCACTTTTATAGAGCAGACCATAATCACAAGATGAAGATACATATCTTAAAATCCTCTTGGCCATCTTCCAATGATGGATCTTAGGTTCTTGCATAAATTGACTCAATTTGTGCACACAAAAACTAAGATCGGGCCTAGTAATGGTAAGCCAAATCAAGGAGCCTACAAGACTCCTAAAAAGTGTGATGTCCTCAAAGGATCTTTCATCACATTTATTAGGATCTTTTACAATTTGCTCCATTCGAGTATCTATGCTCTTAGAATTTTCCATATGGAATTTTTTCAACATAGAGTGAGCATATCTAGATTGGCATATAAAGACATGATTTTCATAAAAATCAATTTCTAGGCCTAGGATGTAATGTATCTCTCCTAGATCTTGCATTTTAAACTCACATCCAAGTGCTAGCTTGGTTTCATCAACTAGCTTGATACAACTTCCACAAAGAATAATGTCATCAACATAAATTAGAAGAATGACAATATTGCTATCAACAAACTTTAGATACATGGAAGGATCATAGTCACTAAGAGTAAATCCTAGTGAGATAAGGAAAGAGTTAAGTCTTGAATACCATGATCTTGGTGCTTGCTTGAGTCCATAAAGACTTTTGAAGAGCAAGCACACTTTGGACTCATCCTTGATGAATCCTTGAGGTTGATCCATATAGATCTCCTCCTCAAGATAACCATTTAGAAAAGCATTGGATACATCTAATTGGAACACCTTCCACTTGAAAAAACAAGCAAGAGAAATAAGAATTCTTATTGTCACCATCTTTGCAACGGGTGCAAAGGTCTCCTCATAATCAAGACCATGGATTTGAGCAAATCCTTTGGCACATAATCTTCCTTTATGCTTGTTGATGGTGCCATCATGATTGAACTTGATCCGAAATACCCACTTGCAACCAATCACATGCTTGTTGGAAGGAGGATCCACAAGCTCCCAAGTATTGTTGGTGATCAATGCATCATACTCTTGCTTCATGGCATCATACCACTCCTTGGTATTGAGTGCCTCTTGTACATTCTTTGGCTCTTCATGAGAGACATAAAAAACATAATTAGTGGAATCAAGATCCACTTGTTTGCCTTTGTCAACATATGAGAGCCTCTTAGGCTCGGATCTATCTCTCATGGATCTTCTTGGTGAAAAAAATCCGAGGAGAGTCTTCTTCAAATCTCGACCCCATCACATCATGATTGTTTTCAAAATCAATAATTGATGATGCATCCATAGATTTCTTGATCTCGGCCTCTTCAAATGATGAGTGTTGATCTTCATGAAAGACAACATCTCTACTTTCAATAACTTGAGAAGTAGAGAGTATAAAGACTCTATAGGCCTTCTTGGTGGATGAGTATCCAACCATGATCCCTTTGCATGCACTAGGATCTTCCTTATTCCTTGTTTCCAAGGGAATATGGACAAAGCATAAGCATCCAAAAACTCTAAGGTGATCAACCTTAGGCTTCTTTAAAAATAAGATTTCATATGGTGACTTTCCTCCAAGAGCTATATGTGGGAGCCTATTGCAAAGATAATTTGCACAATTAATGGCTTCTCCCCAAAAATCTTTGGGCAAAGATGCCTCAATTCTCATAGATTTTGCACATTCACATAGAGATCTATTCTTTCTCTCGGCCACTCCATTTTGAGATGGAGAGTAGGCACAAGAAAACTCTCTTTTAATGCCTTCAAGCTCACAAAAGTCTTGAAATTTATTGGAGATATATTCACCACCTCCATCACTTCTAAGAGCTTTAATCTTGAATGAGAATTGCTTCTCTACATAAGCTTTGAAAATAAGGAAATGATCAAACACCATAGATTTTGAAGCAAGAAGATATATCCAAGTGAATCTTGTGTAATCATCAATGAAAGTAACAAAACAAGTGGCTCCTCCCTTGCTTGTAGTTGATGAGAAATGCACATCCGAGTGGATTAACTCCAAAGGATGCTTGCTTTTGATAGAAGATCCTGTAAATGGCTTTTTGTTAGATTTAGCAATAGCACAAGCCTCACAAGGCTTGATCTTCTTGGAGAATGACTTTGGCAAGCCAATAGCTTTGGATTCTTTGATCATAGAGAGCATGGATTTGTAGTTGGGATGTCCCAACCTCCTATGCCATAATTCCTCCATAGAGAGCTTGTTCACAAGAGCAACATTACAAGCATTCACATACTCATTTGGATCTAGTTTATAGATGCCACCAAATCTAGATCCTAATGCAAGTATCTCATCATTCTTCTTGATAGTGCAAGTATCAACATTGAATTTTACATCAAGGCCATTATCAAGCAATTGGCCAACACTAATAAGATTCTTGCTAAGCTTAGGTACATAAAGAACTCTAGAGAGAGAAAGACCTTTAGAGGATGCAAGCTTTAAGGGAATGTTCCCTATGCCTTCAATAGGACATTCAAAATCATTTGCAGTGTATATTGATTTCTTCACTCCATCATAAGGTGCAATAGAAGAGAAAGAGTCCTTGGAGCTACACATATTTGAAGAGGCTCCACTATCAATATACCATAGGTCGTCCTTCTTGAAAGGAGTAGATGAGAAACTAGAGACCATAAGAGATCCCTCTCCATCACTTGCAATAGTGTCTTCCTTCTCATTGGTAATATTGGCTTGCTTGAGTTGATTCTTCTTTTTGAAGCAATTGGTGGCATAATGACCTTTCTTGCCACAATAAAAGCACTTGATCTTCTTCTTCTTCTTGAGCTTGGATGATGAAGCCTTAGAGAAATCATCTTCCTCCTCATCTTTGTCCTTGGATTTGACTTTGTCCTTGCTTGAGGATTGTTGATGTTGGTTCTTGCTCCTCTCTTTGTGCTTATCCTTGGCAAAAAGAGCTTTGCCATCACTATGAGTGAGAGAAAGCTTGTCCATCCTCAAGAGCTTATACTCTTGTCTTGATTCTTCTGAAATTAGCACACTTTGGAGAGCCTCCAAACTTGGTAGCTCCTCCTTAATGGCATAGGATTGGACAAGATTATCAAATTCACTTCTCAAGCCATTGAGAATGACTTGAACTAGCTCATTTTGATTGATGGAATCACCAATACAAGCAAGCTCTCTATGAATATCTTTTACTCTCAAAACATAACTAGATGCACTCTCATCACTCTTTTGGCTACTTTGAAAGATTTGATTCCTAAGAGTGAGAAGCCTAGAGGTATTCTTAGCCTCATAGATAGTCTTGAGACAATCCCAAGCTTCTTTGGCTGTTGTACAAGTACCTATTTCCCTCAATATCTCATTAGAGACATTCATCTTAATGTAGTGGAGAGCCATCCTAGCTCTCTTTTTGTATTTTTGAACCTCTTGAAGAACTTGTGGTTCTTCTTCAAGGCCAAGAACTATGTCCATCACGTCTTGAAGGATCAAGATGGACTCCATCCTCATTTTCCAAATTGAATAATTTGAAGTGGTCAATCTTTCACTTGGTTCCAACAAGGATGAACTCATTGAAGACATTTGAAGTGAAGAAAACTCAGATGATGAACAATAAATGTTGTTACACACTTTCAATAGGATCCAATAATTGAGTACTATCTCCTCCTATGAAAGATCTTACAACAATTTGTGAATTGATTCTCACTAGCTACACAAATCTCTCTAAAACAAGATCTATTTCATATCAAATGATGGAGTATAGGCGAAGTTAGGATCCAACACTCTTAGCACGTGTGAAATACACTAAGAAACCAAATTTGACTCAAATACAATGATATTGCATGAAACAAAATGGCTAAGATCTCAAAACAGTGCCTAGATCACATATAGATGAGATTGGCAAGCATACAACTGTGATTTTGGATCAACCAAGCAATCTCTTGACCAAACCAAATGTGTCCACCCAGGTCTAGGTGCCCTACCTAACCCTCTTCAAAAGCTTATAACTTTTGATTGGCTCAACCAAATGGAATGAAACTGATTGCAACAGAAACTAGACAAAAATAGCTTCAAAACAAGCTATCAAGCAAGATAAATGGATCAAAGATGAGAGAGAACTTCCAAACTGAAATTGGATGTTTCTCACACGTGTCTGAGCACTTGATTCCATACAGTACCAGTTCAGACCCAATCAATGTCCTTTTGATCTCTTTTGATCCAAGATTGAACAAGATAGCTAGGAAAATGGGCCTTGACAACTTCTATCTCAAGATTGATGAACATTTTTCACTTAGATGGATCAAAATGCATGGTAACCTTAGGTAGGCTCTGATACCATGTTGATTTTCACACGTGTGGACTGTCCACTACATGTACTTGTGATCTCCTAAGGTGTGTAGATGCACCAAGATTAAGACTAGATTGAGATTCAAGATCAATCTTGAATCCTATGGCAAAAACACACTACTACATGCATTCAATCACTTCTAACTCTCACTCACACGTGTGGGAAGTATTCAAAAAATAATCTAAGTAAAAACAAGCTGCTCTCCTCAGGTAGAGAGAGAAAATGCATCAAGAGCTCTCGAGTAGAGAGAGAAAGCTAGAAATCCAAAAACTCACAAAATCCATGAAATCACCAAATCAATTGATTTCAAAATGAGGAGTACAATGATACTAGTAGGTCCACGAGCTACCACTATGCTTAACTATGATTGGACCACATTTTGTCACCTCTTGATCCTATTGGATCATTGATCTATGCACCTCTTAATTCTATTGGACTATATTCAAGCACACCTCAATTTCCTATTGGACCTCACAAGGTTCCACCTCTATATCCTATTGGACCTCTTGGAATTCATCAAACAAAAACTTTACACTTGTCTACACTCTAATTAGCAAGTGTTTAGCCTCTTACTCTATTTTGGCTCAATAGTGGCATTACAAGTGGAAATGCATAATTTGCCATCTATGCCAAATTTATTCCTATCAACATCCTACACCTAGATGCTTGATGTAAAAAACATAAGACCCCTATATCTAACATAGATAATCTTTTTCAATTCTTCACATTGATGACAAATTGTATTAATATATCAAAATTCTAATGTGTTATGCCCAATATCATGTTGGTAGCACCATGTAGGTGAGAGATGATAAAGAAGGGTGTAGAATAGTCTTTGTACCTAGAAATTCTTTATGTCAATCTTTCATGTTCCAAGATAGAATCTCATTCAGTTGAAAGCTATATCATATGAACGATAGGTAACATATTTTAATTATATATAAGCTATACAAATAGTAGGTTTGGCACTAAATCTGAAGAGATGTGATTGATATCAGACAAGTAATGGCAAAGAGAATTGGTATTGATTTGTTGTACCTGTTTGACACCTTTTTCATTTTAAAAATAGTATACTGAATTCTTTTGTTTAATTCATCTACAAGTGCTATAGATAAAACCAACAAAATAACTTGGTCTGCACTTGAACAAGTGATTGGTAGACTGCAAGCCTAAAGAGAATTGGTATTTGAGTGGGGAGCTATAATTGAGCAATTGAAATTGAAACATTAAGAAATAACTATACAAGTGATTGCGTGGGTGGAAAGTACAAATAAAGGATTGACGGTTCTTTTAAAATTATGAGAATCTAAGCGTGTGGCCATACAATGATGCCTTTGAGTAAAGTATATGTTATACTCCATACATTCTAATATTTGGTCAAGAATATGTCTTGCCATTTTAGAGTAAATTGGGTTTTTTATTTGCTTGGAATCATGATCTCGTTGTAAAAAATCAATCCAACAATGGTTGGGGTTGATAAATTTTTTGAATAAATAAAGGATGGCTTCAATCATACAACATGAAACTTCTAAGAAGAAAATGAAAGCTACTTATAAACAAACAAGAAGAAATTATAACTTTTGATAAGAGTCAATTGGTACTATGATGCCTATATAATGAACTATTGTCCTAAAAGTTAACTTTTGTGTTGAATGAACCTTAAAAAAATGCACATATATGTATGATGAAGTTATAAATTTAAAGAATCGAGTGAATATGGATAATCTTTAGGCATATTACATGTAGTAATGCTAATGGCAATCTTGTGCAATGTATATTATCTTGTACATTATGTTGGTTGTAGGTACCCTACTTGTATTATGAAAGTGTGATGGACTTCCTTTTTTTATACTTCGATGGTTAATATAGATGGGCATGCATGATAGATGTTGTAGGTATTTATGGGCTAAGTTATCAATGTTTATCAAATGGGAGGGTATCTATAAGTTTCTTTTGGTGATTCTAAACTAGTCATTTGACTAATGGCAGGTTGCCACCAAATATATCAAGAAATGAGTAATCTGTGGGATTTCACTTGAATTAACCAAAGTAGAATGGAAAGGGATACCCAAATAATTTTTTGTTGAGATTGATAGGTCTAGCATCAATCAATCAATCTCTTTGTAAATATTATAATGATGAAGTGTTGACTAGAAAAATGCATTGCTTAGCTAATAATACGCTATTAAGGTAATATTTTGCTAATGGAACAAATAATCTAGCTAGAAATCTAATTCATGTTATCCTAGGATCTCATATGCGCATTCTTCCTATTTTGAATTCACTTATAAAGATCTTATGTAAATGTTCATAACTCCAAATGATGAGAATGAATTGGTATAGACAAAAAATCCACATGAATTGGTATAGACTTTTGAATTAAAGTCCACCTGGCATTTTGGATAGTGGAACATGTGAAAGCACTGTACTTCAGGACCATAAATGGATCTACAAAAGATCCACAAGAGTGATTGGATGCTTTCTTAACAATCTATCAAAAAACTAGACACAAAAAAGTTGATCTAGATTGGCAATTTGACAAACACAAGCATTAACAATCAAAAGCATTGATCAACATTGAAATCTGAGCCCTCACGTGTGTACTACAGGCTGTAGTATGGCCTTCAAGCTAAGAAACAAGTAGAAATTGATTGGGTTGCATATGGATCACAAAAACTCAATGTACAAAGTGGAGTAGCTTGAGATTGCCAATGAGCTTCAAATAAATTCTATCTTCTCACTATGGGAGCTTGTAATACATAGCAAATTCGACTTCCTTCTTGAAGTTAGGTGGATTTCTAGCATGTAATAAGGAAGTTAACTCACTCTTCTTGCCCTAAAATGAAACCCTAGCCTAGATCCTAGAGTTATGCTTGGTAGGTAACTAGTTGGTCAGATTTTCACCTTAAACTTAGGTGTTGGTCCTATAAAGTAGGGATGACCACCAAATAGACATGACCAACTCTCTTAACTTGACCTAACATACATTAGGAGTGGGTTGCCATGTGGCATTTTGGCCATACATGTGTGGAACCCAATTATGTATAAAATTTACACTATTCTTCATGGTTTTTGATCAGTTTTTGGCAATTCTTCACACTCCTCCTCAAATTAAGCTTGATCTATCTACAATTCTCTTGCTAGATGAATGAATGCTTTTAGAAGTGTCTAAAAAATCCAGCTACAAAGAAGGAACTTTTGAGACTCCAATAGAGATTGATGTCCATGAAGGATCTTTCACCACCTCTTAAAGGATCCCTTACAAGATGTTCCACAAGTGTGTCTGTATACATGTAGCACACTTCAAAAACTATACTTCATGCCAAGCCATGGATTCCAAGGCATTTTGTGCACTTGAAGAAAAATCAATTAAACTATTAAGTGCATACATAATGTTGCCAAAGACAACTTGCCTTGCTTGATCCATATGATTGAGCCTTGATGGCTCCATCTTGATACTCAAGGTCTTATTGGAGTCCTCAAGTCTTGAGCTTGCTCCTCCACTTGACTTGACTCCAAACCATCAATGAATTGAATAAGGTGTTGATCCAAAGGTGCTTCTTCAAGTTTACAAATCTTCCACTCTTGAAAGATCACATTTCCACCATTGACAACTTCTTTGATGGAAGACAAGTAGATTTTACAATCTCTACTTGAAGAGCAAAACACTGCCACTATTCCTATCATTGAAATAGGATAATATTTGGTCCTTATATTGGAATGATCATGCTCAAAGCATGTGGACACAAAGATTTCCAAAGCAAATGATGTTTTATCTTTTATGACTCGATTCAAACTATTACAAAAATAGTTATCCAATGAAATTGCTTTATCAACAACAAATGTAGATTTCAAAGCATTTCATTGTCTTGTCATACAAAGTAATAAACACCATGAATCTTAAAGGTAAGAAACAAGTCACTTCATGTCTACTAATACTTTCCAAAAAGTATTCAAAGATAGTAGACTCTCCAATGCTCACCACCCTTGCAAGCTGCACACTTGAATGGACAATTTGCATGCAATTTGATGACTCGGCCATTGTCATTGAGGACTTCCTTGGAACTCTCATGCTTTGAGACTGATCCTCAAGATCTTCCTCCTTTTGATGCTCCTCCTCAATGCAAGCAACATCACACTTTGCCAATATCTCCTCTTGAGTGATCTCCTCCTTTGCCAAGCTTACCCTCTCAAAAGCAACACTAGCTTCCCACTTAAACAATCTTCCATGCTTAAATCCCTTTGCGATGAAAACATCATTCTTCAAGATGAAACAAACACCACACTTAAAGTGGACATCCAAACCACTTTCTAAGAGTAGACCAACACTAAGCATATTCTTGGTGATTGATGGTACATAAAAGACATTTTCTAGATCCATGCATTTTGAGAATTCTAGACACAAAGAGATGGTGCCAACACCATCTATCCTACACTCTTCATCATTTTCAGTAAAGACAAACTTTTTTTCATCATTGAAAGAGTGTAAGGTTGAGAAAAAGTCCTTTTCACAAGACATGTGGGAGCTAGCCCCACTGTCGATCCACCAATTGTCTCTTGAATTGCTATTGCTTGTTGGTGAGGATGTAGATGCCATCAAGAATATGTAAAAATTACAGCAAATAAGGATCCTAAAACACTTGAAATGATGAGAAAAACAATAGATTATGATTTCATAAGATTAGCACAAGTTGAACCATCAAAATCCATCAAAAATCTATGCTTGAACCTCACTAAATGGCCCAAATCCTTGAAGAAGGCTTCACACGTGTGAAAGTACGGCCTCCCACAGTCTGAGTACTGTACACCAGACCTACATTCAATCCTATAATCATTAGTAATCACAAGTACTCAAACAATTATGAACATAGAGAGCAATTGCACCATTATGAGAGAAAAAACATGAAATTGCTTGATTGATTTTGGTGAGATATCATCACCTATATATACATGATCCATCACGGTTTTGGGCAGGTATGAATAGCCCTAAAACTATCCCTAATGCTAATTTTGGTGGATCTTTCATCCCTACCAAGTTAGGGTTGGAATCTTGGAGATCCCTCGACAATGCAAAAATTACCAAAAATAGCTCCTATTTTTTCTCCCTTGTATCTAAGCATAATTTGGACTCATTCCAAAGGTTCTAACACTTAGGTCTACTTGAGAACATCCTTATGAATGGAATCCTATGCTATTTGGCACGTGTGACAAGCCACATCATGACCATCTAACTATTTACAAGTCATATGACCAAAACTAGTCAAGCTAGAATTGTGAATTTTTAACAGAATACATGTACATCATCATCCTCCTCCTCATTTGCAAGGTTTTCTTGTTTGTCCTCCTCCACTTGTGCTTTTAGCCTCTTGTAGCATTCAGGTGCATAATGCCCCTTCTTTCCACAAAAGAAGCATTTCTGCTTTGACTTGTCCTTTGAGCTTGATGCATCATCCTCTTCTTTGTCCTCCTTTGGATGCTTCTTCTTTCCATTGGTCTTCTTTTTGCCCTTGAATGAGAATTTGGCTTTCTCGTCACCATCCTACAAAGACATAGAACTCATCCTAGATTTTGCATACACTGTGAAGTTTTTCTATAGTTGGCAAGGTGTCTTGGATGGCAAAACTTTGGACCAAATTTGCAAAGTCATCTCCTAGACCAATAAGAACAATTTGTACAAGGTCTCCATCATGAATCTTCTCTCCAATGGAAGCCAACTCCCTATTTAGAGACTTGATTCTGAGTACATAATCCTGTGCACTCTCCTCACTTCTTTTCATGCTTTGCAAAATATGATTTCTGAGCATGAGTACTCTCAAAGTGTTGCTAGATTCATAAATTGATTTTAAATATTCCTAATCCTATTTAGCATTTTTAGATGATGATACTTCCCTCAAAAGATCATTGCTCACATTCATTTTCACACAATGAAGTGCTAGCCTAGATCTCTTTTTGTATCTCATTAATTCTTGTGCACCTAGAGGTTCATCTTCATCCTCAATCAGAAACTCATAAAGGTCTTGGAGCACTAAAAGTGACTCCATCCTAACCTTCCAAATAGCATAATTTGTAGAATTCAATCTCTCACTAGCTTCTAGAAGGTATGCTCGAGCAGATCCCATCTTACTAGTGACTTCTACAAACAAGAAACAGATTTGATTGACTTGAGACTCACAAAGGTCTCACACTTGCAGTGTTTCACTCAAATTTGATTTCTAATCCAACAAATAGACTTAAGATCACAGTTCTATCACTCCCTCACAAAGCTGGAATGAAGATAAGATGAAGTGAAAACTACTTTCAAACAAATCTTGCCAAGAAATAGATTTGATTGTCTCTATAAACTCACTAAGGTCTCTCTCTTGTAGTGTTTCACTCAAATTAGATTTCTAATCCAACAAATGGAATTATAATCTCAGTTCTAGCACCCCCTCAAAAAGTTGGAATGAAGATAAGATGATGTGAAATTTACTTACAATAAAATCTTGCCATTTTGGCATGTCCAAAATCTCCCTCACACTTTTTGATGTACTGTCAAGACCTGTAAAACAAGTTCAGAGGACCTGATTTCAGCCTAGATTAATTAGATCTCCTGACCCTAGCCCACATCTAATCAATGGCACTCAATCTTGGTAGCTTATCCTAAGATTTCCACCAAAAATTACATCAAAAGCTCACAAATTGAGTTTCTTTGGATAAAATGAATACCATGCATTAAATGCAGGTTCAGAGGTGCCCACACATCTGGACAGTACATATTTGGACCCCTACCAAGTTTGGGATCAAATCTCCTTACCAAATCAAGATTCTAGCTTGCCCTCTCAATACTGGTTTTTAGCACCGAAACTTGCTAAACATGGATTTGCATTAGATCAATGGCTTATGCTCTTGTACTTGGATCTAATACCATGTGAAAGTATTGTACTTTAGGACCATAAATGGAACTACAAAAGATCCACAAGGGAGATTGGATGCTTGCTTAACAATCTATCAAAAAACTAGACACAAAAAAGTTGATCTAGATTGGCAATTTGACAAATAACAAACATTAACAATCAAAAGCATTGATCAACATTGAAATCTGAGCCCACACATGTGTACTACATGCTGTAGTATGGCCTTCAAGCTGAGAAACAAGTAGAAATTGATTTGGTTGCATTTGGATCACAAAAACTCAATGTACATAGTGGAATAGCTTGAGATTGCCAATGAGCTTCAAAAATATTCTATGTTCTCACTATGGGAGCTTGGAATACATAGCAAATTCGACTTCCTTCTTGAAGTTAGGTGGATTTCCAGCATGTAATAAGGAAGTTAACTCACTCTTCTTGCCCTAAAATGAAACCCTAGCCTAGATCTTAGAGTTATGCTTGGTAGGTAGCTAGTTGGTCAAATTTTCACCTTAAACTTAGGTGTAGGTCCTATAAAGTAGGGATGGCCACTAAATAGACATAACCAACTCTCTTGACTTGACCTAACCTACATTAGGAGCGGGTTTCCATGTGGCATTTAGGCCATACATGTGTGGAACCCAATTATGTGTGAGAAATTGGCAAAAATCTAGCTTGGTATTTTTTATGATAGAAGTTTGTAAGTGAATCTCATATGTGTGGAGGATGTTCCCACGTGTGGAGAATTGTAAAGTAAATAAAAATGTTTGATATAGCTCTCTCTCTCTCTCTCTCTCTCTCTCTCTCTCTCTCTCTCTCTCTCTCTCTCTCTCTCTCTCTCTCTCTCTCTCTCTCTCTCTCTCTCTCTCTCTCTCTCTCTCTCTCTCTCTCTCTCTCTCTCTCTCTCTTTTGTGCCTTCTGTGACTTCTGCACATTCGTGTCATCTACAACCTCAAGAAAAATAGTCACAAAACAGTATTGTTGTCAAATTTTAAAATTTTCATGGTTCCTTTTAATCTTTAATGAGCACTTGAACATTTTGTAATAGTGATCGAAAAAATAATTTTGTCATAAATTTTCACGATTTTTTCTACTCTTAATTGGCACAAATTTTTACAAAATTCGAACTTTGTACAATACAATCTATAATTTTTAAAAGCCCCCATTTCAAAGTTAGTTGAATTTTAGTTGTCTTTACCATTTTTAAGCTTTTATAGCTTTTTATTTTAATCTAGAAATTCAGTATTGTAAAAATAAAAAGTGCTATACTATCAACAATATTTTCATCAATACTACTTTATTTATTATCTTTCTAAGTTACTTTTTTTGTGATTTTCTTATTATTTTCAAAGCTCTATAACTTTTTTAATAGTAACAGTAAGCCTTAGCAAATCCCCCCCCCCCCCCTCTCGCAGGCTGAGATAACACTTTCTCAAGTTAGAAAAACATTCGCTTTAAAAAGTTTGTTTTCTCTCTGAGCGTGCACCTATCCCCTCTATCAAGGATCTTATTAACAATATAGTTAACTAATTTGCAAGCAATCAACAATCACACATAACCAGAAAAAGAGATCAAACCACAACCCCAAAGAATGACATGGTCCTTGATTGACAAATTTATCAAAGATAAGGCCTTCTGCGCACTTTTGTCAAATGCACGAATATCAGCTAAAGTTGTAGTTGGTCGTTGCTCCACCCCAGTGACAATGTCCCACAGCTCCTTTGCCATGAAAATACTTTTCATTTTGAATTTCCAAATGCTGTAATTGGATACCCCATCCAATTCATTGGCTTCTCCAAGCACGGATTCCCCTAATCCTGCCATTTCGCCAATAATTGCTCCTATAGCACCTTAATAAGGCCCAATGACAAGCTTATAGAGCAATTTGAACATTTAAAAGTCAACTTAAAAGTATGACCATAAATGTTTCAGGCCCTCCCGCCGCTTAATTTGGCCTAGTGCACCAAATTTAGTGGAATTTTCAGAAAATGCGTCAATGTGGGATCGACAGCTACCTTGTCTCTAAAATGGTGCGGTTGGCCCCTTGACGCACTTTTTCCTGGCGATACGACAATCACTCTGTCCAGGAGAAGTTGTACTTGTAGGGTACAGTCCTTTTCTTTAATTTGGAGACTTTTCACATGGAGCTTTCGACCAAAAGTGGTGCTATGCACTTTGTCCACTTCTACCTTTCAAAAACCACTTTCTTGGAAATCCAATGATTCATTCTGATGG
Source organism: Diphasiastrum complanatum (assembly GCA_029204225.1). NCBI lineage: Eukaryota > Viridiplantae > Streptophyta > Lycopodiopsida > Lycopodiales > Lycopodiaceae > Diphasiastrum > Diphasiastrum complanatum. The sequence goes on along the minus strand of CM055092.1, from coordinate 55,377,217 downwards.
TCCACGTGCTTCTTGAGAAAAAAAACTAGCTCGACCGTTGATCCTTTCTACATCAAATCCAACGGTCATGCCTATTTTTGTGCACCAAAGCAAGTTATTACAACCGCCTGGGCCTTTAGAGCACTATGTGCCTAGGCTGACTCCACGCGCGTGACCCTTGCGCCTTCTCCCCTTCACACTTTATTCCTCCTCCAAAACTTCCAGCTATGGCTATTTTTAGGGTTTTTTGGCCACCCTCTTCCATGATCAGCACGCCCTTTGCTCCTCACGACCCTCTACGGTCTCCTAGCAGTTGAATGCTCTCACTAGGGCGCCCATTCTCAGCACTTTATGGATTCAGAATTTGTTCGAAATTGAGAAATATTCTCCACTTTGTAGAGAGAAACCCTAGTTGAGTAGGAAAAATTTCTTCTTGATTGTTCACAACTATTTTAGAGTTTCTTGTGCAAGACAACACTCTCTAGAATCCTGTTTGAGTTTATAGCTTAGCAATTGATGAAAAATTGAATGCATGTTCTTCTCAGCAACCCTCTGCTTGCTCTACTCAACTTGAAAAGTTGACAATTTTCAGTTTTGCTCCCGAATCAAGCCAATAGCTTATATTGAAGCCTCAATTCTTCTGCACATGCAAATGATTTGTCTGCTTAACTAAATGGTTCTTTGAATTTTTCCAAAATTTGGCTCCCAGCTAACATCAAACTGCTCCACTCTCAGGCTATGATACCATGTCAAGGATCTTACTGGCAGTATAGTTAGCTAATTTGCAAGCACTCAACACCACAATCCAAAAGAACAAGAAGAAACTTCTTCTTTTTATTAATAAAAGGTGGGGAAACCCATCAGAGTACAAAGGAATGCATGTAGGAAGTGTAAAGGCCATAAGGCGAATTGAGATACTATACATTAACTATAACAAAGCAACAATCTCACAAAGCAGCTATACAAAGGCTACTGCTTTTTTACAATCTTAAATTTTTTTACGAGCACAACGATGCTCCAAAAAAATAGTTACAAAATAGTTTTGTCGTCAAATTTTAAAACTTTCACGATTTCTTTTAATCTTTAATGAGCACTTGAACATTTTGCAATAGTGATAAAAAAAAAAGCTGCCATAAATTTTCACGATTTTTTCTACTCTTAATTGGCACAACAATTTTGCACAAAATTCAAACTTTGTACAATACAATTTATAGTTGGTGAACTCATACTCCACAGGATTTTATAGTTGTTGAACTCATACTCCACAGGATTTTATCAATCATTGGTGATGAATTTTGGGTATAGTAAAAATCTTCAACTTCCATCTAATGAAAAAATACAATCTAAAATCACACTAGATATAATCTTGCTTTTGATATCAGCCAAGTTCAATCAATTTTAAGAATTGGTTAACTAAATTGGAAGCTTGTTTTCATCATCACCATTATTCTTACGAGGATAAACTTCACTTTGTCTCATTATGTTTTCAAAGACAAGTTCAAGCATGGTGGGTGGGACACTCAAATATATCAAGTCATGAAGCTTTAGAGTAAATGCAAAATTGTAAGTGTTGACAGTGTTACCAAATTTTACAAGCAATCATTTTTGTCTCTCACACATATTGAATTTAAATGCCAATAACTTTTTCAAGGCAAGTCTTTTGGGCTTGAAAACAATTGCATCACAAACTAGACACTTCACTAGCTTTCCAACAAGCAATTATACACTAGATTTGGATCTAGCTTGAAAAAACACCAACCATCCAAATGTTGGTGATCTCACACGTGCATGAGCACCTCAATTTATACAATACCCAGCATTGACCAATTCATCATGATTTTGATCCCTTTTGATCTCAAAATCCACTGGATTGAAAACTATGTCCAAACTAGCTCTCAAAATCTTGTTTTTTCAAGAAATTTTCACATCAAGCTTGATACATTCAATCCATCCTCCATCCTTGGTCTGGAATTTCATTCTTCTCTCTCACTAAGATGTGTGCTTCAAAAAGCTAGATCCACCTAGTAAGATCTTCATCGCAAAGGAGATCAATCTCTCCACCAATGTCAATCAAATTAAGTTACTAGAACTTGCCTTTCACAAATGAAGAAACTCCAAGAGAATCTGGATCACACACACTACACACACATGCATTTCACACATCTCTATGATTATATTTCAAGCCAAAAAGTACTCAAGAACTATGAGTAGAAGTGAAACAAAGTGACTAGGATCTCAAAATCTCATCTAGAACTCTTAAAATCTAGATTGACAATGCAACCTTGAGTTCTTTTTTATATAGCCACCAAGATTTGGTGTTGTTTGAAAAAAGTCATCATGTTGGCTTCCAAAAATGATGCCAATAACTTGATCTATAGTGAACCAATTCACTTGAGATCTCTTGCACCTAAATCTACACTCAAATAGCTTTCCAACAAGTACTTACTTGCACACTTTAGCCATTGTTACTTCCTTTATTGTCCTTGTTGACCATGTTGACTGTCTGACAGTGGTAGATTTTGATATTTAGTGTATAGATACTTACAAATATAAGAGAGGAAGAGGCCACCCACATGAAGGAGAGATTTCTTGTGTTGTGGCTTGCTTTTATTCTCGTCGATTCCAACAATGAATCAGATGAGCAGAGCGATGACAAGAAGTGGATGAGCAAAGCGATGACAAAAGCCAAGTTTCAAATCTAGAAACTATGAAGATTCACACATGTCGAAATGTCCTAATGTGTGAAATTGATTTCATAAGCTTGGCTCATGCACTATAGATCACCTATTGATTGAAATCCAAGATCAATGACAAGATCTAAGGCAAAAAGTCCATTCTACATGCATTCATTCATTACCAATAAGTGTTTCACACATGTGGAAGACTTCATGAAATAAAAGTCCCAACAAGCTCCTCTCCTTGGGTAGAGAGAGAAAATACCACTTTTGGGCTCATCTAGAGAGAGAAGGCAATACAAGCAAAATTGGCAAATCTCCAAATTGACTCAAAAAACTCATAGATCTCTCATACATTAATGAAGGGAATGAAAGTACATATAAAAACTCATGGAGATCCATGTTTCAATCCTATTGGACCTCTTAAACATAGGCTCTCTAATCTTATTGGATGTATGATGCAACATCCCTCACTTTTGATTGGACCCTTACAACACATCTCTCTCTTATGATTGGACCCTTTGACTTTTGCCACCACATAGGGTGCATCACTCATCAAACCTAAAATTGACATGTGTAAGCAACCTAACTAGCTTTAGTTACATCACAATTGAATTTTGGCCTAATCATGACAAAACATGTGTACTTGACCATTTGACCCTAGAGCCAAAATTGGCCCTATCACCTAGTGACACCAAGATGCTTGACTAGCAATCTTTATGATACCCCTAAAGTCAACATTATAAACTATTTCTAACTATTTTACACATGTGGCCTCCTGCATCTTCTACAAGAAAGGATCTAATCACTTGTTGAATCTGATCTTCTCCAAGCATCTTCTAAGTTTCTCATCATTTCCCATCTTATACAAAATACTTGAAATTATGGTATAGAGAGCGACTCGATGTTGGAAAACATTTTTTCCCTCCCTGGTCATTCCCACTAGATATTACAAAGTCTATAAATATTCAATAATATTTGAATACCATGAATCTTGAGTTATTAACAACATTACTTCTTCAACTAGAAGTCTATCAGAAATTGAATTCTTTTGTTTTGTAGTTTCGAGTCTTGATAAATAATCTGCATTTAAATGATGTTTGCCAGATTGAACTTAGACAGTATAATCAAATTCGGATAGTAGAAGAATCCATTGGGCTATTCTTCTTGACAAATTTGGTTTACTTACCAAGTATTTGATAGCATAATGATCAACATAAAAGGTAAATGCATAGCTAATCAAATAATGCCAAAACTTTTTAACAGAATAAATCATGCCCAAAGTTTCTCTTTCAGTTGCTGAATAGTTCTCAGAAATAGAAAGCTGTCTACCTGCATAATAAATTGGGTAATCTCTATTAGCATCATCCTTTTGGCTTAATACACTTCCAATTGCAAAGGATGAGGTATCTGAATGCTTTTTGGTAGTCCTCCTCCCAATTATAATCGGCATTCTTTTTCAAAAGCTTTGTCAAAGGAAATGCCATAATAGCATAGTCCTTGATCAATCTTCGGTAGTATTCCAAATGACCAAGAAACCCTCTTAACTCTCTCAAGTTTGTAGGTGGCTGCAGAGTTTCAATTATCTTGACTTTATCTTGGTCTACTTTTATTTCTCTTTCCGATATTCGATGACCAAGAAGTATGTCTTGTGACATTCCAAAATAACATTTTTCAGCATGTAGTAAGATCGATGTTTCCTAGCATCTTTGTAGAGTCTATCTAAGTTTGTCAAGATGATCCTTTGCAAAACTAAAAACACAAAAATCATCTATAAATATCTCAATGAATTTCCTCAAAAAATTCTGAAATATAGCTGTCATCATCCTATGGAATGTTGCTGGTGCATTACAAAGTCCAAATGGCATTCTAGTGTATGCATTGGTTCCCTAGTCGATCGTGAAGGTAGTCTTGTCCTGATCTTCTTTCTTTATTTTGACCTAACTGTATCCTGAAAATCCATCCAGGAAACTATACTTCTCATAACCTACAACTTTATCAAGTATTGAATCTACAAATGGTAAAGGATGATAATCCTTTTTAGTTGCTTCATTGAATTTTCTAAAATTCTGTCATACTCGAATTTTTCTAGTTTTCTTCTTTGGTACAATGACAATGGGGAAACCCATTCACTGCTCAAGTTTGAATAAATAATACCTGCTTCCAAGTATTTATTGAGCTCTACTTTCACCATTCAAAAATACTTTGGGTTTAATCAATATTGTATTTGACGAACTAGAAAGGCTTCAGGTTTCAAATCAATTCAATGCTCATCAAATTTATTTGGAATAATTTTTAAATCAGTTAAATTCCAAGCAAATACATCCCCATATTCTTTCAATAGGTCTTGGTATATATGTGAAAAAAGTGGATCTTGAATGGATCCAAACTCCCAAAATACTTGGCTAAGATCTTTGCACAACAAGCTACAAAAGCTAGAAATGGCAAAGCATCCTAATGCTACCTTTGATACACATGAACTTGACAAAGCATTCAAGAGACAAAAGAGACTAATAAAAGGTACTAATGGAAGCCAAAAATAGCAGCAAACAGGACTCCCAACAATAGCCTACCATTGAAAACCTCTTAGGATCATACACAAAAGCTTGAAGACAATACACAAAGCAATGCTCTCAATGGAGGAAGAAATTGTGACGAGTTTCTCCAACCTATTCCACAAATTTCAGCCTAATATAGGTGAGAGAGATGACTTTCTCTCCTCTCTCTAGAACTTAGGACCCAATTTTAGGACACCAGTAGCCTAAAATAGCCAATTTTGGCCTATATGTCCAAATAACATGATTTTGGTGTCATTTTGAAGGTCCTAAAGTTTGAGACTTCTTCAATATGAAATATATACTAAAATAAAAGTATCTAGGCCTCTTTCACACGTGTGAAAGGTTAGATCCAAAAAACTATGTACAAAAATTGCCTATTTAGGCCTCAAACTAGCTAGGAAATGTTGACAATTTTCACAATATACCCATTTTATATTTCGATAGATGCAAAGATATATTGACTTGTTTTTTTAGGCCAATGGAAATCTTGTGAATTTCGTCGATATCAATCATTCCCATGGTTGAATTAACTTCACTTTTGCCATAATTTCTCGACCTTGATTACCATGGTGCTCTGGTTCTTCTTCATCAATCTCGTAACACTCCATATATCGAATATCTATATATTTAGTAGTGTCACTTGACTGTTCATCTGATGAAAGAAATTCAATATCAGAAGTATAACAATCAAACTGAGTTTCTCCTTGGTATTTATCTTTTGACTATTTCATACAGATCTCTTGATTGCATCCCTTAATTGGAGATCGAAATTCCTTCTTTTTCCAATATGTGACTACGTCGGCATCATATAGCCATGCTCTGTCCAACAACATGGGATAAGAAGACACGGTTACTGGTTTAATAACCAGAAAATTTAGCAAACACATTTCTCCTTCGATTTTAGCTTCCACTTTATTAAGTAGGCCACTTGATTTTTTGCTAGTCTGATCTCCCAATCTCAAGAACTTGGCTATAGGAGTTATATGAGTTAATCCCAAATCATAAGTCGTTTTCTCTGTAATGATATTTACTCCAGAGCCTAAATCGATAGGTACATTTGAGATAATACACTCTTTAATTTGGACCTCAATTTCTGGAGCTCCTTTATCATCAGCCTCGATCCTATTTAGATTGACTACTAGTAATCTCGATTTTCTTCTTCTCTTTTTTACCAACAGTTCTTTAAGTTTTTATTTGATAAAACACATTATCTTCGAGCAATTGCTTAAAAGTAATAGTTGGTTGCAATTTCTCAAGATCCTCAATGATATCATAGCTAGTTCAAGAAAAAATAGATTTATCCACCTTAGCTTTAGAAAGAATTTTACTTGTTGTAGGTTCCTCAAATGAAACTATTTTCTTTGGCTAACTCAATTTATTTGAAAGAAGTGTTTCAACTTGTTGAGTTATATCCAAGACAAAGTATTTCTTATCATTACGATCATAAATAAGATCATCTTTTATGTCATTTTGAGTAAGAGATCTATTAACCCATTCTTTGACAAGTGATGATTGTTTATATTTCCTTGTCTTCTTTTTCGATTCCAAAATAGGCCATATTTGACTTTGCCTATTATTTTTGGTTTCACTTCGGGTAGATACCTTATTAACTTGAAAATCCAAGTCACTAGGCCAAGCAGAATCTTCTACACATAACTTGATTCTCTGCACCACTTCATCTTTTGTCTACCCTTCTTTATTGACACCAGGCTTGACATACTTCACCATCATTTTTTTTATTGGTGGTTTAGGACATTCAGAAGTAATATGGCCTTCTCCTTGTACATAACCAATTTGTCTCTTGGGTTCAGGACATTCTATTGAATAATGCCCTAGTGCTCCATAATTATAGCAGGTAGCATTATTGCTACCCCTATAATTAGTAGACTTTGGTTGAGATGGTACAAATTGGGATGGTACAAACTTTTGGACTGGAACAAACTTTCTTTGTTGGATTCTAGGATTAAAATTTGTTCCTTGTTGATTAGCGTTCTTTGTGTTTTGTACTTGAATTTCATACACCTGCTCATTTGTTTCAACCTCCATAAGATATACCAATTCATTATCTGAAGTTTCTTCCTCAACTTCCTCACTATAAGCGATCTGCGGTATGTTCTTGCATTCCGTATGATGGTGTCCTTCTTGCTTGCATTTGGTACACCATATGTTTGGCTTGTCAATTATGGTAGTAGACTTCTCTTATTCTTAGGCTGAAGGAGCTGAACTTTGAGATCATTAAATTTCTTGCTTCAATCTGATACTTCTCTCTTCCATATGCACTTCTGCTTTTGTTTAGACTTCTTTGAATCTTCATTCTTTTTTCGATCCTTAGAATGTCTGCTGTGTTGCTTTTTCGATTTTTCATCTTCACTTGAACTAGAGCTTGATTCTGAACTTGAATTCGAAGAAGAACTTGAGTCCAAGTCAGAATTACTACTCGAGTCATCTGAGAATGACAAAGGAAAATCTCGATTTTACTCATAATTGGATGGAAATCCCATCACATGTTTATACATGTAGAGCTCAGATCTGAGCATATTAGGGCTTCTATGTATTCATCATAACCTAACCCTAACATCTAGCCTAAAGATCCACTTGATCCACCCTATTTAGGGTCAATACCTCAGGATCCAAAAACAATGAGAAAAATGCTATTTCAAGCTCCTACTTTTTCTCTACCCTATCTATGCACCCTTTGGACATATCCCAAAGGTATCATTCCAAAGCTAGGTTAATGATTAGACTTATAATAGGGTATCTTATGCTTTTGGCACGTGTGACATCTCACAACATGGCTTCAAAGTCATTTACAAACGGTAGTTGTGCAAACTAGCTTTTGTAAATTTAACACTCCTCCTCACAACTAGTTTGAAGATAACATAGACTTGCTTATTAACTCTAGGGTTGATCTTAACTTCACAAATGTAGCTCTTTGAAGTGGTTTAGTGAGGATATCAGCAGTACATTCACTACTTGCCACATTCTCCAAAGATATCTCCTTTGATTGCACCTTCTCTCACAAAATGATGAGAGATCTCAATATGTTTTGACCTTGCATGGAAGATTGGATTGGTTGCAAGGTGTTGGGCTGAAATGTTGTCATTGTAGAGAGTTGAAACAACATCTAAACTCATGACTTTCAACTCCATAAGTAGCATTTTGATCCATAATAGCTCATTTGTTGTAGTGGTGAGAGTTGTATACTCGGCTTCGGTTGATGAAAGTGAGATGGTTTCTTGTTTCTTTGACAACCAAGAAACTGCTCCTCCACCAATGAATGTTGCATAGGCACTTGTGGACTTCCTATCCCTTTTTTCACCTGCAAAATCCGAGTCACTAAAGGCATGAAAATCAATGACATCTCCTCTATAGAGAATTCCATGATCTAGAGTACTCGAGATGTTTCTCAAAATCCTTTTAGGTATTTTTCCAATGTATCACTAATGGATCTTGAATATATTGACTTATCCTACACACACTAAAGCATAGATCAGGCCTAGTTATGGTGATCCACAATAAGGAGCCTATAAGTTGCCTATAAAGAGTGATGTCCATAAAGGATGCTTCATCACTTTTATTGAGCACTTTTACATCTTGCTCCATTGGTGTTTCTACATGCTTGCAATCTTGCATCTTGAATCTATTGAGAAAACTTTGAGCATACTTAGTTTGACTAATGAAGATGAAATCTAAACCTCTAAGTATTCTATGCCCAACATAAAGTGAATTTGACCAAGATCTACCATCTTAAATTCTAGTGATATATTTTCTTGGTTTTCTCAATACCATCAATGCTATCACCACTAAGGATGATGTCATCTACATAAATCAATAAAAGTACAATGCCATTTACATCATACATTATGTATAAATTTGGATCATATTCACTTTGAGTGATTCCAATAGAAACTAAGAAATCATGAAGTCTTGAATTCCAAGACCTTGATGCTTGCTTCAAACCATATAAGCTCCTTTGAAGATGACATACTTTACCTTCCATCCCGAGCTTGATGAAGCCTTGGAGCTACTCCATGAATATGTCTTCTTCCAAATAACCATTTAAGAATGCATTAGAAACATCCATTTGAAAGAGCATCCAACCATAATGTGAAGCAAGTGCAAGAAGTAACCTTATTGTGATCATCTTGGCCACGGGTGCAAAAGTTTCTTCAAAATCTATGCCCTTTGCTTGAGCATATCCTTTCCTTGCCTTGTGTTTTCTTACACTTCCATCCATATTGAGTTTTAGCTAAAAAACCCATTTACATCCAATCACATTCTTAAGAGGTTTATCAACAAGGATCCATGTGCCATTCTCATCAAAGCATTATATTCATCTATCATAGCTTGAAACCATTCCTTTGAACTCAATGCATCTTCTACACATGAAGGTTCTTCAAAACTTGAAATGCGTGCAAAGGATGAAGATGGATTACCCTCAGCTTGCTTTCCCTTGTCTTGGTATGTGAGCCTCAATGCCTCCATTCTTACCCTTGATGACCTTCTTGGAGTGATTGGTTCACATGGCCCTAGCTCCTCCTCAAGATCTATGACATCTTGATCCTCGGCCACCTCCCTCTTGATAGGTGATTTGATTGAGCCATCAACAAGTTTATGCATATTATCCTCATCAAAAATGATATCTCTAGAAAATACAAAGTTGTTTGAAGATGGAATGTATACCTTATATCCCTTGCTTGCTTTGCCATACCTGAGAATAATACCTTTGATTGAGGATGGATCTTCCTGGGTCCTTTTGTCCATAGGTGTATGCACATAGCAAATGCATCCAAACACCTTTAAGTCTCAGACAATTATAACTCAATCCAGAGTACTACAGTAACTCTATTAGTTAATAGCCTCATTTCTAACATTTGATGCAAGAAATCAACAATCCATCCAAATCTTAATAGATTTAACAATCTCCTATAAACCCAGAGATATAGATTGGTCTTGTACACAAACACACATAGACTACAATATGTAACTAAATACAATCCACTAAGGTAAGCAAAATCTCCTCATAAGCAAAAACAATTTACTTAACGAGAAATGCTTGTGAGATCCAAATGCTAATCTGAAATCTCAACTCAATTAGTAAACTAGGAATCACTCAACATACTTAAGAATCAACACATTTTTTATTATCCTCTGATTAAGTATCCATTTATGATCCATCAATCACAAATAATTAGATTCTTATGATTCGTCAGTCATAATTCTCTGGAATCTTAAAACATACTTAATTGCTAAAAGATACTGGAGTTTATGTTTAATACACAACTCATAAAATATATGAGAATCATTCTAAAAAATTTTCCACTAGAAAAATACTGGATTATAAGGGGTGGAAAAGTCAATGGGAACATGTACACATGTGAGATTTCTCTATGTACTTGATATTGCAAAAGATCAAGCTAGATTTTGCCAATTTTTCACAGGAGTTAGTTGATCAACCTAACCATCAAAATGGCATAACTCTAGAATTAGATAAGATTGACATATTAGGGCAAAAAAACATCAATTAGTCTCCTTATTACATGCTGGATTTTCACCTAAATTCAAAGGAGAAGAGCCCTTTTGCACATACAGTCTATCATTCCATAGTGAGGAGATAGAATTTTGAGAGCAAATTGGCAATCTCGAGCTCCTTCTATATTTGTCTTGTGATTTTATGTTTTCCTTGCAAACTAAACTTGATTACTTTCATTCTCTGATAAAAGGCCATACTAGAGGCCTTACCACACACTTGTGGGGTCGGATTTCCCTGTTTGATCATTGTATTTGATTGCACTTGATTGTGGGATCCTAAATTGTTAATGTAGATCAAGATATTGGTGACTAGTTTTGCAATAGATAGGTGTATCAATCAATCAATTACTCTTGGAGTCTTTTGTAGGATCCTTTATGGTCCTAAGTATTGTACTTTACTTGATAAAAGTAGAATTAACAAGCTTGATTTGGAATATGCTAGTAAGTCCATCATCAAAGAGATGGTTGAGATCGAGGAGGAGCTTGATGAAGAGAAGGAGCAATGGCAAAGAGCCCTTACAACTCGAAGGAGGTCAACCCAAGCTAGAGTGGAGCCATCAAGGCTCACATATCATGACAAAGTCAAACAAGCTGAGGAAGTTAAATCATCCAATGCTTTTCTCAATTCCTTTGATGAACCTTCAAGTGTTGATGAAGCTATAGAGTCTGAGGAAAGGCACAATGCAATGATTTTTTAGTACAATGCATTGACTAAGAATGATACATGGGAGTTAGTTTATTTCGAATAAGAATGTGGTTGGTTGCAAAGGGTGTTCAAAGTCAAAACATAATCAAGGTAGAAACATTTATAACAATAGAGTGCAAACACTTGTACTATTTTAAGTGGAAGGGTTGGCCTATCTTAACACATCAAGAATTGCTCCATGTTGATTTCCCTTTGGATAAGAATGTTTGTTGGTTGCAAAGGGTGTTCGAATTCAAAAAAAACAAACATAATCAAGGTGAGAACATTTATAACAATAGGGTGCAAACACTTGTATAATTTTAAGGCGAAGGGTTGGTCTATCTTAACACATCAAGAATTGCTCCATGTTATTTCCAACCGAACAACAATTCTAGTAGATTAGTGTGCTTGATATGAAATCAGTATGTAGCTCTTACAAAGAATGGAAGTTGTTTGTGGGACATCAAATGCCATGATGGTTGTATTAGGAGGAACTGATGCCCCAAACCTTGCTACAAGTGATAAGCAAGAAAATTTAAAGTGAGATTTAATGCTTGAAGGGATGATGGATGATAAGTTTTGTTGTAGAGTACAACCATGTTATTTTTAATGCTGTTCATTTTGTCACATTTGAATTATATCAATTTCTAGTTGCCTTCACAAGGTAAGCCATTGCATGAAATAGCTAAACAATCTATCCTCGTGAAACATTGATGGTCATTATCAAGGTATATCCAATTGGTTATTGGTTCTATTCATTATTCCACATTCAAGTTCTATCTATCTACCTATATATATATATATATATATATATATATATATATATATATATATATATATGGTTGCCATTGAGCTTACAAGTTATTCATAGTCTTAATGGAAATGGTGATTGTGATGATCAATGTATTTATACTAGAGAAATCTAGCTAAACTCACAAAAAATTTTACTCAAAAAGAGCCAATCCTTGCTTGAATGCATGAACTACTTTTGTTGGCCAATGTACCATGCTTTGAAACTTCAAGATTGTATGTATTGCATTGACCAAGTAGTAATCTAGGAATTTCAAGAGCACAATGCCTTTCCCACTTAGATGAATCTTGTTTTATCATTTGTGACGATTGAAATGGCTTGCATAAGAATAAGATTAGTGGTAGGTAATGCTATAATGCTCGATGTGCCATACATTATGATATTGTTAATTCAAAGTTTGAGACACATGTATAACACAATTGTAACCTTAAGTAACCATAGCATCACTTTTGTCCATAACAATCGGACTCATACACATACCAATAAATCAATGCATCACCCACTTTTGTTGGTGATCAATGCACCATGCTCTGAAAACTCCAAGATTAACACTTTAATGTTCTTCTATGTTCCTAGAGTTATATAAGCATGTGAATGGTGGAATTTATGTGAGTAGATATATGTTGTGCATAGATATTGATGATATTTTACTATGGTAGAAAAAATTATATTGAAATATGTTTGCCCATTGAATGAATGTATGAAATATATTTTTTGTCTACTCTATACGTTGAATTAATAGTCTTTTGAGACTATACCGACTGTGACTTTTGATTTTAAAAGCTATCAATTGAAACTTCTTTATCAAATTTATGTTGCCAATATGATGTAAGTTATCCATTGTTTTTTAAGTCATTTGAACGTTGTTAGGGACTATTGGTCAATATTGTAACATAGAAATTTCTTTTAAAAAAAAATGTGATTTGACCATGTTTAATTCTTACTAGAGATTAGTCAATTATTTTGGTCACAATTTTGTGATTATTCTTGATAGAAATAATTATTATACTCATGATTTTGCTTAATCACATTCCTACGAGATGGGGTTATCTATCAGCTACTTAGACAATTTTGTGTTAGGTAATCTGGCAGACATTAACATTGCAACTAAAAGTAGGACCACTATAGATAACATGCCCACATAATAGACAATGAGACATACAAATGAGAATTTTACTTAAACAAATGAAAAGTATGACATCCCCTAACATTTTCAACCTGATACCACATATACAGAGAAAAAAAAGAAGAAAAAAAACTCAGAGAGACAAAATGGACTAGTTATTTTGATCTCCACGATATTCTGAAAGATATGAGAACTGAAAATTTAGTTCTTTTTCGTAGTGGTAAGGTAACTTTGTGGTGGCAAGATTTACAACCTAAGCCAACCACTTGGGAACGAATTATGGAGGTTTTTAAATTTTTGTGTACTGATCTTTGGTCCTTTATGGTAATAATCTAAATCCTTAGTCACACAAAATAAATAAATAAATAAAATCAAATAAAATAATACAAGTGATCTTTCGACTGATTAAAAAAAATGTTTCAAATAGTTATATCCAAAAAATTATAGATTTGTTCATAAAAGTTTCATCATTTGGTTCACAATTGGCTTTATGGCAATTTTTCCTAGGTATGCTAGTTGATTATTGATATGAATGCAAGAGGAATGTGTTCTACACACACAATGATGCCATTGGAATATCGACTTGAAGATCCATCTTGATCTTCATTCTTTGCTTGGTTCTTCTTGAATGTAACTCCCTTGCTCTTGGTCTTGCCCTTGCTCTTGATGAAGAGTGTTTGATCATCTCCATCATGGATAGAAGAATTATCCATCCTTGCATTGAGGTGTTGCCTCCTATTCTCCTTGGCCATGAGGACACCTTGGAGGTCTTCAAGTGATGGCAACTTGCTCATCATTAGAGTATCCTTGCACCAAGTTAGAGAAATCTACACAAATGCCATTCAAGATTAGTTTTACAAGCTCATCCTCTTTTATAGATTCTCCTATAAAGGAAAGTTCTTTGTTTAACTCCTTGACCCTTAGAACATATGAGTAAGCACGCTCTCCCTTCGTTTGGTAGTTTTGAAAGATTTGATGCTTCAAGGCAAGCAACCTTGTAGTATTCTTTGACTCATATACCTTTTGAAGGGATTCCTAAGCCTCTTGGGTCGGGGTACACTCTCTTACTTCCTTTAGGAGTTCATTGGCTACATTCATTTTGATACAATGGAGGGCTAGTTTGCACCTCTTCTTGTATCTAGTAGATTCTTGAGGGTGGATGGGCTCATCCTCCTCACCACTCACTATGTCCATCAAATCTTGCATGACAAGGATTGATTCCATTCTAATTTCCATATTGAATAGTTTGATTTGTTCAACCTATCACTAGAATCCAAAAGTAAGCATTCATGGAAGCCATCTTCCTCTAAACAAGAGATTGATTCTATAATAATGGATACACAATAGAAAGAATGCAAGAACTAGCTATCCTACTATCTAGGGACTTGAGTATGATCAACAAAAAAATTCTCAACAAGATACTATTGGATCTTAAGCTTAACCAATTCTATTGAAAAACACAAAATGAAACTAGCTTGCTTGTGTGAAGAATTGAAAAAGATTATCTATGTTAGATATAGGGGTCTTATGTTTTTTACATCAAGCATCTAGGTGTAGGATGTTGATAGGAATAAATTTGGCATAGATGGCAAATTATGCATTTCCACTTGTAATGCCACTATTGAGCCAAAATAGAGTAAGAGGCTAAACACTTGCTAATTAGAGTGTAGACAAGTGTAAAGTTTTTGTTTGATGAATTCCAAGAGGTCCAATAGGATATAGAGGTGGAACCTTGTGAGGTCCAATAGGAAATTGAGGTGTGCTTGAATATAGTCCAATAGAATTAAGAGGTGCATAAATCAATGATCCAATAGGATCAAGAGGTGACAAAATGTGGTCAAATCATAGTTAAGCATAGTGGTAGCTCGTGGACCTACTAGTATCATTGTACTCCTCATTTTGAAGTCAATTGATTTGGTGATTTCATGGATTTTGTGAGGTATTGGATTTCTAACTTTCTCTCTCTACCCGAGAGCTCTTGATGCATTTTCTCTCTCTACCTGAGGAGAGCAGCTTGTTTTTACTTAGATTATTTTTTGAATACTTCCCACACGTGTGAGTGAGAGTTGGAAGTGATTGAATGCATGTAATAGTGTGTTTTTGCCATAGGATTCAAGATTGATCTTGAATCTCAATCTAGTCTTGATCTTGGTGCATCTACACACCTTAGGAGATCACAAGTACATGTAGTGGACAATCCACACGTGTGAAATTTAACATGGTATCAGAGCCTACCTAAGGTTACCATGCATTTTGATCCATCTAAGTGAAAAAATTTTCATCAATCTTGAGCTAGAAGTTGTCAAGGCCCATTTTCCTAGCTATCTTGTTCAATCTTGGATCAAAAGAGATCAAAAGGACATTGATTGGGTCTGACCTGGTACTGTACGGAATCAGGTGCTCAGACACATGTGAGGAACATCCAATTTCAGTTCGGAAGTTCACTCTCATGTTTGATCCATTTATCTTGATTGATAGCTTGTTTTGAAGCTATTTTTGTCTAGTTTCTGTTGCAATCAGTTTCATTCCATTTGGTTGAGCCAATCAAAAGTTATAAGCTTTTGAAGAGGGTTAGGTAGGGCACCTAGACCTGGGTGGACACATTTGGTTTGGTCAAGAGGTGGCTTGGTTGATCCAAAATCACAGTTGTATGCTTGCCAATCTCATCTATATGTGATCTAGGCACTGTTTTGAGATCTTAGCCATTTTGTTTCATGCAATATCATTGTATTTGAGTCAAATTTGGTTTCTTAGTGTATTTCACACGTGCTAAGAGTGTTAGATCCTAACTTTGCCTATACTCCATCATTTGATGTGAAATAGATCTTGTTTTAGAGAGATTTGAGTAGCTAGTGAGAATCAATTCACAAATTGTTGTAAGATCTTTCATAGGAGGAGATAGTACTCAATTATTGGATCCTATTGAAAGTGTGTAACAACATTTATTGTTCATCATTTGAGTTTTCTTCACTTCAAATGTCTTCAATGGGTTCATCTTTGTTGGAACCAAGTGAAAGATTGACCACTTCAAATTATTCAATTTGGAAAATGTGGATGGAGTCCATCTTGATCCTTCAAGACGTGATGGACATAGTTCTTGGCCTTGAAGAAGAACCATAAGTTCTTCAAGAGGTTCAAAAATACAAAAAGAGAGCTAGGATGGCTCTCCACTACATTAAGATGAATGTCTCTAATGAGATATTGAGGGAGATAGGTACTTGTACAACAACCAAAGAAGCTTGGGATTGTCTCAAGACTATCTATGAGGCTAAGAATACCTCTAGGCTTCTCACTCTTAGGAATCAAATCTTTCAAAGTAGCCAAAAGAGTGATGAGAGTGCATCTAGTTATGTTTTGAGAGTAAAAGATATTCATAGAGAGCTTGCTTGCATTGGTGATTCCATCAATCAAAATGAGCTAGTTCAAGTCATTCTCAATGGCTTGAGAAGTGAATTTGATAACCTTGTCCAATCCTATGCCATTAAGGAGGAGCTACCAAGTTTGGAGGCTCTCCAAAGTGTGCTAATTTCAGAAAAATCAAGACAAGAGTACAAGCTCTTGAGGATGGACAAGCTTTCTCTCACTCATAATGATGGCAAAGCTCTCTTTGCCAAGGATAAGCACAAAGAGAGGAGCAAGAACCAACATCAACAATCTTCAAGCAAGGACAAAGTCAAAGCCAAAGACAAAGATGAGGAGGAAGATGATTCCTCTAATGCTTCATCATCCAAGCTCAAGAAGAAGAAGAAGATCAAGTGCTTTTATTGTGGCAAGAAAGGTCATTATGCCACCAATTGCTTCAAAAAGAAGAATCAACTCAAGCAAGCCAATATTACCAATGAGAAGGAAGACACTATTGCAAGTGATGGAGAGGGATCTCTTATGGTCTCTAGTTTCTCATCTACTCCTTTCAAGAAGGACGGCCTATGGTATATTGATAGTGGAGCCTCTTCACATATGTGTAGCTCCAAGGACTCTTTCTCCTCTATTGCACCTTATGATGGAGTGAAGAAATCAATATACACTGCAAATGATTTTGAATGTCCTATTGAAGGCATAGGGAACATTCCCTTAAAGCTTGCATCCTCTAAAGGTCTTTCTCTCTCTAGAGTTCTTTATGTACCTAAGCTTATCAAGAATCTTATTAGTGTTGGCCAATTGCTTGATAATGGCCTTGATGTAAATCCAAATGAGTATGTGAATGCTTGTAATGTTGCTCTTGTGAACAAGCTCTCTATGGAGGAATTATGGCATAGGAGGTTGGGACATCCCAACTACAAATCCATGTTCTCTATGATCAAAGAATCCAAAGCTATTGGCTTGCCAAAGTCATTCTCCAAGAAGATCAAGCCTTGTGAGGCTTGTGCTATTGCTAAATCTCATAGAAAGCCATTTACAAGATCTTCTATCAAAAGCAAGCATCCTTTGGAGTTAATCCACTCGGATGTGCATTTCTCATCAACTACAAGCAAGGGAAGAGCCACTTGTTTTGTTACTTTCATTGATGATTACACAAGATTCACTTGGATATATCTTCTTGCTTCAAAATCTATTGTATTTGATCATTTCCTTATTTTCAAAGCTTATGTAGAGAAGCAATTCTCATTCAAGATTAAAGCTCTTAGAAGTGATGGAGGTGGTGAATACATCTCCAATAAATTTCAAGATTTTTGTGAGCTTGAAGGCATTAAAAGAGAGTTTTCTTGTGCCTACTCTCCATCTCAAAATGGAGTGGCCGAGAGAAAGAATAGATCTCTATGTGAATGTGCAAAATCTATGAGAATTGAGGCATCTTTGTCCAAAGATTTTTGGGGAGAAGCCATTAATTGTGCAAATTATCTTTGCAATAGGCTCCCACATATAGCTCTTGGAGGAAAGTCACCATATGAAATCTTATTTTTGAAGAAGCCTAAGGTTGATCACCTTAGAGTTTTTGGATGCTTATGCTTTGTCCATATTCCCTTGGAAACAAGGAAGAAGGAAGATCCTAGTGCATGCAAAGGAATCATGGTTGGATACTCATCCACCAAGAAGGCCTATAGAGTCTTTATACTCTCTACTTCTCAAGTTATTGAAAGTAGAGATGTTGTCTTTCATGAAGATCAACACTCATCATTTGAAGAGGCCGAGATCAAGAAATCTATGGATGCATCATCAATTATTGATTTTAAAGACAATCATGATGTGATGGGGTCGAGATTTGAAGAAGACTCTCCTCGGATTTTTTCACCAAGAAGATCCATGAGAGATAGATCCGAGCCTAAGAGGCTCTCATATGTTGACAAAGGCAAACAAGTGGATCTTGATTCCACTAATTATGTTTTTTATGTCTCTCATGAAGAGCCAAAGAATGTACAAGAGGCACTCAATACCAAGGAGTGGTATGATGCCATGAAGCAAGAGTATGATGCATTGATCACCAACAATACTTGGGAGCTTGTGGATCCTCCTTCCAACAAGCATGTGATTGGTTGCAAGTGGGTATTTCGGATCAAGTTCAATCATGATGGCACCATCAACAAGCATAAAGCAAGATTATGTGCCAAAGGATTTGTTCAAATCCATGGTGTTGATTATGAGGAGACCTTTGCACCCGTTGCAAAGATGATGACAATAAGAATTCTCATTTCTCTTGCTTGTTTTTTCAAGTGGAAGGTGTTCCAATTAGATGTATCCAATGCTTTTCTAAATGGTTATCTTGAGGAGGAGATCTATATGGAACAACCTCAAGGATTCATCAAGGATGAGTCCAAAGTGTGCTTGCTCTTCAAAAGTCTTTATGGACTCAAGCAAGCACCAAGATCATGGTATTCAAGACTTAACTCTTTTCTTATCTCACTAGGATTTACTCTTCGTGACTATGATCCTTCCATGTATCTAAAGTTTGTTGATATCAATATTGTCATTCTTCTAATTTATGTTGATGACATTATTCTTTGTGGAAGTTGTATCAAGCTAGTTGATGAAACCAAGCTAGCACTTGGATGTGAGTTTAAAATGCAAGATCTAGGAGAGATACATTACATCCTAGGCCTAGAAATTGATTTTTATGAAAATCATGTCTTTATATGCATCACACTTTTTAGGAGTCTTGTAGGCTCCTTGATTTGGCTTTCCATTACTAGGCCCGATCTTAGTTTTTGTGTGCACAAATTGAGTCAATTTATGCAAGAACCTAAGATCCATCATTGGAAGATGGCCAAGAGGATTCTAAGATATGTATCTTCATCTTGTGATTATGGTCTACTCTATAAAAGTGAAGATCTATCCATTATTGGCTACTCGGATTCGGACTTTGCAAGTGACAAGATGGATCGAAAGTCTATTAGTGCATACACTATCTTTCTTGGAGGCAATCTAATATCTTGGCTTTCCAAAAAGCAAGATACTATATCTCTCTCTTCATGTGAGGCCGAGTACAAAGCACTCACTACAACTACCAAAGAAGTGCTTTGGATCAAGAGGTTATTAATGAAACTAAAGTGCATCAAGGAGGATGATCTACCAATGATCAAGTGTGATAACATCTCGGCCCAAGCTCTTGCCAATAATCCCATATTTCATGCAAGAAGCAAGCACATAGAAGTGGCACACCATTTTGTGAGAGAAAAGCTTATTGGAGGAGAAATCTATTTGGAGCATGTCAACTCGTCCTCTTGTATTGCCGATCTACTCACCAAGCCTTTGAGCAAAAGTGCTTTCATCAAGCATAGATCTAATCTTGGAGTTATATCAAGATCAATGCTCAAATCTTCATAGATAATTTTTTAGGAGTGTGAAGAATTGAAAAAGATTATCTATGTTAGATATAGGGGTCTTATGTTTTTTACATCAGGCATCTAGGTGTAGGATGTTGATAGGAATAAATTTGGCATAGATGGCAAATTATGCATTTCCACTTGTAATGCCACTATTGAGCCAAAATAGAGTAAGAGGCTAAACACTTGCTAATTAGAGTGTAGACAAGTGTAAAGTTTTTGTTTGATGAATTCCAAGAGGTCCAATAGGATATAGAGGTGGAACCTTGTGAGGTCCAATAGGAAATTGAGGTGTGCTTGAATATAGTCCAATAGAATTAAGAGGTGCATAGATCAATGATCCAATAGGATCAAGAGGTGACAAAATGTGGTCCAATCATAGTTAAGCATAGTGGTAGCTCGTGGACCTACTAGTATCATTGTACTCCTCATTTTGAAGTCAATTGATTTGGTGATTTCATGGATTTTGTGAGGTATTGGATTTCTAGCTTTCTCTCTCTACCCGAGAGCTCTTGATGCATTTTCTCTCTCTACTTGAGGAGAGCAGCTTGTTTTTACTTAGATTATTTTTTGAATACTTCCCACACGTGTGAGTGAGAGTTGGAAGTGATTGAATGCATGTAGTAGTGTGTTTTTGCCATAGGATTCAAGATTGATCTTGAATCTCAATCTAGTCTTGATCTTGGTGCATCTACACACCTTAGGAGATCACAAGTACATGTAGTGGACAGTCCACACGTGTGAAATTTAACAGCTTGATGTAAAAAAATGACCAAAAAGTGACGACTCGTTGATCTAAACTTCACAAGGCTTATAAAGATCCAATCAACCTGAGAAAGAATATCTAATTGCACATAAATGTCATTTTAAATCACTCTTTCAAAATCAGGTTGAACATTTATATAAGAATCAAAACGATCTACTATCCAAGCACAAGCTACTAAAATCACAATTTTGACAAAAATTGATCTTAATTATGAGTAAATACAAAATGCTTTGGAATGAACCTAAATCACTCTTAGGTCTCTCACACACCTGAGAAGAACCTAAATCAACTCCAAAAGCTTCAATCCTTCTATAATGCTACTCTTCGAGATTGACTCCAAAACTCGCCCTGAATCAAATATGAGAAAGCAAGTAAAACTTGTTAATTTGATCTTGTACATAAGAAATGATTAGAACGTAGTTTTAGAAGCCTAAACACCTTTGAATCAGATCCTATAAGAACTCAATTTGATCAATAATGGAGATACTAATCATAGATAATCATAAACAATCAATCAATGCCTTGAATTAAAAATCTATGACGCTAGTGAATCAAATTGCAAGAATTTAGCTCATTTCATAACAAGGCTCTGATACCATGTTGAAAATGTAGCAAATAAACTCTAATAAACCTTTGAAATGATGGAGGAAGCAACTTGAATGGATCCAATTGAGATCTATAGCAAAAACACCAACCAATTTAGTGTTCCTAGCTTCATCTTGGCTTGAACTCCACTTGAAGGCTCAAATTTATGCAATTCCCTTCACACATGTGAGAGTACGAACTACCACAGGCAAAGTACAGTACCTGAACTTCCAAATCAATCTCACAATTACAAAGTACTCAACACAAATAGCAAATATCAAGCATCTAGATTATCAACAACATTGGTAGATGGAAAACCAATTTTTTACTCATAATTTTATGGAGGTAAGCTAAAGAATCAATTCTCTAATCCAAAATGGTCCACAATATCTGGTAGACAACTTATAATACTTTTCGATTCACATAGTCTTAGAATATTTTGAAATTCTAAGATATATATAGTCATCAAGTTTAAAATCTCTAATATCTTAAGATTGGCATAATGCTTAGCTTTGTCTTGAGCCTACAAATACTATCACATACCAATTGTAACATTTCTTTCATACCATGCATGAAATTGGAAATTTTTAGATCTTAACAGATTTTATCTCCACCATAACGGGAGGTCTAGGTTGAAAATCATAAATAAGCATAAACAGACTATAATTTGTAGTAGAATATTTTCTAGTATTGTAAGCAAACTCAATTAGAGAAATGTAGTCCTTTTACTGAGATTGATTGCGAGACACATATGTCCTCAACATATCCTCCATAGTCTGATTAGTTCTTTTAGTCTATCCATATGATTCAGAATGATCAGTAGAATCAAAACTAAGTGAGATTTCAACCTTGCAAAACACAACTTAACCAGAAGTGATTTATAAATTTAGGATTTATATGACTAACAACATCACTTGGTAGTCCATAAACCCTAAATAATCTTTCCATCAAAAAAGCCAATTGCAAAATCGATAGAAAACTATCGATCAACAAAATAGTATAATTAGAAAGTACAAGCATCAAGAGAAACTCACCACACAAGCATTAGCACACTATTATGTTCAATAAAGAATTACAAGCTTAAGTAGTTCTTAGGGATTGATATTAGTAGCCCTTCAGTCTAGGAATGTAGAAAGAAAAAAAGATCATAAAAGAAATGATTGGTGATTGCACTTTCAACTCTCTCCCTTAACTATTAATATTCTAAAACAAGTAGCAATATTCATGAGGCATGCCTCCATGATAGCATAACTAAATAGCTCAAAAAAGCACATTACATAAAGATATCATAAATAAAGTAGAAAATAAACTTTTTTCTTGTGTAATTTTCACACGGGTGAGGACTCACAAATCAATGTGATTGTTCTTTTAAGGAGTGTGTAATTGCACATGGATCTAACACTTGATTGATGCAAACAATCTATATTGACAATCTCAAGGCAAGATCACACACAACATGCATCTTTATACATTAGTAGCTCGAATCTGAGCATTTTAGGGTTTCTTTGTACTTCTCATAACCTAACATTGAACCTATTTGATCAGTGGATCCACCCTAATTAGGGTCCTTGATCTCGAATCCAAAAACAATAAAAAAAAAAAACATACCATTTTTGGCTCCTATTTTTTCTCTACCCTATCTAAGCACTCTTTGGCCTTATTTCAAAGGTGCCTTTACAATGTAGGATGTAGAATAAGACTTTGGAAAAGCATCCTATGTTATTTGGCATGTGTGGCATTTATTTACATGGCCATCTTGCCAATTACAATGCATGTGACCAAAATTGGTCCAAACTAGCTTGTAAAATTTACCATCCTTTTGTAGATGATGGTATGCAAGTGAATGGTTGTTTTCATGGATTGGATGCAAGTAATGGTTCTGGAAAAGATGTATTGGTCAATAGTTTTGATGTTCAAGTAGAAGATCAAGAGGTTTATCTTGATGAGCTTCATTGACACAAAAGGGAAAGTGACAATTGAGAGCTAGTCAAGAGTATCAAAGAGGAGTCAAATGGACATAGCACTTTGGATTTGTTTTTGCAAGTTATTGAAGACTCAAGGAAGATCAAAGGAGCACAAGGAAGTGTTGTTCAAACACATTTTACTTATCTAACTTCATGTTTGAGCTATGTGGTGTCAATGTTTGGAGATTGTCAATTTTTGGTGAATCTATAGTCATTTTCTTGTGTCAAGTGGATCTTGAAGATGGACTAGTGCTACCTAGTTATATGGAATCATGTAGAGCTAGATTACCATCATTATTGTACTCTTTTACTCATAAATTTTCAAGGGTTGATGGTTCTTTGTGGCAAGGTGACAATGGAGGCTCATTTTTGGAAGTTTTGAACACAAACACTTCACATGGAGTGAAATATGGAGGAGACATGCAATCATTTGTTAATCACTCACATTTATTGCTTGGTTGTTGTTATTTTCCAGAGATATCAAAGGTAGAAGCATGGAGTAATCATAATCTTTACATTCTATATACTTCTTCATGTTGGTTTTTTATCTTGATATGTAAAATTGATGTAAAAAATAGTGAAGCATCTAATATGAACACTATTATCTATATCAATTATGAAAATTATTATAAAACCATAGAAAGAAGGTCTGGTCTATTCTTAGAATGAAGATCATTCTTGAGATGGATCAAAGTTGTGTGATAAAACTAGTTGAAAAGGGAGTGTGAAAATTTCTCAACTAGTGAAGTTGTCTAATTTGGCAATTTGGAGGCCAAAGTGGATTTTCAACTTATAGATACATTTTTTTATGTCAATAATGACTAAAAATAGTGTTTTTACTATTTTTAACAAGTAGACAAGTTGATAAGGTCAGATTTAGACCCATTTTTATTGGCTAGTTGAGACACATTACATCTAGTAATGAAAACCTAGGTTTTTAGTGAAATACCTAGAAACTACTATTTAGGGCAATTTTTGGCAAGTGGCCAAATGACACATTTTCTACTATAAATAGCTATACCAGCATGGAGAATGTATTCAAGAGTTCTCTCTTTACTTGGAGAACATTCAACTTCTATGCTATTGTCTTCTTCTAACTGTTCTCCTCTTGATATCTTGATTTGTAATGTGTTGGTTCATAGTGATTTTAATGATATTTGTATGCATTTCCATGTCCTAGCATGTTAGATGCATAATTTTCTGTTGATGAACTAGATGTGCAACCAAATTTACATCTCGATCTTATTGATCCCTTAAGCATGTTTTGGATTTGATTTTTTCAAAATAGATAATCATAAATTAAAATTCGAACAAGAATTCCATTGTATCAGACTATTTGAGTCCTTAGAACCAGATATTCAAGAGAGTGAGAGTTATTCAGGACGATAGAGATATTGCTTCATTTGTCAGTTGTTTCGATCAACCGATTTAAGCATAGTAGGATCATATCGCTTAGCACACTACTACTGCAAACCATTTTTGAATATAGAATTCCTATTCGTGATCTGATCGTTGTACTACAACAAGCGTAATTTACAGATTCTCTATTGTCTTCACATGCTCTAGTCAGTCTCGAATGCTCTCTCATTGTCTGACGCTATCGTTCCATTGATTAAACGTAGAATATCAGTCCAAGTTTGCATGACTATCACACAAGCCTAACTATTCGCACTCTTCATGGTTGTCTTCGACACCTACCAAGATATTCTACTAAGTTAATCGAATGCTCTAAGCAATTGTTTGAATCTCGATAGTTCGTTTCGATTCTTATAATTTTATTATTTTTCTTTTGATTGAAGAGATAAGTTTAGACCTGTCGAACTACGTCACCTTCCCCCAACAAGAGTGGTATCAGAGCAAGTTCAAATAATCTATTTGACTCACGATTTTTGCTATTCTAGATCATTCTTTAATCATGGAAGGTTCAACCTCAAAGATCCGATTGATCAACAAGCTCAACAAAAATAATTTTCACATGTGAAAATTCAAAATGAGGATGATACTAACTGAAAAGAAATTATGGAGATACATTAATGGTTTGATATCCAAATCACCCAAACATGAATTGTTGATAACTTGGGAAGCAAAAGATGGCAAAGACTTGGTCATTGTATCTCTCAATCTAAAAGATTCACAAATAGCTCATGTAGCTAACTGTTCTACTTCCAAATAAGCATGGGATATTCTGACTGATTCAAACGAAACTACAAATGTCTCAACTTGTCTCTTTCTAAGAAAAAATTTTCTATTGCTCAAGATGAGTGAAGGAACTTCAATCAGTGATCATCTGGCTGAATTCAAACAGCTGCTTAATTAGCTAACTGCAGTAGGTTTGCCAGTATCGGATGAATGCAAATATGTCGCTTCTATCCGATCTTCCTCCCTCTTATGACAATCTAGTATTGCTCTTGAGCAGTACTCCTGAGTTGTCTTTCCAGAAGCTGACAACAAGTTTATTGTAGGAAGAAGTAAGAAGGAAGAGCTTATCCTCTTCAAACAACAAGACAGTCATGTTGTATTCAAATAAGCAACAGTCTAAGAGGAATTCAAATGACAAGAAGATAAATATTGTGCAATCTGATTTAAACCAGCATCAATAGCACAATCAAACGCAACAGCAATCCAAGACCAAACTCTTCTGCAAATACTGCAAGAAAACCAAGCACGACATCAAAGACTGTCAAATTCTCAAGCATAATGAAGCGACGAAGAAGATGCAAGAGTAGGATGGAGGTTCAAACTCTGCCCAAAACTCCAATGAAGACCCGACATTGCTGATGGTAAAAGACCTGCAAACTAGAGATACCCGCCAATGGTATCCCGATTCAAGAGCCTCTCAACACGACTCCATGTAATAGCTTATTCTAAGACCTCACTATATTTGATTCAAAGTACATATTCTTCATAGACTCAAGTTCGCACAAGATCGAAGGCCAAGGGTCTATTTGTCAGTTTGCAGATGGTATTTCAAGATTAATCTCTGGTGTACTTTATGTACCCAATTAATAAAGAATCTATTGTCTATTAGCAAGATCGCAGATCAAGACTATAAAGCTTTCTTTAATTCTAAACAATGTACCATCTTAGATGAACATTCAAATGAAATCCTCTCTACAAACAAAGAAGGAAATTTATATATCTTGAGTCACAAATTTGCACTTACCACAAATGTGGCCACTTCTAATGCCCAATTGTGGCATCAATGACTAGGACACTTGAATATGAGAGGTATCTTGTACATGTATCATAATCGAATGGTCAAGGATATGAGCTTAAATGTTGCCTTCACAGACACTCGAAATGTCAATTTATGAATAATTGTTTACCTAACATAGTCAAATTAGTTGATGTCCTTCATTTTATACCTAGCAACGTAGTATTTGTATCATTTTTTATTTATTGTATTGATCAAAAATTACTCAACGTGAAAGAGTTGAATAGTGATTAAAATTTCCAATCTCGGGAAGGTGTGTAGCTCTTACTTTTCTCCCATTCAAGGAAAGGTTCTAATCTCTCCTTGATAGGAAAAACATACACGTCGTATTGAAGAATATGGTGACACTCTGAAATAGGACATAACTGCAAGGTTCAAGTATTTTAATTAGCACATTTAACTCTAATGAGATTGGCTGTCCTCAAAGATCTACTAGCAGACATGTGTTTATTCTGTTTGACGTTATGTTAGTCACAATTCAAGAAACAAGTTGTTTTCACTTTCTGACACTAGAAAACGTGTGTTATACCCAAGAACAAAGTAAATTGTTCGGCTCCAATAGCTACACAGAGACATTAGCTATGCGTCGACAACTTTGATAATAAATTTTTCCGACCATGAATTATGCATGTTTCCATCAAGGATTCCATTGATCCATAAACAAGCTGAGCATACTCTTAATATACTACATGAGGTGAAAATTTTAAGAGGTCCACACACCATGTAGTCAATGTTGATGAAATGGTAGCTCGTACCCTCACCAAAGGTTTCTAATGAAAAACTTAACACTTCAAGGAGATGATGTAATTGGTTATTGTTATGTCCATAACCTGTATAAGAGAATCGGAATAATTCCTGACGTGGATAGCCAGTCACTGGTATCAAAGCGGGTCGAAAGCATAAAGAAGAACTTCTCTGGTTTTCACTTCTAGAGATAGAAGTGGTTCAAGAAGGGAAGAATTTTATGTCCATGCCCGGTATAAGGAATCGGAATAATTCCTGACGTAGATAGCCGGTCACTCCAATTGTATGTGGTTATTAGTTATGCTGCGTCATTCCGGGCGTGGTCGTTACAAGTAATTAATAATCATATGAGGGCCCAGACCTATAATTGGACATAGGAGCACTTGCATGGTGTATGATTGCTATAATGCAAGAATAGGAGATCAATAGCTTAATATAGATTGCATGGGGATCCTAAGAGGAACATTCTCTCCTCTTGGAGACTCCTCTTGGAGAGAATACATACCATGGAAACTCGCCCATCTCCCTATCAGATTCTTGAGCCAGGTTTCCTCTCCTCTCTTGTATTCATTCACTGTGGCTTGGGGGTGAATTGGTTAGGGTATTGACTAGCCTCTTCATGTTGGTTGAGTGGTTTATGCTCCACAGGTGTCCTTTTGGTTTGCATGTGACAGAATTCTTGAAGATCTTCACTTGGCGATCATTATAGTTATGATCACTTGTGGAGTGGGAATGTGGGAGAGTAGTTTGCACCTTCCAAGAAAACTTGAATAAAATTTTCTAGCAGCTTATATGTGAAGAAAGAAAAACGGAGAACAAATTTGGAGGCAAAGTTGGTTGATAGTAAAGGGACAACTTGTGGAGGACATCACCTACACGGTATCTAGATCAAACCTATAGAGGGTAAATTGAGTAGATTACATATGGTCCAAGTTATCTACCTTGGATAAACTAAACCAAAAAGCCCTCTTGGAAACAACATGATCATTTACTACTTTATAGATAAACGAAGTGCTTGACTCACTTTTCTACCTTTTTGTTACCCATCTTGAATTTCAGGTAATGTATTTGTCACAATATTAACACTTCATTAAAGTACATAGCTTACAAAGTAATTGCTCTCACTCTCTCTCTCTCTCTCTCTCTCTCTCTCTCTCTCTCTCTCAATCGGGCCACATGATGGAGGCTGCCACCGGTGGTTGCCTTTGGTGGCAGCCTCCAGAAATATGGGGAGAAGCCACATGTCGGATGTAGAGTGCTACCTCCGACTTATATGTAATCATCTGATTGGGCATGCCTCTGCCAGCTGAAAGGCTGGCCTGCCTCCGGAAATTGACTTTTTAAACCTCCGGGGGTAGGAGGGCCTGACTCTAGAGGTAGGAGAGAATACCTCCATGTGGCCGGGCGCGCTCTCTCTCTCTCTCTCTCTCTCTCTCTCCATTTTATTCTACTACACATTCTTCAAGGCATCTCAACGCATGATTTTCTGCTATAAATAATCATTCTGGTTGCATATGTCTCCCAAATGTTTTTGCCTATACTGTGTATTTACCACTGATCTTAAGTCAACCATCAGGTTTTTGGAAAAGCTGCCCCAACCTTTTCAGCTTTGAGGACTTTAGGAAATCATGATTGACGAGACTGTGTAACTGCTACAAGCTTAGTTTTCCAGCTGAATTCCAACCAAATACAAAAGGTTGGTATTCTAAGACAAATTGGTGCTTCAATGACCAAATGGACATTGCATAGGATTCTCGTTGAACGGCTGACGCACTAAGCTGAAAATTACAGCTTAGTCACCAAGATAAGTTACATAACGAATCAACTTTCTAGTAAGAATTGAAATGATTCCAACTCCTGAACAACCAGAAGTAGCATAATACAGGTAATGCAAAACTGTTACTAGAATGTTCAATAGCAAGGCACCTTATAGATCAGTGACTTTCCATCTTGCTCCGAGGTTGATTAGTTTAAGATATGCTGCAGAAAAGTCCTTGAAAAATGTCTCTTGATTGTTAGCATAGATTTCCAGCCATCTACAACCAAAGATGGACGAGATTAGTCATTTGTAGAACAAATGGATAAGAAAGAATATCTTTCCATCATTTTGTATGTTTGCATACTTTTTGCACTCTGAATCTTCCACAAGAACACGATCCGAGGGCAAACCAATCATTGCTCCCATGTTCTCCTCTGCACACAATTCCTTGGCATTCAGTACTCACCCCAAAATCTTTGGCAATGGCATAAGCAATGCTGATTCATTCACAGTAAGGAGCCTGTTAGCAGTAAATTCATTTTTGTCTTACTTTGACATAGATATTTAGACTGAGAAAAAGTAAGATCAAGCTAGACCAAAAAGTCAATTTATGGATCTGCCCTGTAACTGCAGCTCTTCATATCTAATATAATGAACAGATGAATAATGGTATAACTCAGGTCTTGCAGCCTATGTGACAAGAGGAGTTTTGGTACCTGATTCCAACCAAGGTCTTCTCAGGAGTGTCTTGTAATATGAGTTGTCAAAAACAGTAGGTTCACCAAAACCTTTGCTCCCAAGAGTATGTGCACCTGAGAGGACTATCATCTCTTGGGCTCTGCACGTCCACACAAATTAATGGTGAGGAAAACAGGTCATAAATTTCATCATTGGAGGTACAACCTTGCTGTGCTTCCAATCATGGAATTACATTTTGCAAATTTTTGGCCCCCAGATACCGTTTTATACATACAGAATGAAACTTCCATAGTACATTCCAAGGTTGCAGTCCGCGTTCCGGAACGCGATCCGGGATTTCCCATTAGGGTTTCCCGGAACGCAAATTTTTTTTTTTTTTTTGTATAGTTGCCAATATGGGTATCATGTGAAAGGATATCAAAAAAGCAATTGTTATGCAGATCTGTTGCTTGGTTTCAGATGGTTGCGGGCTACATTGAGTAGAAATCTGGACATCAGTAGATGGTTTAAGAAAACTGGCTTCATTTTCATATGGTTTCAAAAATTTGGACTGTGTAGTCTGCCGACTGTTTCGGGTGCGAAACACCAAAAAGTGTGTTTTCACTCAGGGAGTTGGAAGGCCAAATCATGAAGAGGCCTTACCGGACCCGGCCAAATCATGAAGTGGCTAAATCAGCCCCCGGACCCTGCCGTTGGGGGGCGTTGCCACCCAAACCCCTCACCGGGGGGCTACCGCCCCCCCCGACCCCCCGTTTCAGCTATTCCAAAAGAAGTATACAATTCATGCCAATCTAAGGAAGGCTCCTTCTAACTCTTTCTATCATTTTCTAACAGAAAACGGAATCAGTAGATCTGCAAACCATTGGCATCAAAACACCATTCAAAACTGATTTAGTTAGTATTAAACTCAAAAAAAAAAAAAATTGGCCATAACTACTTTTTCCACAAAAAAAAAAAAAACATTTGCGATCCGGGTCGTGGATCGCTGACGTTCCGGATCGCACAATCCGGAACGTTTTTGCAGCGGATCGCGATCCGCTGCAACACAGGACTACTACATTCACACAAAATGTATTGAGAAAATGGAATTTTTTTATTCAATTTCTTATCCTGATTGATGAAATAAAATAACAACATTTTGTGCAGAAAGTGGAAATTGAATCCACGTTCCGTGCAGCGTATGGTCATTCCATATGCTTGGTAACTATGTTTCCAATTAATCAGCTCTTTTCCAGTAATCATCAAAAGAACTACAGATGAGTAGCCTTGGCACATGCATAGATAATGGAGTTTAATAAGACCTTAAACTCTTGTCGTCTGTTTTAGAATCTCTGAGTCACTTGAACAGATACAACCACCTTCCTCAATTCTCTGAAATTTCAAATGTAATCAATGCAGCTAAACAAGGAATTCACCTCTAAATAATAACGAGCATGCCACACTATATGGTTTAACATCTGGCTTTTCTAAGATAGTTCTAGGATCAAGCTGAAGAGACAGGAAAAACTTCACATAAAGGGTAGAAAACTGAGAAACTGAAATCTCCATAGATGTGATTTTGAATGGGGACTCAGCGCTTGTGAAGATAATGGGGACTTTCACTTACGAAAAGCCTTTTCTCTGGAAAATTTCTTTGAGAGCAATGGCATTTAAAGTTTCTTCAGGCAGCTGCCCTTCTGGATCAGGTAAACTGTTAAGGAACATTAGATATTGAGTATGAGAATGAAAGACAAACATAATCTTCACAGTAGAGGAACTTTATTCCCAAAAAACAATTGAATTGACCCAATCCCACATTCAACAAAAAGAAGGTTCATTCCCACCTAGAATCCAGTCTACCAAGCTCAACAGATATTGCTGGCCCACCACAAACAGCCACAGCCTGAGCTCCAGCTACTGCAATCAAGTCTGCCCAGGACACTGCAAGTTGAAAAGTTCAAAAATGTTTATTCCTTTACTGCATCATTGATCCTTACGAACTACATGCATCTAGAAGACTAGGAGTCCTTGAGTGAGTAACAAACCATGAAATACAGGGTCCAGACATGATTTTGCCTTTTCCAAAACCTGGACCCGTCACCCATGTACACAAATCAGAAACGTTGGCACAAGCTTTTGCATCAAGAGATGCAATCTACACTAAGAAGTATAATTGCTAGCACGCTGAAAATGCTCTGAACATATCCTCCACCATAAAAGATATTAACAAGACACTATAGGGGAGCATTTTGAAAAATGCTGTAATTGTTACCTTCACCGACCTCTTCAAACCAGTATTTTCAGGCCTCTCAAGCTCGTAAACAATGGAGCCATTCATGCCCCCTGCAGTCAACAGATACTCTATCTAGGTAAAGAATGCTCATCTTTTGAATTTACAATCAATGGAGACACTAGTTCATACTTGTCTATGTTCAATGGTACATAAGGTATGAACTTTTGTTTGCCATACTTTTCCATTTTGATCGCAAAAAATGTCAATTAAAAATTAGGGACAATAAAACCATCATAAACAAGATCAGCCGTCTAATTAACAACAGTGCTAGAAAAAAGAGAGAGACAGGAAAGATAAGCATGTTTGGAAAATTTTTAAGTTTTGAAATATTATGAACAAAGCATAAAACACATGTAGAGAGGGGAGAGAAGACTGCAATGTATATACAAGAACTATAGAACACTTCTAACACTCATAGACTAATGAACTTGCATCATTGGATCATAAATCAGAAACAAAATAGTGCAACTAAATTAGAAAAAAGTCTGCAATCACAGAGGCTACTAACAAAATAAGTGTGAAAAATTGCCTATATTGACAAATCTAGCCATGTAATATAATGTCAATTATGTACATAAAGTGGGTGCCACACGTGTGAGGCCAAGATGCCATGTGGGAAACCACTCCTAATGTAGGTTAGGTCGAGTCTAAAAGGTTGGTCATGACAATTTGGTAGTGATTCCTAGATTATAGGACCTACACCTAGATTTTGTGATGAGATTTTGACCAACTAGCCACCTACTTGGCATGACTCTAGGAAAGAGGCTAGGGTTGCAAATTTGGGCAAAAGCACTATGTTAACTTCCTTATTACATGCTTGAAATTCACCTAACTTTACAAAGGAAGTCACTTTCGCTATGTATTCCATCTCTCCATAGTGTGAAGATAGATTATTTTTGGAGCTCGTTGGCAATCTCGAGCTACTCCACTATGTACATGTGATTTTGTGATTCTAATGCAACTAAAGTGCTTCAGCCTTCCATCTCTGTTTGTGGGCCGTACAACAGGCCTCAGTTCACATGTGTAGACTCGAATCTACACTTATGATCAATGCTTTTGATTGTTAAATGTATCAAATCCAATGACTAAGATGGACTTGTCCCACTTAGTCCTCTCAACCCAAGAGTGATATCTAAGAATCACGTAGCATCCTAATCTGCATCTTTCATCTTATAACACCTCTGACTCTAATATTTCCTCCAAAATGGTGGCGCTAATCATTTTTGTCAAAGGCTTGACAGCTGCACTGGATTCCCTAACAACTTCAGCCCATGAGTTTTATAGCAACTTAGGCTCAAGTGCAAGGATCTCTTCGGATGTGTCCTCCTTTGGCAACAGCATCTTCAATTTCACATTCTCATGTTCAAGCATAGCAACCCCTTCAGAGATGCCATATCTTTCTTCATGTTATCCATTTCTTTGATCACAAGGTATAGGCCAATAGCAAGAGGACCCGATCTTGGCAAACAGACTTCCAAAATATATTAGCAAGTCAGTGACAACGTAGCCTCAACAACTTGGACCCCAGCGTGTATGGAGTCATAAACCCAGCGGAGGCTGAGCGGAGCCTCCAGAGTCCAGTTGCTCTGAAATAGAATAGTTCACCTGCCTACAACAGAAGGACCTGCAGCGAAGGTCGAAGCACCCCATGGACCAGCAGAAAGAAGCTATTTGGTCAGCAACAATTGAGCTGCCCCACGGACGTGGACAACAGCATTCAAAAAGCAGGTGCTCAGCTGCGGTTCAGTTGTCCTACGGAAGTGGACTCTACCAACCAAAAAGCAGGTGTTCAGCAGCGATTGGGACCAGGCTAAGAAACCAGTTTCGCAAGATAAATTTATCCCATAGATTTTCAGTACCCAAAATGCATGTGGTTAGCAGCGGTTGAAAATAACATAGAAACCAGGTTCCGTTTGGTTGACACGATCGATAGAGTATTACTCCCCTTGATGGCAGCGAATAAAGAATGGGAGCAACATCATTGATTACTCCATAGAGCGCTGAGATAGAGAGCAATGGCCCCGGCATCTTCATAGGCAATGACAGAGCTCCATAGAGAGAGAAGAGGCTTGCAAATGGAAAAATCAAGAACTATAGAACAATGATAATCAATAATAGCTCGAGGATCTGTACTAGTAGTCTAGTATAACTAAGATGAATCTAAGCTAATTGGGCTAGTTGATCTTGTAAATTTCTGTGTAAATTAATAGATCTCTGATCTCTGAGAACATCAGCACAAAAGGACAATGAATCTTTCACACTTTGCAACAAGGCGTAGTCATCAATCCATATACACAGTACATATAGGCAAGCTTCAAGCTAGGATCACGTTCCAAAATAGCTTCACGTCATTCATGACTTCTTTATTATTGCAAAATATTATAATGTCATCTTCATATAATGCAATAGCCAAAAACAAATTACTTGTGATCTTCCGCATAAATCCCTGTATCAGCATAGCATCTTTCAAGTCCATTTTGAATCAAGAAATTGTCTATCCTTTGAAACCACTCCTTGACCGACTGTTTTAGCCCATACAATACTTTCTTGAGTGCACATACGTTGTTGCTGTAAAGAATTTGGGCCTCAGGACCACGCGCACACATGTACCCACGCGCCGCGTACTGGGATCCCAACCCAGTCGCCCTAGCCACCCCGCCATCCGTCTAACCCCTGAAAGGGCTTGGTACCAGGGGATGGAGGATATAGAGAAGCCCAAACTTATATATGGGAGAGTTCAAAGCAAGCAGTTACTTATGGGACATTGAGAATTCTCAAGGCCCTTCACTAGGCGCTCAAGCCCACGGCACTTTCCTGTGCGTGGCTTGCAAACTAAACATTCCGCAACACCCCCACTCAAGCAAGCACAGGCAAAGGAACCCCCACTGGCTCTGATACCATGTAAAGAATTTGGGCCTCAGGGGGGGCCACGCACACACACGTACCCCACGCGAGCCGCGTACTGGGATCCCAAACCTAGTCGCCTAGCCACCCGCCATCCGTCTAACCCCCAAAAGGGCTGGTACCAGGGGATAGAGGATATCGAGAAGCCCCAACTTATATATGGGAGAGTTTCAAGGCAAGCAGTTACTCATGGGACATTGAGAATTCTCAAGGCCTTCACTAGGCGCTCAAGCCCACGGCACTTCCCTGTGCGTGGCTTGAGTGGGGTGTTGCGGAATGTTTAGTTACGTCCCTTGACATTATCACTTTATGTGTAGCAGTATTATATACTTTGTATCCACTGGCATTTTCTGGATATCCCACAAATATGCAAACCGTTGCTCTTGGATCCAATTTCTTCCTTCGTTCCTCAAGGACATGAACATAAACTTTACTTCCAAATATTGTCATGTGTCCGACTGATGGTTTTACGTATTGTTGATGGCTTCAGCACACAGAGACTTTGGAAGATTTTTTCTCTTGCATCATACACTTGGCCATATCCAACAGAGTACGATTTTTCCTCTCAGCAATTCTGTTTTGCTGAGAGTGTAACTCATGGTAAATTCTTGATGAATCTCTTTTTCTTTGCAGAAATCCTTAAATCTGTTTCCAATGTATTCCCCTCCATTGTTAGATCTCACCCTTTTTACCTCAACCCCATCGGTTTTCAACCTTTGTAACAAATTCTTTGAATTTGTCTGACACCTGATCTTTACTCCTGATGACATATATGAATGTCTTCTTACTATAATCATCAATAAATGTGACAAAGTACCTTGCCTTTCCTATGATTCCTTTTCCATTGGTCCGTAAATGTCTATGTGTATCAGCTCTAGTATTCCCTTGTGTTACTATCCCAGTCCTTTGATTTAAAAGGCTCTCTGTGCTTCTTTCCAAGAGCACAACTCTCACAAATGTACGCCTCTGCACTGTTGTCATAGTCAAAATTGTTCACAGATCTTTGGATTTCATATGTCCAAGTCTTTGATGCCATAGTGCATCCTTCTTTGTTCTTGACACTGCGATATGTACGTCATGATCTGTTTCGACTGTAGCCATTAGTACAGACCCTTACCGACCATAGCAGTTGTTGTCTCTCATCTATCTTTGATTATGACACAGTAGTTACCCTTGAACTTCAGTTCCAATCCACTCTGTGTCATCCTTTTGACTGATAAGAGATTTTTAGATACTGAGGCACATACATTACATCCTTAGCACACCATTTTGATCCTGCCAAGTACAAATCGCACTGTTCCAGATCCAGGTGATCTGCTGGATTTCCGATTGCCCACTATTACTCTCTTCTCCTCAAAACTATCCTCATATGTTGAGAATACTTACCTGCTGAAAGCTATATGCGCTGTCGCCCCTGAATCCAAATACCACGCTTCATCATTGCTTCTTTCTTCTGAGTCTGATATGTCAACCAACCATTGGTACCTTCTCCCTCCACCATTTCTTAGGAGTAACTTTTGTTCTGACTTTGCGTGGATTATCTTCAAAGAGCCACGAGAGCTATACCCTCTTCTTTCTGCTCTTCTTCAGCCACATTCACCTGCATCGGTCCCCCTTTTCCTCATATCCTCAACTCTCTTGACACATTCCCTTTGCAATGTGACCAAGATTATGACAGTAATAACAACTAACTTTGCCTCCCGCTTCTCGAACTATTGCTTTCTTCGGCCTTCATCCGCACTTTGGCCTTCTTCTATCAGTCGAGCTTTATTTGAACCATGTCTTTGACCTCCCTTTGAACACCCACTTCTGTCATTCAATGTTATTTTCCAATGAGTGCTAACTCATCCCCTCAACGACTGGCTCTTTCTTCTCCCATTTTCTTGAAGCAGTCTTTGTATGACTTCATTTACCCTCTAGATCCTCCACCTTATTGTTTTCAAGATTCATGATCAAAGGGATCATATGAGGCTGGGAGACTATCCAGTATTGTGAATACCATATGAGTTTTCTCTACTGCTGCCACCCGCCGCTTCCAGTTGCCACCCGAGTGCTGTTCATCCTTTCCAAATGTTCCTGCAATGAGTCACCCTCGCTCATCTTCAAGGCCCCCCCCACCGCCCAATTGCTCCTCAGCAACAGCCAATTGTCACACTCTTTCCTTCGTATATGCTCTCCAATGTATCCCAGACTAGCTTTGCATCCCTTTGCATCCTGCTCCTGGGTAGCTGGCATCTCTCCCAAGGTTATAGACATATGGTGACAAAAGCTTTCCTCTCTCTAGCTTTGAACGTCTTCATTGCCTTCTGCATTCACCAACTCCTTCACGATCAGGCTTTGGAGGAAGCTCGCTTCCTTCCACTGATGCTCCCCATAATCCTTTTTCTTCAAGCACCATCTTAATCCGCCATTTCCATAGCCCGTATCGCTCCCCATCGAACTTCTCAATCTCTCGTTGATCAGCAACGTTTTGCACTTCAATCTCTGCAACCCTCAGAATCTCCCTCTCGATCTTTCTTACTCGAGTGATACGTCAAATCGCAAAATCCGTACAGCTATTATCTCGCACGTGGGCCCATAACCTTTGATAAATTTTCTGTGTAAATTAATAGATCTCTGATCTCTGAGGACAGTATGGAATCTACTAGTGCAATTAAAAGTTTCTCATTCAATCATAAATGCAAGCAGAACATCAGCACGAAAGGACAATGAATCTTTCACAAACTTTGCAATAAGGCGTAGTCATTAATCCATATACACAGTACATATAGGCGAGCTTCAAGCTAGATCACGTTCCAAAATAGCTTCACGTCCCTGTATGAAGTCTTTCCATGACATGTGTATAAAATTACACATAACGCACCTTTCAATGTCACATGACATCAAGTTAAACTAAACAAGATCCTAACCTTAATAACAAAACTGTTTAGTAAACTAACTAATAGATCAACTGACTGTGAAGTGTTATCATAAACTAACAGATCTAAACTACCATCCTAAGAACTAGTCACCAATCAAATCAATGACAATGATCCTGCCTTACAAGTCACAGTATCTGTGGGAATTAAGGTTAGGCCTACTCTACACACTACCTCTAGAGGCCCAATAGTAGTGAAATAATTGATAAACTTATACATGTCTTCATGAATCTCAAAATAATAAATGAAAATCCAACTTCCAGACTTAATGGTCCAAACGATATTCAATTGAAGCAGTGACCAGGGAAGGGAGCTTGAACAAAAACTTCTTGGAGAAAATTGGGAAGTGAAGGCCATGTCATCATAGTGACATATAATAAGAAGATACACATAAAGAACATGGGATTTGTATTATGAAAATACACATTCTATAAACAAAACAGAGTAT
Source organism: Diphasiastrum complanatum (assembly GCA_029204225.1). Lineage (NCBI taxonomy): Eukaryota > Viridiplantae > Streptophyta > Lycopodiopsida > Lycopodiales > Lycopodiaceae > Diphasiastrum > Diphasiastrum complanatum. The sequence goes on along the minus strand of CM055092.1, from coordinate 55,338,820 downwards.
GAGTACTGTATTTATGCAAGAGCACTGCTATATAAACAAAATAAACTTAAATGTTTAGTTTTCTGCCCAACCACATTCCTGGGTATTCCCAATTCTTGGAAACTCCCAACATCACGTTCCTGTGGACATTCCCAATCACGACAAGTTTGGGATCACATAGCACATCCAAAACGCCACATATCTGTGTTCCATGGCCATTTAGAGGTCCTAGTTCATGGCACTTGGTCTGTTACTCCGCATAAAGCAAAATTACTGGTAAAAGGTCAAAAAACTGCCTTGAAGCAAAACAAGTAGTTGTAGAAGCCTCCGCTATAAACAACTCCTGCAACGAATTCTGAATAAAATAAAACAAAATTTCACAGCCAAACTGAAATACTGTTAGAATGAATGTAATGTACTAATCTATGCTGCATGGACTCCTTGTGATATTTACTGGATTCATTTTTAATCATCAACAATCTCAATCTCTAGACTGCATAAGCAGAAGTCTCAGTGAACTACACCATTTCAGTGACGATGCCTTATGATGCACAAATATACTTAGTGTGCAGACAGTGTCCTTCATGAGACTGTAATTGCAGAAGTTCGTCTCTCATCCGTCATCACCAAAGAGCTTGGTGAGACCCAGAAGAGGTAAAAGAGGCAAGCATACTTCAGTGAGTCTCACCAAAGAACAGCAATCTCATACTGCTCTCATCCAAGTTACACAATCTAACTAATCTCCGTAGACTGCATCAATTTTAGCAGCAAGTCAGAGACCAAGCTGAGGAAAGAAAATGAATCCTCTTTTGGAGGTCATCCATGACAGGGAGCAGATTGAAATGAATTCTCACATCTTCTGCAGAATGGAAAGGTTTTTCCTACACTGGAGTAAACACTCAGAACACAAGATCAGGTGATACAGTTTACAATCATGAATTTTCTTCATTTCCAAGCTTGTGCAATGGCAGTTTGCACAAGATGAGCAGCCATCAGTTATTACAAATGACAATTCAACTTGCAGCATCTGCATAAAATACTTGTGTCCCATCGTTCACAGACTACCAAAAACAAAAAATTTCATCCGAGTAGGAATCAACCAATATACTATCCTAGAAAATAATGATCAGCTCATACGGTTTGCCTGAACACAGCATGTCTTTAAACTTTCACAACAGTGATAGTTTGCCAAAGGTCAGCAATCATTTGTTGTAACAAACAGCAACTCAATTCAACAGGCTCTTAGCATTTTTCTTTTATTTTTTCAGCTCTCTCACCCGTAGATGATATGACTCCTTTAACTCTTCGGAAATCCAACTGAGCAGACATGGATTTGTCTCTCAAAAAAAAGAAAACTTGATCTTAAAGCCTGTTCAGCAAATAACCTATCATCTATGACCAAGTGCACCGACAAGGCATACCCATTATCCCTCAGCCAATGAAACTATAGACTCTTCAAAAAAGCAGAAAATGAATGAGATACAAAATCAAACATAATTACTTTGTGATGAAACTCACATACCTGAATTTGTTGTCAAGTCAAAAGTGCCAGCTTCATGAAAAACAAGCCTTAATATCCCAGCAGCTTTTGATTTCGTAATGACTTTTCTTAGCTCCTCTTGAATCTTTTCCAAATCAAGTTCTTTCCTTCTTGAAATTGAAGTTCAAATAAGGCTCTCTACACAAATAGAACTCTGATTTGAAACAAAAAGATAATGTGACGACATAAAAGGAACGCCACCAAAGATAGGATAGCATAAGACTAAAAAATATCATTTTCTTTATTGAATTCTCCATCTCAGGTAGAAATCAAGAAGATGACACAATGTATCCGCCATTCTAGTTTGCAGATTCTTTTCGTAGAGGCAAACGCTTAAGAAAAATCTTGATTCATGGATATTAATCACTTGTAAAGTTGCCTTGGATCTCCTTGTATATCTTTCTAAACAGTTTGTTGCTAGTTATAAACTGGGTGTTTTTTATTAAATCATGTACTGCAGAAATTCCTGAAAACATGATCTTTAGATAAATAGGTTTGCTAGAAATGATATTTGAGATTGTGGGATGTTATATCTTTATTATGTAGAGCTTTGCTGCTCTTCGTTGAGATAGCAAAGTAATTACATCAATCTGCTCTAGAAGGCAATTTTTTAGGCTTTGCAGATGAAGGGAAAGTAACTTCAATCGCTGGCCTTCATGCTGATTGTTCACTTTAAAACCTCAGGCTAATGGAACTCATTTCAGTTATATTTGATTGTGCTGAGGTTCAACCCTATTCCTGTCAACCACATCAAATTATTTGGTTGCAGTTCCCATTACAGCAAGCTTGTAGCATTCAATATAGAAATCAATGTTCTCACAATGAGGTGGTGATTTTAGGCAGAGATCATCATCTTCCAGTAGAAAAATGCCTTCACGAGGTAGCAAAGGAGGCAATAGCAAAACAATGGTAGCAGGAATTTCCAACCAAGAAGATTCTACTTTAATATGCGAGCTGTTCTATGTTGAGAGCATAAGCTACAGTGTATTTTTTAAGCGGATCTGGAAAAAATCTTGTGTGCTGGAAAGAAAATGATAACAAACTTCTGAATAAAGAGAGCTTCTGGGCATGGTTCGGTGAATTGAGAGCCATTTTCGGAGAGACATTCAGGCCTCTCCTGCTTTGGTATTGCATGAGTTTAGGCGGGGGGGGGGGGGGGGGGGGGGGGGGGGGGATGACTTGACTCTTAGTACTGTTCATCAGAGACCAGAGGTCCATCAGACATGCAATGATAACAAATTTTGATC